>CM040241.1:13704936-14231517 GCA_022545495.1 Chrysanthemum lavandulifolium
AAAACGGACAAAATGTAAGAAAAATGTAGATAAAACGAAACAACAACGGAAACGAAAAAAACGGACAAAAACGTAAAAAGCGCGAAACGAATATAAAATGTAAAAACGGCGAAATCGGATAAAAAGCAGACAAAACGGATAAAAGCGGACAAAAGCGTAAAAAGCGATTTAAAGCATAAAAAGCAGATTTAAATGGATAAAACGTAAAAGCGGATAAAACGAAAAAAGCGGGGAAAGCGGATAAAAGCGAATGAAAACGGATAAAAGCGGACAAAACGTAAAAAATCGGGCGATAACTATTATTAACGGAGGGACTAATTGGGAAAAACTACATTTTAAAAAATTAGGACTAACGGTGCAAAACACTTAACGAACTGCACTAACGAAGGACTAACGGTGCAAAACACTTAACGGACATTTTTGGACGAGGGACAAAATCCGCAAGATTTGTAAACCACAGGGACGAAACGCGTCAAAAAAAAAGCTTAGGGACATTTTCTGCAATTTTCAACAAACCACAAGGACCAATTATGTAATTTACTCTTCATAGTATTTAAGAATGACTTTTTTAATCGCGCTTTGCCGCAGGTGCAGTGTGACGTGAAATTTTGTTTGGTGATACATACATTCACATATTGTTTCTGAAATATGTATGTGTCTACAAGGACTATTTATGTAATTTTTTTGTCTCACAAAAAGTCCAAAAATTTAACCTAGGGATTGTATCAATAATCGCAAGTGTTCGTTATAAATACATTCCTTATACTAGAAGGTTACCCGCCGCAATGAAGCAGTCTTCGGTGATTATTTTTGTGGCGCATCCGGTGATTGGTGTAACCGTGGTTGAGGAGATGCAGTGTGGTGGTAGTGTAACACCGTGCGGATGGAGAGGTCCGGTGGGGTCATTTTACTATGGTGGTGGTGTAATTGTTTATGTTTTGCGGGTATTTAAATAAAAGGAGCCGTTCTGAAATAGCCGCGCATAAAGACCCTTAAATTTTCGGTTGAATATATGTGTATGTATTGAACACTATGTAGACTTTTTATTAAAAGCTTTTAAAAGCCTTAAAGTCGTATTGACCATTTTGTATTAAAGGGCTTTTATTACAAAACGTATTGACCATCACAATTAAAAAGTATTGACCAATATTGTCAACAACATTTACTGAATGGTTTGTTATTTCTTAATAAAGAAATGATTTTTGTCTTACAAGTTTTAAGACTACTTTATATAGAAAGTTCCAAACCTTTTATAAACTAGTATAGATAGATTGTACCATTTGATATATTAATTGTACTTTTGAGTGATGGGGTATTTTAATTATATTATTAATGATTTGTAAATTTCATTTAGTGAGTGTTTTAATGAATAAGAAAAATTAGATGATTTATGCATTATTGTTTTGTACCAAGTGCTATATTAAATGTACTTTTAAGTGATGGGGTATTTTAATTATATCATTAATTCTGGCATTAATATACACAAATGTTACAAGTTAGATGATTTATGCATTATTGTTTTGTACCAAGTGTTATATGAATTGCACTTTTGGTTACAAGTTTAGTGAGTTACTTTTATTAGAAATGTTTTTTCTCTTAAAAATTTCAGTACTTCTTTATTTAGAATATCCTAAACACTTTATATAGTAGTATAGATTTAACCTAGTGACTTTTTCTTTAATCACAAGTAACGGGAAATATTGTTTGTTGCAATTTAGGACTTTAGTCCGCAACACACGTAAACCGAAGGAGTGCTTATGTAAATTTTTTGTTACACAAACAATCCTAAGATTTAACTCAAAAACTATTTACGTAATCGAGGGTAAACAAAATGGACTTTTTTTGCAAGTTTTCAGATACTAGGTGTGTATGCCTATGTAAATCGCATGGACCATTTTTGCTATTTTTGTTTGATGCTTACTATCCTTGAATGAACCTATTAAGTAATAACATTTGACAAAAATTTAAAATTAAAAATAAAATTAAAATTAAATACATTAAAACTTCCTTTAACTTAGATTACTGTCTTCGCAAGTTGTCTTGTGCTTTAGGACAACCTTGTTCTTTTATACTTCATAAACCTTTATAATAATCCTCAGCATCCTAAAAAAATTATATACAAATTAAAAAATGGATATGAATGCACCAGAATCAAAGGTACGACGTATGATCTTTGAACAGGCTCGTATGACTGCTGAAAGTGAATACCTTAAAAACCCAACTGATGTTGATGTAAGCATCTTTATCTTTATGGATTTGTGTTTTTGACATTGAGTGATTAGATTTTTTTTTTTTTTTTTCCTCTTTAGTAACCATGTTTTTCGACTTTTTCCCGAATATTGCCGACTAACATACTCTCACATGCATTTAAGTGACGATAATCTCAAGCCTTTTACCATTAGGCCAGTAGCCGAGAATGGTTATATATTGGTATTGTTTCTACTAGTTGCTAGTATTATTATTATTATTATTATTATTATTATTATATATATATATATATATATATATATATATATATATATATATATATATATATATATATATATATATATATATATATATATATATATATATATATATATATTTTAATAAAACATCACTCATTAGAAACCATAAGGATATTACAAGAAATTGGTGGGAAGCGGGACACTAGTTGGGCTCCCACCCTTTTAAATACAAAAGCTTAGTCTATGAAAGATGAAAGCCCCACTCTTGACATTATTCGAGTGGCTAATGGCAACGCCTTGATGCGTGAAAGTGTGTCCAAGGCTTCCGTGTCAAGCTCCCCAAATGTAGAAAAAGCAAACGGATGAACTTGTAGCCATTTTCTTCACATTTGACACATATTTCTTTTTCTTCTTCTCCACCGTTATGTAAAGCTACCCCGGAGCCCACAAATTAGCATCAATACCGCAAAGGAGAGATCCCAGCACATCCAAACACGCATCCTTGCCTTGGAACCGCTTAAATAATAACAAGTCCGCCGGACGTAATTCTTTCCCTCCTCGAAAGAAACCCCATTGGGGCCTTCTTTTTCCCATAATCCCAACCTTGGAACATATGTCGACAAGAATATCACGCACTGTGTTATGTCTAAATTTCACCCCACTTCATCGAACAATGAAGCGCATGGTCTCCCATTGGTCCATACGATGCTTGCGGCTGGACAAGGACTACCTTCGGAAAACATGGGTATGGTAAGCCTATAACACAAGATCGACCGGAATCGGCGATGGTTCATCCTTTAACCTAACCCATCAATAGGCATGGTGAACGTGAAGTCTTGTGCATGTGGAGCCCCGCATACCGAGGATAGCCACTTGCCTTCGACTTAACGAATACTTTGAAATAAGATCTTCTCAATGACACCAAATAACACTTTGCCAAGGTTTTCATCATATGGGGCGGGAGTGTCGAGGCTACGTAAAACGTGTCTTTGTTACAAGCATTGTTAAAATTATCGATAGCATGCTGAAACGAAGGGCCATGACATTTAATGCCCGTTTTGACCAAAATCCGGTCCTGCATATCGCTGGTTTGCAAACGAGAGGCGAGGAAAGCATATTGGAAATTTTTTTCTCGCACCCAATAATAATAATAATAATAATATTATTATTATTATTATTATTATTCGTCCATATATTGTTACCTGTCTTTTTTTTATGGTTTTGTTTGCACGTAGTAGGATTTGAACTTCAGATCTCTTACGTTATTAGTGATGACAGTTGCAAGCCTTTTACCACTACGCCAGTACCCGTGAGTGGTTATTGAGTGATTAGTTTTCATATGTAATTCATAGTATAACATTTAAGTGAAACGACGAAAAGGCTTAGGGGTAAGTGATGACGTATAGCACGTATAACATGCCTACTGGGCTTAGCGAGTGCTACACACATACTGGGCCTAGACCCAACAACGAAACCAGAGACGGAGCCTGAGACGGAGCGGTGAGGGGTCAAGGGTGCTCGCCCCTAACCGCCTAACTCACGCACTTGTAGCTTATAAAACCATGATGAAGATGAAAATGGAAGAAGAAATAATGAATAGAAGAAAAGAAACGCAAGAAGAAAATAGTAAAAAAAGAGGAGGAAGATGATAGAAGGAGAAATGTTGCTTTTATTACTATATTAAATTGTATTGTATTTGCTTTTTGTCTTACCAATGTGATTATGTTTTTCTTTTGACAGTAAAAAGGAATATACAACAAAACAAAACAAACTTTTATTGGTATAAGGAATGTGTTTTTGAGATACCGATAGTTTTAAAAGACAATTGGTGGTCTCCCTTTTTCATTTTGTATAAAAGGTTAATATACAGACATAGAACATTTTATTGTGAAGAGATAATATATACAAGATGTTACATATATGTTACATATGATTTGATTTTTTTATTATATAAATGATTACGATCTCACATATTTCTGTAAATAGTTGATATACTAACAATACATTTTATAAATCGCACCCGACCCACTCAAGCGACCTTACTTGTTGCTCGTTACTTTTTCTTCTCGATTATGTAAGGAACCACTTTAGTGATACAGTTGGGTCTCTTTGCTAGTTTTGTTCACTTTCTCATCTTGTCGAGTACGTATTACAGTTGTTTCGGATATTTATGGAACGTCATATTATATCGTTCATATGTAAAGGAATCACATTGTTCTATGCACTTTATGTTATTATACGAATTATTTACGGCCCCCCTCAATACGAATTCCTGACTCCGCCCCTGAACGAAACAACCACAAGTACTGGATCAACAATAAGCCCAATAACGAAATTGGCTGCGGTCCAGACTCAAAGACGCACGCAGAATGGCTAGCGTACCAAACCCCTGGCCGCGGAAAGCATTCTGTGTCCGCATCCGCGATTATTACTGAACCTTACCCGACAAGGGTCCCACTCTTGCCACTAACTTTTATATGCGAGTTGTTAGGAAACCCTAATGGTGAGTCTCGCCTTTAAAGGGGTTCTAACCCCCTCACAAGGTACAATTTTCTCTCTCATAATAACACACACTCTTATTATCTCTGACAAGAATGTATGCTTACTCTGACGCCGAAGCTTAATCATGGGGTCTGTCCGCACGGTAAGGCTAACGGTTTACTCTTTCTTGTGCAGGGATTCAATCAATCACTTGGATTAGTACAAGATTAACTCATCAACAGCTTGTCGGTCCAATCTAACAAGCATCATACACACTCATTATAACCTGTCACACTTTTTGTACTAACAGTATGGAACCCTACCTTCTCACAAGAGGTCCAGGGTTCAAATCTCACTAGGTACACGTCAGGGGAAGTCAAGAAGAACATAGCATTCATTCATAACACATTATGTCACTAGATGGTGGTTACACTAGGTATTAAGCTTGTTAAATATAAACTAATCATTTAGGATGTGTTTGTTTAAGTGCAATTCCAGGGTTATGAGCTTTATTCAGTTCCCCTTTTATTTCATAAGACCATAATTTCAGGCTTATATATTGAGCTTGTTTTCCATCTTTAAGTCATTACTATCATAACACCCGTGCAAAGCCGTGGCGAAGAATATTTTTTGTTTTTTGGATGTTTTTACTTTTTAGTATTGACGTAGACGATTTACCTTGGGGACCCTTAATGCAACAGTTGTGGGTTTTAGTAGTAATACACTAATACTTGATATATGATTGTTTTCGACTAACTAAATCGCATCGGGGAAACACTGCCTAGGCCGATTTTTACAACGCTGCATGAAAGTAGAAATCATGAATACAACAAGATAAGGGCTTTGTATTAATGAAGTCGTAACATGATTTTCCATAAGTAGTCGTTTTCAAATTTTAACGACGAGTATTTTTAAAAAATGTCAAACATCTGAACCCATAGACCTGAAGTTACATTGTTATATCATTACAGAATTTAACAAAATGGGGTGGATCACTGCTGGAACTATCCCTATATATACCTATTAACGACTCAAGGAAGATGCTTAGAGGTATTGTTACAGTTTCCTTATCCTTATTTAATGCAGAGGTTGTGTAAAGAATCTAAGCATTTTCCTTATCCCTATATATGGTTAAACAAAATGCAGAGGCTGTGTTGAAACTAGAAGAAGCATTGACTATTAACCCTGCAAAGCACGAGGCCCTATGGTTATTAGGAAACGCCCACACTGCTTGTGCATATTTAACCATTCATGACTTTGGTGAAGCTAAGATTCTGTTTGACGAGGCATTCCAATGTTATCAAAAGGCTGTTGATAAGGTAAAATTCCTTGCTTGTGCATACAAGGCTCAAAAGTTGAATGTTATTTCCGCATACCAATCAGTTCTAAGTGGTGAATGCTTATGAATTGTGATGATATGTATTGTTTCAGTCTCCAGAAGACGAACTTTACCTCCGATCTTTGGGTGAATGTGCTAAGGTATACTTCTCACTTTGTCGCCTATTGTAGTTTCTTATTAGTCGCTCTAGGTTGTAGGTCTTACTAAAACTTCATATGTTGAGGATTATCTTTCTTTTAATCTTTGGCATCTCGTGCCATGGTATTGTTATGTTTCTCGCTAAAGGTATCATATGTCATACTATGGATCAGAAGCGGAACACATTTGGTGGTGGGGTATGAAATCCGGATATCCGATTCAACTGAGTCGTAAACAGTCATAGAATCTGTATATAAAAGTCGTGTGAATTGGATTCTGTGAGACAAAAAACTACTTTTGAGATCAAAAAGTCCAACTTCCACATTTGTTCTTAGTTTTTCATGTGTATGTTAAAGTTTGCTAAATATTTGGCTATGCAATCTAATATTACAGGCACTTGCGTCATACAGGATGATCCTTGAAGGACTTGCTGCGACTTCAAATGGTACGGTATGCATATTTCTTTTTTTATTTTGGCCTCAAGTAAAGAATCTGCAGTAATGTAAATGACATCTATTTGCTTTTGCGCACATCAATTCCCTGATAGTAGATCGGCATTTAGCATTCATCAAGTATTTTTTCTTTTTTTTTAATTACAGTATTTTTTTATATAAAAATAATTATCATATATTTTTTCGATTTACATAGAGGTGCAAGGCAAACGAGCAACAAGCTGCACCGCTAGCCCTTTTAGCATTATGCGGTTAAATGCATTTCAAGTTTATACCTCGTCGAGGCATCCTTAACGATTGATTCTTTTGTGCTGTAGTTCTCTGCAAAGGTAAAGAATGATTTGTGTGGCTGGGCAATTCTTGCTCTCGGGCTTCTCACATGGATTGGAATGGTAATTCTTTTGATAGATATGAATCAGTAAGTTAAGCTGTTTCCTTATAAGAGGATGCAAATGTTCACTACATATAGTTTAGATGTGTACCACCACCAACTAAGTGCCTCGTGTGAGCTTATGAGTGCATTATTTCACTAATCGCAAATGACATCCTAATGTACACTACTAAGTATACTGATATGCATTTGGTATGGTGCAAATTTTTTTGACAACTCTTCATATCTTGTTTTGTGAAATTTTCGTACAAATTACGTACTGCATTTCTTTTTTAGTACTACTTTTTTCGTGTATCTTGCGATGTTGGTAGGACTTGAAGATGCTTTTACTAAGATTTCTTGATCGTTTTGTTCTTGAAATTTGCTATATGTTGTGCATGTGAATATTTCGGATGCTTTTATACACTACTTTTTCGATGGTTGGGGTGTGTAATGTGAATTTAGAGGGGCCATCTATGCGGGTAAATTCTGATCATATTTCAATTTTGGCCGACTAATTTGATAATATTGTGTTACGGTATGGTTAAAATAAAAAGACAAATATCCGTGATAAGTGTAAAAAGGATTCGAAAAATTATTAATTCTCCAAAAATTTTACAAGATAGAGAACATTGGTGGATGAAAACATTATTAACAAAGTTTTTCCATATTTATATAGTTTTGATGTCAAAAAATCGTAAAAAGTGCATTTGTTTGTTAATTGTCTTGTTGTACATCAAAAACTTGTTTTTACATCCAATTTTTTTTAGCATATGTATCAATTTCTAAAAATTGAATCGTTTTAAATTGAGTTTATAGACTTCGTAAAATTCTAAATTGTTATGTATGAGAGTTATTTTATATACCAACTTTTCTCACGGACCATCTCCACTATCCATCTAAAGAAATCAATCACGCGTGATTAAAAATATTTTATTATTTCACCTATTTTTATAATTTAAATATCTTAAACCGTTAATCGTTAATTGAAAAATTATTATCGCGACGAAGATTTAATTATCTTCATAGACGGCACTTTGATATATCAAAAAGAAAAATCGCTTTTCACGCTTTTTCTTTATTTTTTCGCTTTTTACGCGACCGAAATTTGCATGAAAAAATCATATATGATAAAACACTAAATTGAATATCACATGTGATATTAGTTTTAAATCATATATGATATGTAATATCATATGTGATATTACACTAATATCACATGTGATATTCAAATTAGTGTTTTATCATATATGATTTTTTAATGCAAATTTCAGTAACGTAAAAAAACGAAAAAACTTTAAAAAAACGTGAAAAATACGAGAAAACTTTTTTTTGTCGAAAGTATATCAAAGTGTCTATCTATAGAAAGATAATTAAATGCTCGTCGCAATGATATATTTTTTTTTCGCTTAACGATTAACGGTTTGAAAGATATTAATATTTGAAAAAAAATGATGAAAGTGGGTTTTTAAAATTGTTTGTATTAATCTCATCCATTAAATCAAATAAAAATGAAGGGTGGAGATTTTGATCCCTTGATATGTAAATAATCTTTTGTCCTCACATGATCTTAGATCATTGTTATAATGTTTGGTAGTTTTAGAAATTTAACAAATAATCCTTAGAAAATTATTATTATTATTATTATTATTATTATTATTATTATTATTAAATCATCACTTTATTAAAAACTTAAAGAATTTACAAAAATTAGTGGAAGTCGAGATACTAGTGGCCCCACCCTCTACCTATAAAGAAACAAACCCTACTAAAAATATAGTTAGAACACGCTGCATTCGCCGCCGCCGTCCGTTGCCGTCAGAACTAAACACATACGTATGAGGTATACATATCAATTTGAAGCACAAATATCAAGATATGTAAAAAATTACATAAGCCATTTACGCATTTTTTTAAGTAAAAACTATATATAATGTTGTTATAAAACTAAATTAACTTTTATTTTTTTCATAATCATAGTTTTCGACTCTTTGGCTCATTAATTTCGAGATTTGAACTCAACGTCATATAGCCTCAAACCAAATAAAGCCCTCATATTTCAGAAAGTTTAAAACCTCGTACATGTACAAGATTATAACATATAATAAGACAAATAATTTGTATGCCTAATTGATAAATCTAAAAAAAACTACAAATGTAATTTGTGGAACTGTGGAAGTTAAAAATTAATCAATGAATATGAGGAGAGAGAAATAAATGTATTCCACTTGTCAAATTATGTATGGAATAGACATACTTGTATAGTTGATAGGTCTATTTATTATTACTCTTTTGCTTACGTCAAAATCCTACGAGTGCAATGCAGTACTCCAAAGCTAGTAAAATAAATTAAAAAAATGTAAGATGATTTTTGTAAATGCCTAGATGTTATTAATAAAATAATTAACTATACTAAGATTCACTAATATATTATTTGGACAAGCATTTTTGCAATGTTTATAAATTACCATAAAACATCTGTATGACTTATTTTTTGAGGGAAATCAGAGTTTTTTCTTCCATTATGTACATAACCTAACTAATACCCTTATGGTTGTTTGTTAACCCTTTTTATCATCTCAAATGCTCACATAGCAAAGTTTGTATTCTAGTATTTTCCGAAATTTTAGACACAACTTACTCATATGCCAATTTGTAAATGATAAATGGGCAAATGGATGTGGTTTTTTTAGCTTGGTTACTTAAAGAGAACAAGCCTTTGGATTTGAATTTACGCGACCCAGTCGTGATACTCTCAAGACCGTTTTTAACCATTCCCGACTGTTCCTAAATATACACCTAGTGAGGTTTCAAACTCTCGAGAGAAATTCAAAGTGTGTTACTAAATAGGCTAGGCTATATATATCACCAGGGTCGTCCCATTAGTTTATGAAAATTTTGAGGGCTCTGGATGAAATTACATAATGAGACCTTCGAGAAAGAATCTATATATATAATAAACAAAGGTTTTTTTAAAAACTTGCCACGCCATTTAATCCACCTTGGCACTTCCTCCACATCACTTAATCCACGTCATTAATGCCACGTATGTACATCTTCAAATTTGACAGCCAATGTTGTTTAGTGAGGTTTTGACTTTTCTTATTTACCAAGCTTGATATATGGAACACAAATATCTATTTTCCTTAATTCTCACTCAAGTTTCTCATGTCAAACTCCGAATTCCACTTTTATGGTTTTACGTGATAAATTTATTAATTCGAATTCTTTAGTCTAAGCATTTTTAACGTCAAAGGGATTTTTTTTTTTTTTTTCTTTTCCTTTTGTTATTAATATCCTTAATTTTTGACTAATTGATTTAGATGTGTTTCAATATATATTCAATTGAAGATTGGATTTTTAGATGTCAACTTTGTCCTAACAGGTTTAGTGTGCTTCATTGAGTAACTTTCAGGTGAAACAATTTCTTCATTGTTTTTAAGGTCTAGATTCATATGTTTTATTTGTAATGAATTTGATATTGACGATGATAATCGGAATTATTCTATGGGATGTAAGTGAAGTAATTTAAGAAGTGTATGAAAAGTGTTTGATGAAGTGTCTTAAAAGAGTTTTGGCTAACATATATGAATAATCACTTATATTCATGCATCTTTGATTCTATAGGTTATTACTTGGATTTTTAATTGATTACTTGATGTTTAAATACTTTGTAAATAAAATAACATCAAGTAAATTTTCTACCTCGATTCATCATATTGTAATCATATTTGCTTGTGCAGGTAACTTTCTTTTGGTTTGCCACTTCAAACCCAAGGTGAAAGGCTTGATCAATTCATTTTTAGTCCTGCTATTAGACCCAAGGCTTTAGTGTGTCATTAATGAGGTTCGATTATAGAACCATCCTCTAACCAAATGTACGCAATAAACATTAATTAGTGTTAGGCTGTTAGCTTTGTTTACATTGTTTTGTGGTTCTTATATCACTTTTTACCTTCTTACTTGATCTGCATGTATTATTCCAAACATATTTGCTTTTGTTTTTTTGTTAGAAGCATGGGCGGAGCTATGTGAGGACCGGGAGGGGTCCCGGTCCTCCTAGACCTAAGCCCGTTAGTGTATTTTTTCGCGATTTCATGTGTTAAAAAAATAAAAAATTCATCTTTGCCCTCCCATTTAATGTTTTTCCGAAAATAAAATTTGCTTCGGCCCTCCCACGAAATTTCTTCTAGCTCCGCCACTGGTTAGAAGCAAGATAATTGTGTTCTCGAATCACAATGGATTTGTTTCTGTATTTATAACTCAATAGGGGAAATATTTATGAATCATGATGTGGACGGGGCATATGTAAGGTTAAATTGCTACATGAGTTTCACCCAAAATGAAGTTGTAACTTAGTACTAGCTTTCTATTCATCGGGATTGATCATATAAATGCAATACTTTTTGAAAAGCTTCGTTTTGTAATTGGTCCGATGGTTTGCCGCTCTAAGTGAAACTTGAGAAATGATCTTTTAATTGGCTCAATGAGAATTTCATGAAGAAACTAAAATATGAGAGCTTCTTTCCAAATTCAAGTAAACCTCAAATAAACTACTTGTCATTAATTAGAATGTTTGTGTTTATGTGCAACTTATTATTAGCCACCCGTGATTTATCACGGGTTTATAGGCTAGTTTTATATATAAAGTATCATCGTTTATAAGATATAATGCAATTAGTTATCCAAACGTTCTAACATATTACTCATTTAAAATATTTTCTCATCTAAATGTTTTTTTCTTCGTAAAAAATATGTGTACACATGCATATAATTATTAACGGAATAAATTTTGGTGCCCCTAAAAATTTTGAGGCTCTGAGCGGTCGCTCACCTTACACACTCTCTAAGACAGGCCTATATATCACGATAGTCTTTACCATAATTTGTCCAATGTTTATTTTCTTATTCAAAAATAAATAAATAAATAAAAATAAAATAATCAGCAAAAGAGCCCTAAACTTAGATTACTGTACTTCGTAAGTTGTCTTGTACTTTAGGACAACCTCCCTCTATTCACTTCATATAAACCTTAACAAAAAATCCTCAACATCCTAAAAAAAGAATGGATATTAATCAACCTGAATTAGAGAGACTTATGGCCATCGAACATATTCTTATGACCGCTGAAGGAGGCTACCTTAAAAACCCTACTGATTCTGATGTAAGCATCTTAATTTGTCTTTATGGATTTGTGTTTTTGTTCAATTTTTTACAAGAGTTACATGCATTATAGTGATGATAGTACCCTTGAGTGGATATATTGTTATTGTTTCTACTAGTTGTTACTATTTATTATACCATCTCTTTTTTAGGGTTGTTTGTACGTATCAGAAATGTAGAAGGATCGGAATTGAATTGAGACCTCTCACAGTTTAAGCTATTACAATCACAAGCTTTTTATCACTAGGCCTGCAGTACCCTTGAGTGATTAGTTTTCACAAGAGGCACTACACCATTTTGGACTTTTTGCGACGAATTTTTTTTAGTGACAACACTTGTTGTCACGACAAGTCCACTAAACGACAAAAATTTAACATTTTGGGCCCCAAGTTTGACCAAACCTTTTTGTGACAACATACTTTCTTATTGTGACAACATGTTGTCACAAAAGAATCACTACACGACAAAATAGCAGATTCGTGTTCGTAATTTTGACCATATTTTGTTGTGACAATATTTTAGATCTATAGCGACAATCGTGTTGTCACTACAAAAATACTAATCTTTGACTTTGACTTATTTTGTTGTGACAACATAATTGTCGCTATAGATTCCATGACTAAAAATTTTAGAGGGAAAATACCGCCAAAACTGCTGACTAGACTACATTTGTTGTCCCTATAAGTTTTGTGACAAATAATTTCACCAAAGTCAACAAAGACATTTGATGGTTGGAGGAAATTTCATTTAAAATGCTTTTAGGGACAACATGTTGTCACTAAAAGTGTTGTCACTAAAGAATTATACATTTAAAAATTATTATTATAAATTCTTTTAAAATTTTGTAAAATAATTTTATAAACAATTTAAAATTGATTGAATTTATATAAATTCATTTAAAATTTTATAAATTAATAAATTAAAATCGAATAACGTAAATTAATAAATTGAAATTGAAATTTATTTATTATGTACGCCAATATCGAGTCCTCGAATGCAGAGTGCTCAAATTGCATCAAATTGAATCACAGGATAATGGTACTCGATAAAATGCTAGAAATGTATATGCATCCCCAAAACCACACAGTTCAGTCAGCTGCCCTATTTCACGACCTTTATAATGACATGGACAATCTTAGTTTGGAGTAATTCGTATGCTTTAATGTTTAAACTTTGTCAATCTGTAATGTAATTCGTATGCTTTAATGTAATTCGTATGCTTTAATGTTTAAACTTTATCAATCTGTAATGTAATTCGTATGCTTTAATGTTTTAAACTTTTATCGATCTGTAATATAATTCGTACGCTTTAATGTTTTAAATTTTATTTGCTTGTAATCTAATTCGATTTGTAATGTAATTCATATGTATTTACACTTGGTATTTGACATTAATCACCGGCTTGTTATATCCATATCCAAACACCCCTTTAAACAACAGAGTATTTCAAATATGCAAATTTTCAACACTACAAACATATGTTGGCCGGTGATAGTGAAAGCAAGTTATCAAAAGTCGATTAACTAGGAATGAGGATAACAAATCTTGAACCTTCGTTTGCTTGTCAAGTTGTTTCGTTTACTTGTGAGGATAGAGCAGATCTGGTGGGAAGTTTTGCGCCATTTTTTGGTGGGAAATTTTGGCACCTCGAGTCATTTTGTTTAACACCGTAGTTCGAAGTAAACCTTTATTTAAAACATGCAAGAGTTCTCAAACACATTTCATACAAACTCAAACAAAATAACTTAACAAGCAAAAGAGAACACTGCTTTTTAGCATGAGTTCTCATACACGCTTTCTTACAAACCCAACGACACAACTTAATACACGACAAAGACCATAACAAGCAAATGATTAATGTCAAATACCAAGTGTAAAATACATACGAATTACATTACAAAGCGGATTACATACAAATCGAATTACATTAAAGCATACAAATTACTCCAAACCAAGATTGTCCATTTGATTATAAAGGTCGTGAAATAGGGCAGATGAACTCACTGTGGTTGTTGGGATGCCTATACATTTCTAGCATTCTCTAGTACCATTACCTTGTGATTCAATTTGATGCGCTTATGCACTCTCCATTTCGAGGACTCATGTTGAAGGTTCTGCAGAGTAATTTGATGCAGTTGGAGTTGGAGCCGTTGAAGCTCCAAGAGAATCGGTCATTAAACTGAGTCGTTCCTCCTTCCATAAAAAAAAATCACATCCATGATCCTCGTCCCAGTCGATAAAGAGTAAAACAATCATTTTTAACAACTAAACAAATTATTTATATAATACATAAAAAATATGTAATTGTTCACCTTGATAAAGGACACGATAGTATAGTTTACCACAAAGTAGGTCGACACGATTGTCGCAGAACCACGCCTCCTCGCCCACAAGGACAAGCAAAGCTTCAAATTTCGCCATCTTCATGGTAACACAAAGGTATGTTGGTTGTTGTAAGGATAAGAATGTATATAATGTGTTTATGAGGATAAGAGCAAATCATAATGTTATAAATGGTAAAATAGAGCTTTTGGTGGGAAGTTTTGGCGCCAATATTTTGGTGGGAAGTTTGGCGCTAATATTTTGGAAGGATTTTTTGGTGAGAAATTTTGGTGGGAAGTTGAGTGGATTTTAAGGCAAATTAAAATAGCAAGTGCGGTTTACCACATGTAGTATAATCATTATCGTATATTCACTGATATATTAAAATAGCAATTTGAGGTTTATTCACTGATATATTAAAATAGCAATTTGAGGCACCTCGAGTCATTTTGTTTAACACCGTAGTTCGAAAGTAAACATTTTATTTAAAACATGCAAGAGTTCTCAAACACATTTCATACAGACTTAAACAAAATAACTTAACAAGCAAAAGAGAACACTGCTTTTAGCATGAGTTCTCATACACGTTTCTTACAAACTCAAACGACACAACTTAATACACGACAAAGACCAGATGATTAATGTCAAATACCAAGTGTAAAATACATACGAATTACATTACAAAGCGGATTACATACAAATCGAATTACATTAAAGCATACGAATTACTCCAAACCAAGATTGTCCATTTGATTATAAAGGTCGTGAAATAGGGCAGCTGAACTCACTGTGTGGTTGTTGGGATGCCTATACATTTCTAGCATTCTCTCTAGTACCATTACCTTGTGATTCAATTTGATGCAGTTTGCGCACTCTCCATTTCGAGGACTCGATGTTTTGGTGAGAAAAATATATTATAATTTCGGAAAGTCCCGTCCGAATGTAATCATCCCATAGAACCCGTCCAAATTAATTTATTAGAAATTAATTTCGAAAGTCCCCATTTTGGGATCTTTTTGAATGTTTTATCTCATTTAGATGTGAATGCAGATAATCGATTTGTTATTTGAGAAAAGTTCGACACGTTTCCTCACCCTACGAATATGTCTTTAATGCACATATTTGGGAGTTGAGGAAATGTCGTCAATTTTCTCAAATAGTAAATCAATTATACACATTCATATATGAGACGAAACATTTAAAGAGTGGGTTAGGATTGCCTTCCATAGTTGCACTAGGTGAACAAATCGTATTTCCACCTTTGATACTTGTGCTATTTGAATACTTTTGTGTAAATTTTTCTTAAATTGTGATACTTGTGTTAATTGTAGTCGCTAAAGGTCGTCACCACAAAACCTTTTGTTTATCACCACAAAACTTTTACCACCAAAAGCACCACTACATTCACCACCACCACAACCCACCACCCGAAAGCGGTTATGTCGGTTGATAAGGCTCGATTAGGCGGGTTTAAAGCGATCGATCCCGAAGTTTAAAGTCGGTCTTAACGCCTTCTTCAATAGGTGTAAAGAACACGTAAATGATCGGGATTTTGTCATTGCCCATGTCCAAGTGCGGAACTCGAGTATGCTTACACCTATTGATATTAGAAATCACGTACATGATAACGGGTTTGACTGGATTTATACTAATTGGGTATATCATGGTGAACCAACGATTATTCCTCCGCCAGTTGTAGATGACACAAATGATATGATCAATGTCCTCAACGTTATTCGTAGGGAGAACAATTACATCGATAATGCATCAACAAGTAATGAGCCAGATACTGCGTCGACAAGTAATGAGCCGCCAGAAGAGTTGGGTCCTACAAAAGACGATTTGGAAGGGTTGTTTGAAATAGCTAACGAAGAGCTATTCCCAGGTTGTAGTTGGATGTCTTCGTTAGACTTTTTGGCAAAGTTTACACACCTCAAGGCCTTGCATAAATGGACTGATGTTTCATTTGACCATACAATGGAATTTCTTCGAAAATGTTTCCCATCAGGAAACAAAGTCCCCAAGTCATACTATGAAGCTAAGACAAATATGAAAAAAGTCGGGTTAGGATACGAATCAATCCATGCTTGTATAAATGATTGTGCTTTATTTTGGAAGGATAACGAAGATTTAGAAAATTGTCCGATCTGCAATGCGAGTAGATGGAAAAACAAAGACACAACGGGGAAGAAAGTTCCTAACAAGGTGTTGCGTTACTTTCCTCTGAAACCTAGACTAAAGCGTATGTACGGCTCTTTAGAAATCGCAAAGCATATGACATGGCATGCTACCGGAAAATGTACCGAAGATGGTAAGATGGGTCACCCGGTTGATGGTAAGGCATGGAAAGAGTTTGATAAGAACAATAAAGAATTTGCAAAAGAAAAAAGAAACGTCCGACTAGGGTTGGCAGCTGATGGTTTCAATCCGTTTGGCAACTTGAGTCAGTCTTACAGTATGTGGCCTGTCATTTTGACAACATACAATACTCCTCCGTGGATTTGTATGAAAGAGTCTTCTTTCATGTTGACATTGTTAATTCCTGGCCCTAAATCAGCTGGGAAAGACATTGATGTTTACTTGAGGCCTTTAGTTGATGAGTTGAAAGATCTATGGAAAGGAGTCAAGATGTTAGACGCCGCTACAAACACCGAGTTCACAATGAAAGCAATGCTTTTATGGACCATTAATGATTTTCCTGCCCGCAGTAGTTTGTCTGGTTGGAGTGGCCAAGGCTACATGGCCTGCCCTACATGTAATGAGGAGACTCCATCTACTCGTGTTCTTGGGAAAACTGCTTTTGTTGGTCATAGAAGATTTTTACCCGAACATCATAGATGGAGGAGGGACAAACGCTTTAATGGCAAAAAAGAAGACAGACCGCCTCCAAAACCACTCACTAGTGCTCGAATCTTACAACAACTTTCTCAATTGCCCTCACGTATTCCGGGTAAACATCCGAGTCATGGGGGTGTGAAGAGAACACGTGATCCCAATACAGAAAGGAATTGGAGTAAACGGTCTATTTTCTTTGAGCTTCCGTATTGGTCAAGTCTTGCACTAAAACACAATTTGGATGTCATGCATATTGAAAAAAATGTGTTAGAGAGTTTGCTGAATACATTGTTAATGAATGACAAGTCCAAGGACACTGTCAAGGCAAGACAAGACTTACAAGACTTAAAAATCCGAAAGGAGTTGTGGCTCACCAAACAAAGCAACGGGAAGTTCATAAAGCCTCACCCCAATTACTCTTTCCCGCCTGAAAAGAGAAGAAAGTTTTGTGAATTCATTAAAGGAGTTAAACTACCTGATGGATTTGGATCAAACTTTAAGCAAAAAGTAACCGACAATGATAACAACATTACAGGCATGAAGTCTCATGACTGTCATATAATGATGCAGCGGTTGCTTCCGGTTGAGCTCAGTTGCCTCGAACGCGAGTATTGCAACACCAATAATTGAGCTCGCCGCTCTTTAAGCAGATTTGTGCTCAAGTCTAATGGAGTCGATATGTTGAAAGCCCAAGAACAATTGATCCGTATATTGTGCAATTTTGAGCAAATATATCCTCCAAATTTTTTGACATAATGATTCATTTGGTCATGCATTTACCAAGAGGCTATTCAAGGTGGGCTCAGATATATGAGGTGGATGTATCCTTTGAAAGATATATGAAAAATTAAAAATTATGCTCAAATAAAGCTAAGCTCAAGGTTCTATAGTGAAGGGTATGTTGCGATTAAGCAATAACTTTCTGCTCACATTATCTTCGAAATGTTCAAACAAGGTTTAATCGTCCCGAGAGAATGATGATGACGGTCCACCTCCAACATGCGAGATGCAGTGTGTTCGATCGGTTGTAGTCCAAAAGTGCGGGTGTAGTCAAAGAGTCAATTACTTAACTCAAAATGAAGCTAGCATGGTATATCCTCGACAACCGTCATGAAATCGACAAATACAAGACGAAGTCCTTTTCATACGAACACTCTTTTACGTTAATGATATATGTAGTGATTACACTAATATCATGAACATTTACGAGAATGTCGCCTTGCCATGTCCGCGAATGATTTGCCAACAATATTTCCCGCTGGTTTTATGACAAGGTAAACTCGATGTATATGCAATTTACAAATATAATTTCCTCGCTTATCTATTTCATTTTTGTCTAAACTTATCTATTTTTGTCTTTGTCATAGATCTCTATTCTCAAAGTAGAAGCCACCGAGTGTAGTCTTGAACTACTCTCTTTGGCAAATGGACCGAAAGACCATGCGACTTATTACACGCCTTGTATAGTTAACAGTGTGAAGTTTGTGGTTCACACCACGACCAACGCCTAACAACTCAAAACAATGGAGTTTCAACGCTGGGAGAATGGAACTATGTTTTATGGTGTGGTAGAAGAAATTTTGAGCTTACTTATCTAACTCTTGAGAAAGTTGTGTTGTTCGGGATGTAAATGGTTTAAGACCAATAACACTCGCAATACCCAACTTTGTGCTACTAGAAATAACATAACCAAGATATCTACAAGAGATGATTGGTGGAGGCATCAACAATACATTATGGCAACACAAGCAACACAAGTTTTTACCTTGCGCACCCTTCTAGATCACATCATTGGAAGGTCGCTCAAGATGTCAATCATCGAAAGGTTTGGGATAAGGACATCATCGTAGATGTAGATGTTATTCATGACAACATCTCATCTAATCTTGCATTGATGACTAATTTAGAAGATTTGGAATATACCGTTGTTGAGTCGGTCCATCAACGGAAGTTGATATTCCTACTTCTCTTGTCGATGATCATGATTTTATTAATGATGATGTTGAATATGATGTTGCTCATCCTCTTAGTAGTGATTCTGAAGATTCTAGTTATGATTCAGATTGATATGAGATTGTAATTTGAAAAGACACTAATTTGAATGAAATTGTTATCGAGTTGTTTTTATAATGCTTTGAATTGCTTATTTAATTTGTTCGAGTACTTGTATTTAATTATTTGTGAACTTCAATATATTTATATGAAATTGTTATCAACTTGTCTTTACATTTATGTTTACTGTTCCGAATAACTTATTTAATTTGTTCGAGCACTTGTATTTTTTATTTGTGAACTTTAATTAATATTAACTTGTTATCTGGTTTTTTTTATAGATGGCAATGATAGCTCATGGCCATGGTGGGGATAATGGTCCCCCAAACGACGACCGTCCATGGGTTCCTCCTAACACCCACACGAGTAAGTAATTTAAAGAGCTTGTATTTGAATTTCATTACCTGTAATTTGACTTTTTTCACTTGATTACTTGTATTGTTATTTTGTATTGTTAACTGCTCATTTGAATTTTAATTTGTAGACGCGAAGGGTCGTAAAGGCCACGACGCTAAGCTTACTAAGAAGTTCGATGACGGTGGAAACAATTACTTTCCATAGCCTTTGACATGAATGATCGAAACAAAGAAACCGACGGGGACAACAATGGTGATTTTACAAGGTTGATAGGCAACTAGATACAAAGAAAAGTCCTGCTCCACTATGAGACATGGGATGATGTAGATGATGTGTACAAGACAACCTTGTGGCCTAGAATACATGTCGATCTTTACTCTTAAATCTACTATGTTAAATTTGTAAACAATATTTCATTACATGACTAGTTCTTTTCAATTGCAGACCTACTTTGACATGGAACCACATTTGTCAGGCCCAAATAAGGATCTCTTTGAGAAAGGGATGAAAGCTACATTTAGAGCTATTTACGTAAACCGCAAGAACAAATTCAAGGATGAGTATTATGCGTCGGACTGCACAACCACCGTGAGCAGATCCTTAATTTTCCTCCGGAAAACATGTCCTTAGGTGATTGGCGTGAGTTTTGTAAACATGTGACTTCAGAGAAGCACATGAAACGCTCACAAGCCAACAAGGCCAACCGTGGAAAGCAAGTGTACACATCCAACCATGGTTCGAAGTCATATGCCCAAAGTAGGCATGAAGAGGTATGTCGTTATTAAATATTTGTTTTTATACTCATTTTATTTTTTTCATTATTATCATATGCTAATTTGATGTGTTTTTAGTGGAATGATGGTAATGGTGCATACCCAGACCTGGTAGACCAATTTAGAGGCAAACATATATACAAGAAAGGAGAAAAGAAGGGAGAATGGAAAACCAAAGCTGCTCAAGCGCAATACGTAAGTATAGAATAAATTGTAGTGCTTAAATATTGTTGAAATTAGCTTAGCTGAGAATAGTATTGCTTGTTTGTGTTTCTATTTTAACATTGAATCATTTCTGATTTTACTTTAGCATCTGCATATTTCTGTTTTGAATTGCATAATTTAGATCAGGTATGATTTAGTAAGGGAGTGCTGTTAATTGTGATTCATTTAGGTGCATTTTAGTTAATTGAACTGAGTTAAGGTATAGTTGCTTAGATTCGAGTTTTGATTAAGAAGTTTATAAAACAAGAATAATAAGGAGTGTTTGGATTATCATATGAATCTGTGTTAGAAGCTTCTTATGTACTGAATTATTGTTGCATCATAATAGTATAGGTCTATTTAGTGAACTTAGCTCATAAACTTACATCCTAGAACAACAAAAGTCAAAATCACTTCTTAAGTTTCATATCAGATAGTGTAGTATCTTACAGCTTGCATAATCTTAGGTATAGGTTCATTATTAGTTAATTTAGCTCATTTAAGTATTATATCACTATCATTACATTCTCAATCATTTAGAACCAATCAAAATTCATTTTAGTCAAAATTGCTTTTAGAAAAAAGTCAAAATATCCATTTTATGTTCAAACAAATTTATACTTTTGTATTTTTAATTCACTCAATTTTAGTTCAATTGTTGAAATTTTGGGTTTAGTATCTCGGTTGGTTGTGTTTAACAAGCTATTTTTATATTATTTTAAGATTTTCTAAATCGATAAATAAGTGCTTAAAGTAGGTCGCTCAAGGCCGCTTTGACTCATTTTGACCTATTTCACCCGCTTTGCGACTTTACGAATCGGATGCTTGAGATCGAGAAGGCCAACAGGTGAAGAGCAGAACTCACCGATGCGGAGATTGTAACACGAGTCTTGGGTACTAAGCGAGGTTTAACCCGGACGGGTAGGGTGTCAAGGGTAGTAGTTCTTCGTCGTCTTCTTCAGATGCTCCCACCCCGCCGCCCCGCTCCCGCACCCGCAACACAAATGACTCAAGCTCAAATAGTTGCTTTGGCAAGGTACGTGATAGATACCGAGAGCATGTTATGAGTCTACATAATCAATTAGCGGACCGTAACGTCATTGATTTGCCACCGCGCCCCTGTGTGCTTCACCCTCATTGTTTATGGATGTTGATGAAGAAGAGGATGCACCGAGCCCGCAAGTTAGTAGGTCGTTTATTTGAACTTTTTAGTTTGGTGTGTTGAACAACTTCGCTTTGGACAATTTATGTTGTTGTCGAACCAAGTCGTTAAACCATGTAGTCTTTGAACAATTTATGAAATGTAGTTTGCTTTTGTTATTGGTTGTGTTGATTAGAAAACTGGAAAATTTGGTTGGAAAAACTGGAAAACAGGTCGGAAAACCAGGGAAAGCGGAAAAAAATTTAGTTTGTTTTGTACCAGATGCCACTTTTAGTGACAACATGTTGTCGCCACAGTTGTCACTAAAAGTTGCCACCAGAGATTTGGTCAAGAAGTCAAACTTTATAGTGGCTAAAATGTTCGTCGCTAAAAGGTTGTCACAAGAAACTTGGTCAATATAGTCAAACTTCTAGTGACAACAATTGTCACAACAAAGTCGCCACTATAGAAATCGGTCAACGAAAGTCCATCTTTTAGTGACAACAGCTTGTCACGATAATCGTTGTCACAACAAAAATATGAGTCAACAAGTCAACCTTTGGTCAAACCCGTTGTCACGAGGTAGCAAAAGTTGTCACAATAACTTCTAGCGACGCGCTTTTAGAGGCAACGCTTGTTGTGACAACATGTTGTCACAAATATACTTGTTGTGACAACTTTTGGACTTTTAGCGACAACAAACCGTTGTCGCTACATGCCCAGAATGGTGTAGTGAGGTCTAGGGTTCAATTCTCACTAGGTACACATTTGGGGTGGCATGCGAGATAGTTGGAAGTGGTTAGGAAGATACCTTGGTTTGGCCGGGTACATCTTAGTCTAAGATTCACCTTCCCCGGTTGTGTGGTTTGTTGTTGTGAATATATTCTATGTACCTACAGATATCATCAATTCATAGCGAATTAGACAAGACTTGGACTGTATCACCGACAACTAGATCGATCATATGTAAAATAGTCGATAAAAGTCAAGAAGCACATAGCATTGATTCATTATGC
Organism: Chrysanthemum lavandulifolium; assembly: GCA_022545495.1. Lineage (NCBI taxonomy): Eukaryota > Viridiplantae > Streptophyta > Magnoliopsida > Asterales > Asteraceae > Chrysanthemum > Chrysanthemum lavandulifolium. The sequence continues at coordinate 13,728,027 of CM040241.1, forward strand.
ATTATGTAACATGGGTGGTTTCACTAAATATTAAGTTAGTTTGATATAAACTAATCATTTAGGAGGTGTTTGTTTAAGCGTAATTTTGGGTTTATGAGCTTATTTGGTTCCTCTTTTATTTCATAAGACCATAATTTCAGGCTTATTGAGCTCATTTTCCATCTTTAAATCATTACTACCATAGTACCCATACAAAATTGTGGCGAAGAATATCTTTTGTTTAATTGGATGTTTTTAGTATTGACGTACATGATTTACCGTGGTGACTCTTAATGCAAAACTCGCGGGTTTTAGTTGTAAAATCCAGCATATTTCGAAAAATACTGTTAAAAAATAGGATATAAAACTTTGCCCGTTTCCGACTAATTTGGCTGATGAACTCTAGATCGGATCGGGAAACACCCGCCTAGGCCGATTTTTACAACAATGCATGAAGTTGAAAATCATGATTTAACCAGATAAGGGCTCTGTATGAATGATGTTATGACATGATTTTCCATAAGTAGTCGTTCAAATTTTAACTACGAGTGATGAATACCACATTTTCCTGTTTTTCAAAAAAGTCAAACATCGGGAGAGAAAAGACATTACATTGTTATGTCATTACAGAATTTAACAAGGTGGGGTGGAGCACTAGTGGAACTATCCCATTATGGAAATCTTAACGACTCAAGGCAAATGCTTAGAGGTATTGTTACAGTGTGTTTATGCTAATTAGTCCCGCACCTCGTCAAAACAATGCAGCTTCTTCTAAAAGAGGTATTTTTTTCTCTTTTTGCTTATGTTGTTGATGGTTAAACAAAATGTAGAAGCTGTGTCGAAACTAGAAGAAGCATTGACTATTAACCCTGCAAATCACGAGGCCCTATGGCGCTTAGGAAATGCCCACATTTATTGTGGATTTATAACCAGAGACAATGGTGAAGCTAAGCTTCTCTTTCACGAGGCATTCCAATGTTTTCAAAAGGCTGTCAATGAGGTATATTTCCTTGCTCATGCATATAAGGCTCAAAAGTTGAATTTTATTTCGGCATACAAATCAGTTCTAAGTGGTGAATTTTTGTTATGAAATGTATTGTTTCAGAGTCCAGAGAATGAAATTTATCTCCGATCTTTGGCTGACTGTGCTAAGGTATACTTGTCACTTTGTCGCTTGTTTCTTGTTCTAGTTTCTTATTAGTCGCTCTAGGTCATGTATCTTACTAAAACTTCATATGTTGAGCACTATGTTTCTCTTAATCTTTGGCATTTCGTGCCATGGTATCGCTATGTTTCTCGCTAAAGGTTTCATATGTCATAATATCGACAATGGTACACATTTGGCGGTGAGGTATCAAAAGCGGATATCCGATTCAACTGTCATAAACGATCATAGAATCTGTGTGTTGTTACATATTCTTCATCTTTAGAAGACGTGTGGACTGGATGATTGTGTCAAACGGAGTCCATCTTCCATATTTGTTTATAATTTTTTAATGTGTATGTTAAAGTTTGCTAAATATTTTGCAATAAAATGTGATACTGCAGGTAAATGCATTGCGCAGGGATATCCATGGAGGACCTGCTGCGACTCCAAATGCTAAGGTTATGCATATTTCTTTCTTTCTTTCTTTTTTTGGCAGTAGAGAATCTGTAGACTGTAGTATATACATGACATCTATTTTCTTTTGCGCACATCAATTCCGAGAAAGTAAACTGGCTTCTAGCATTATGCAGTTATAGGCATGCATTTTAAGTTTATGCCTGGTAGAGGCATCCCTAACGCTTGATTCTTTTCTGTTTTAGGACTCTGCAAATCTAAAGTATGATATGTGTGGCTGGGTAATTCTTACTTTCGGGCTTCTCACATGGATACGATTGAGGAAGTAACGGGTTCCTCCACCTCCAGCACGAAGAGTAATTTTGTTTGCTCATTAGTATGTTAAGCTCGTTTTCTTATTAGAGGATGCAAATGTCAGACTACATATGGTTTAGATGTGTACCACCTTCTAAGCGCCTAGTGTGAGCTAGCTTATGAGTACATAATATCATTTATATAAAATGACATCCTAATATGCATTACTATAGTGATGTGCATTTGGTATGTTGCAAAATTTTGACATCAACTCTTCATATCTTGCGTTGTGAAATTTTCGTATACAGTTAAGTACTTCATTTGTTTTTTAGTACCACCTTTTTCGTGTATCTTGCGATGCTGGTAGGACTTGAATTGATGCTTTTACTAAGATTTCTTGATCGTCTTCTTCTTGAAATTTGCTATATGTTGTGCATGTGAATCTTTCGGATGCTTTTTTACGCCACTTTCTCTTTTATGGTTTGGGGTCTGTAATGTGAATTTAGAGATCCAACTTCAACCCATCAATGTGAAAATGGGTCAATTCCGATTACAGTTCAATCTTAGCCGACTAATTTGATAATATTGTGTTACTAACAACATAGTCGAGATGGTTGTTATTTGTTCTTATCCATTAGTAGTAATAAACTGTTTGTGTTAAGGAGAGATGATCCAATAGGACTCATTTCATTGCAAGAATCTGTTAATGTCTACAGTAATTTTCATCACAAAATTTCTCTCTGAGTTAACCAGCATATCATTTCTAGTTTATCTCATGGAAATTGATCTCAAGTTCATGTTTTTTTCAGCAATTTTTAACTATTTTGTTTCTTATTAATGTTTGTATAAAGAAAAATGATACATAGGCTTAAAACTTGGACCTAAAAGTGGACCTAAAAACATTTGGTAAGATCCTGACGGCTGCAGACAGAGACCGCTTATTTTACAACCCGTCAAGATCTTGCTAAATGTTTTTAGGCCAAGTTTTAGGCCTATGTATCATTTCTCTTCTATAAATGTTTTTCATCAAATTATACATGTCATATCTTTTTCAATTTCAGAATTTGTGAAAATAGAGCTTTCATATAATATTCTCTTCTGTGTGAAGACGCGGATCATCCTGGTCCCACGATCCCAAGGATGCCAACCGACCCTCCCAAGGACCTGGCCCCATGAATGAAGACTTGTCCCTGTTGATCGATTTATCGAAGCTGGCTTGAACCCCGCCATTTTCTTCATTGTACTCGCTAACCAAATAATCCGAGATTTCAAACAGTAATATGAGATTTCTATGGGTGTGTTTTCAAAATTAGTAGTAGCAGCTTGGCAAAAGTAGTTAGCAATAAGTAGTTAACATGAGCAGTTAGCAGGAGCAGTTTATTTTATAAAAGTGTTTGGTAGAGTAGTTGTAGTTGTAATAATAATGTGTAAAAGGATGTAAAAGAGCATACATATTCAAATATAAACTCTTTAAATAAGTTGCATGAGGTTTTTAAGTATTTCTTTAATTTCGCTGCTCTTAAAATGTTGTTTCAATGAGCATTTAGCATTTGACATTTTTTTCTTCATAAATGCTAGGTGATCATTCGAAACAAGTATACAACCAATAACGCTAAATGCTAAATGCTAATTGCTCAAAAAATGCTCTTTTATGCTTGCTACCAAACACACCCTAATTTTTGAATAAACTAAGACAAATGAAAATCCTATATTAATATCAAAAAGGCTATCGACGCAACTTGTTGCTCGTTTGTCTTTTACCATTATGTAAATCCTATGTTAATATCAATAAGAAAAAAGGAAAATGTTAAGGAGATATTTGTAGATGTTGAAATTTCATTAATCATAACACAAATATATAATCAACTTAACAAGATTCAAAATATAATTTTTATACAAACATTTTTGCAATGTTTATGAATTACCATAAACAATTCACAATTTTAAGATCGTTCGAGGGTAACCAAGTTTTCTATTGATTATTTTTGAACTTTTTCTTAACTATTTCAAAATTTTTACGTGACAAGATTAGTATACTAGTCTTTTACGACACTTAAAGACACAACTCACAATACACCACTCTGAAAATAGCAAAACGGGTAAGTGGATGTGACTTTCTTTGCTCGGTCATTTGAGGAGGGCGAGTCTCTCACTTAAGTATATGTAACTTAACCGTGATATCTTCATGATTGTTTTTGAAAACTTTCGAATATGTACCTAGTGAGTTTAAACTATGGATTTCTTGAGATAAAGTCATACATTTTGCAACCAGGTAGGGGTGAAAACGAGTCGAGCCCAGGCATGCCGCTCGAGCTCGGCTTGGTTCAAGCCTTATTTTTTAAGCTCGAGGTCAGCTCGTGGTATGTTATACAAGCTTGAGCTCGGTTCGTTTATACAATTTGGCAATAAAAATTTAAAGCTTGTTAATGAGCTCTCCTTTTAAACAAAAGCATAACGTATTTTATATGTTTAATACTTAAAATATGTTAGTGTTGTTTAGACTCGTTTAAGCTCGCGAGCCCAATCAAACTTTATATATAAAGCTCAGACTCGACTCATTTCTACCCTTACAACTAGGCTAGGTGACATCGTGATAGCCATTACCATTTATTTTCTCCAATAAATATTTTCATTAGAGTAAACAACAAAAACCATCCTTGTGGTTTGTGAAAGTCAACACTAATCGTCCATGTCAGAAACTATCGGTAAGTATCGTTCTTAGGAGGGAGGTCAAATGCAGGGGTGTTTACGGGGCGGTTCGGCTAGGTTCGGTTAAAGATTTTTACTATCTATCATGGGGCGAATAGTTCATTTTACTATATGAAACTGAACCGTACTAGGCGGGTAACCGGATATGCGGGTACCCGAAATGAACGGTTACCCGCGGTTCAGGTCACGATTAACCATTTTAAAAAATTGGGCTAATAACTTATTAAAGCATCATACTTGTCACAAATGTCAGTTTGACGTAGCGAACAAAAAAAATAACTCTTTTAGACATTAAACTTGATATTTTTGTCTTCAATTGAGTAAAATAAATTTGTGATGACTATTTTACCCTTCAATTTATAAAAATTGCATAAATAACCCAATTAATCTTTTTAACTCATTTAAACACACAACCCAAAACAGTTTACTGCTAGTTTCAATCTCTCTAACCATGTTTCAATCGTCCTAAATCACATAACCCCTAAATCAAAACAGTTTACATTCTCACCCGTTAGTTTGACTCCTCATAGTTCCTTCGCCTGGTTTCTTATCAGATGTAGCTCCACAATCTAAACCCACTCGCACATCAAACTGGGTTTTGGAATTTTATTAGAGGTTAGGATTGACTGTTCCGTCATATCTATTAAATCTGGGTTTGACATCTATTAAACTGGTTTTGATGTCATGTGTTTTGAGTTTGTGGATTCTCGTAATGATTGACTGTTCTTTCAATCGCTAACACGGGCAAGAGTCAATGATAGTAAGTGGGTCGGGTAGGACCCTGACGGGTCGTGGTCCACCCGCTTTGGTCTCGGTTGGGTATGAGATTGCTTACGTTATTGCTTGGTACGAATGATATTGGGCGTCTATAGTTTCTAAAGATGTTGATAATTAAGTTAATTATTTTTTTTGGATATTTGTAGGTCTCCAGGTTGAAATAAGCTTTTTGTGGGTCATAAGCTCATTTTGACCCATGTCTGGTTCTAATTAAGTAGTTGGTAGTGTAAAGAGCAAGTTTTACAGTTGATTGCAGGTTTATATTTGCTTGAAAGAAGTTTTTACATTAATTTTTTTACTGTTATAGCAGACTGTTTACAGCAGTCATTTCCCATCTTTTAGCTTAAATTTGAATAGGATAGGATTAGCTTTAGGAGGTAATTTTAGTTGCTACAGTAAGTTAGATGTAAGATCAGTAAATTGCTTTGCTTATTTTGTATTTTAGAAGCCAGCTAGTGGCTTATTTTTAAGCTAAAATACCCCCTAGTTATTTTGTATTTTAGAAGCCAGTAAATTGCTTTGCTTATTTTGTATTTTAGAAGCCTGCTATGCTTTGGGATAAGAGGTCCTTACTGCTGACCTTTTGTTTCCATACTCAGCGATACCAAACACCTGCCATGAATATTCTAATGTCAACCACCTAATGGATTCTGTCAAGTTTGGGAAAGCAGTTTAGTCAAGTTTAAGTCGAGCTAAAATTTTTAAAAATAAAATGAAAGCCATCTAATGATTTAACTTGTGTCAAAAGGAAAAAAATCAAAAAATCGCTTACGATGGTCACGGGTTGAAAGTGGGTGATTTGGGCACGTTTCAATGCTTTTGGGTCTGATATTGGATTATTGTTGAATATTATGTCCTGAGAATATGATATTGCATAGCTTGTAGGCTGATCCCTTAACTGAACGGTACTTATCATCTTGTCCAGCAAAATATCTTTACAAACTGATGGATGCTTGATACTTGTGTGTAAATGTTTGTGTAAGCTTGAATTGCTAGTGAGTCCTAATATGCAATTATAAAACATATGAGTAGTTATTTGAAAGATTGGAGGGTTGTGTTTACTGTAAGGTTTACTGTAAGGCGTGTTTTATTAGTTGATGTATCAATGTGAGCTGAAAGATATGATACAAAGATCTGCTCATACGATTGTTTTAAATTTGATTAAATTCACTTCATTCTTCTACAAAATTGATGTCGTTTAATTGAGATCGAGTTAGAGAGCTTAAGTCATCCATTGATCAAATTTGTAATTGAATAAGCCAATAGTGAATAGGCCCAAATGAAAGTGAACTTTTCTGTTGAACATGTTAAAGAAAGATGGATCATATAGCCTTGTCTGCTAGATCATCATTTTGACATGTCATTACTCATTAGTTATTCTTTACATACATTTGTGAATTAGAGATAGTATATATTGCCTCAATAATTTACGAAAACTCTTATGAGTTAAAGTCCTGTCAAAAGTCATGAATCAAGTGCCAAAAAAGCCGAGCTCCATTATTAAGGTAACGCAATTTTACAGATGAGCTTATGTTTCGGCCGACAAGAAACAATTACCATGTTGGTGAAATCACAACAACGCGCCAACATTGCAAATGGCTATATAAGATGATGGCCTGAATGCACAAAGTACTGATGGACTTCATAAGCTAAAATTTATACTGATGCTAATCTACTGTACTTTCAGAAAGCATGACACTAAACTAGAATCATGGATGCAAACGTCAAATACTCGGTTATAGTGGTTGCAGTGCCGGAGGGTTTACCATTAGCAATGATGTTTTTTTTGTTTTTGTTTTTGATTTGTTTTGTAGTTGTGAACCAGTATGGAACCAAGTATGTGAAGTGATGTAATTGTTGTGTGGACGATGGACGCAATTTATTCCAAACGACAGGACCATTTATGTAACTTACCCTAGGGACGATGGATGCAATTTTCGCAAGCCCACAAGGACCATTTATGTAATTTGGAAGGGTAAAATTGTCATAATACTTAAACGAAGACAAAAATGTCAAGTTTAATGTCTAAAAGAGCTATTTTTTTTAGTTCGCTACGTCGGGAACTGATATTTGTGACAAATATAATGCTTTAATAGGTTATTAGCCCTAAAAAATTCATCGAATCAAATCGGACGAACAATAACCAAAATCAGAACGTAATACGTCATTGTAGTAAAATTAAATAACATTGAAGAGATTAGAGTCATTGTAAAGTTGTTCTGTCGCAATAAAAACATTCAAATTATCATATGTAACAAAATAACTAATACTATTTATTTGACTTTTGTAGGTTACGATCACTTTAATCATATGTAATCCATGGACATCAGTAAATGATCACATTAGGTAAGTAAAAAAAACGTTATACGATAAAAGTAGTGTAATAATATAGTTAATACTTGTACATTTTTATGAATGGTTTTGTTAGAATCTACATGTATATTATACAAGGTTCGGTTCGGGTAACCACAAATAAATAAAAGTTAAAACCGAAACTGAACCTTGTTAAGCGTGTTTTTCCGGTTTCCGCTTTTCTCGGTTTCAGTTTTTTCGGTTATCGGTTTTCTACGGTTTCGGATTGAGCGGATCGGCTAGGTTCGTCGGATTTTTTGGACACCCCTAGTCAAATGTCTAGCAACAATCATCCCTTCAGGGATGATTTGTGCCACACATTTCACATTTTACCTCTCAGAAACGATATTTGCCAATAGTATCTGACATGGACAATTAGTATCAAATTTGGCAAACCACAAGGATAGTTTTTGAAGTTTTCTCTCTTTTGGCAAACCATCCTTGTGGTTTGTTAAATTCAACACTAATCGTCTTTGTCAGAAACTATCGGCAAGTATCGTTCTTAGGAGGTCAAATGTCTAGCAAAAATCATCCCGTAGGGATGATTAATGCCACACATTTCACATTTGACCTCTCAAGAACGACACTTGCAAATAGTTTCTGGAAAAGACGATTAGTGTCGAATTTCACAAACCACAAGGATAGTTTTTAAAGTTTTCTATCTTTGGCAAACCGTTCTTATGGTTTGTGAACTGACACTATCGTCTGTCGAATTATCGGCAAAGATCGTTTTAAGAGGCTAAATGTCTAAGAACAATCATCCCGTGAGGATGATTTGTGCCACATTTCACATTTGACCTCTCAGAACGATACTTGCCAATAGTTTCTGACAAAGACGATTAGCGTCGAATTTGACAAACCACAGGGATGGTTTATGAAGTTTACTCTTTTTGACTTTTTGTCATTCAATAAACTGAAAAGGAAAAAGAAAAAAACAGTTTGTCCTCTCCCTCTTTCATAAACCCTAGAAATCAAGAAAACATTTCCAATCAAAAAAAAGAAAAGAAAAATGGATATGATGAATGTACCGGAACTGGAGAGAATCATGCTGTTTGAACAGGCTCGTATGACTGCTGAAGGAGAGTACCTTAAAAACCCAACTGATGTTGATGTAAGTTAAGATCTATGTTTTTGTTAAATTGATTTAGTCTTTTGTTGGGGCTCGTGTGATTTGTTATGAATCAGTTATTGACATTGAGTGATTAGTTTTATTTAAAGGGTATTTGTTTAAGCTTATATGTGGGCTTATGAGCTTATTTGATTTCGGCTTTTAGGGGGTGTTTGGCTAAGCTTATTAAACGTAAGCTCATTTGGCCTTATTTTTTATAAGCTCCAAATTTACAGCTTATCTTGAGACTTGTCGGCTTATATAAGTTTATCATATCATAATTAAGCTCCCCTAAATGATAAGTTATATATGTAATACAGTTCCAAGCTTAAATTGATTAGTTTTTACGGCTTATTTTGAGACTTGTCTCTCCTCCCTTTATATGCTGGAATTTTTCGGCTTATTTTGAGACTTATGAGCTTATATAAGCTTATTATGATATAATATGCTGATATAAGCCGCTAAGTATCAAAATAAGCCAAGAAATTGGATCTTATTAAATATAAGCTGAAATCAATCAGCACATAAGCCCACATATAAGCTTAAACAAATTAAACACCTCGAATTGGTTTCCAATCTTTTGGCCACAGGGTTTGAACCCACCGCCACGCAGACTCAAATTCAGGAGTTTGGCGTGGCCTCTCACATTTTAGTAATGATAGTCACCTCTGAGTCGTTATTTTAGTGTTACGATCCCACATCGGCCAAGTATGGGATTTATTTATTATTTTATTTTCAACGGCAATTTTTTTCACACCTACTACCACCTATCTCACTAATGCCTCGAACGAGGCTTGAACCCGCAACCGGTAGCCAAGTATGGGACTGGTTGGTGGCTTATAAAGTCTAGGTGTCCCTTCCTCCTTTGAGCCAGCTTTTTGGAGTGAGTTCTACACATAGCTTTGTGGCTTGATGCGACCTAGTATGGGTTGGGTTCGTATCATTTAGTTACTCCCTCCGTCGCAAACTAAGTTTAATAAAAACATTATTAAAAACGTAACTGTTACTGCTTTATCTTTCTTTACTTTTAGCAGTTTTAAGTGAAATGACCAAATGAGACTCAGTGGTAAGACACCTTAATTCCTCACAAGAGGTCTAGGATTCAAATCACACTAGGTACACATTTGGGGTTGCCAGGGAAAGAGTCGAAAATGGTTAGGAGGACCCCCTAAGTTACGCAGCGTACATCTTAGTTAAAGACTCTTCTTTCTCGAGTAACCTGAACAGGGGAAAACCTCATCAGTTAAAGTTTTAGTTATGTTATGCGTATTATTGTACCTGTAAGGATTTGTGTTTTTGTGCAATTGTTTATGGATTGAATGTTATATGTAATATTGACACTTATCGACTGGTTTTATCGGTAACTGGTTTACTTTTAGTTGAACGATCTAAGGATTCTGTGTCATTTGTTGTGTATACATGCTGCATGTTGTTATTGACACCAGTTGATTAGTTTTTATCCATATTTGATTGCTCTAAGTGAAGTGAATTGTGTAATTGGTTATGCTATAAGTGCTTATTTACATTGAGGGGGTGTTTGTTTAAGCTTATATGTGGGCTTATGAGCTTTTCTGAAATTTCAGCTTATATAAGACCATAAGTCTCAAAATAAGCCGGAAAATATTAGCCAAAATCAAATATGCTCATAAGCCCACATATAAGCTTAAACAAACACAGAGAGAACTAAATCACTTAGTTGTGTCAATAAGTACAGAGAGCATCAATTCATAGCGAGTTCTATCTATATGAAATAGTCAATAAAAGTCAAGAAGCATATAGCATTGGTTCATAACAAATTGCATATAAAACTAATCATTTAATGGTGTTGTTTAAGCTTATATTTTTGGGCTTATGAGCTTATATGTATGCACTTATATATTTCATAAGACCATTTTCTCAGGCTCATTGAGCTTATTTTCCATTTCTAAGTCCGTATAAGCTCATTTGTGAAAAATAAGTTGAAAAAATGGGTTATGAATAATAAGCTGAGTCGAATAATCTCATAAGCCCAAACATAAGCTTAAGCAAACACCCCCTTAATTTCAATGGATACATATGGAATCGATTCATTATGAAGTTGTGAAATAATTTTTTATAGGTAGCCGTTTTCAAAGTCTAACCACAAGTGACGATCATCACATATTCCTGTTTTTTAAAAAAGTCAAACATTGGGACGTCCTTAGAGACAAGAAATTACATTATTATTTCATTACAGAATTTAACAAGGTGGGGTGGAGCACTGCTGGAACTATCCCAATACGGAAATATGGACGAGTCAAGGAAGATGCTTAGAGGTATTGTTGCAGTTTGCTTATGCTTCTTTAATCTACGTGTTGAAGATTATACATCAAAATAATTTGTTAAGAACTTTTATGTTTGGCTCACAATGATTAAACGAATTGCAGAGGCTGTGTCAAAGCTAGAAGAGGCGTTGTCTATCAACCCTGCAAAGCACGAGGCTCGTTGGTGCTTAGGAAATGCTTACACTGCCAATGCATTTCTAAACAGTAACTATGACGAAGCTAAGATTCTGTTTGACGAGGCATTCCAATGCTTTGAAAGGGCTGTGGATGAGGTACAATACCATTGCTTGTGCATATAAGGCTCAAAAGCTGAATTTTATTTCTGCATACTAATCAGTTCTAAGTCGTGAATGTTTGTGATGATGTATTGTTTCAGAGTCCAGAGAGTGAGCATTATCTCCAATCTTTGGCTGCCTGTGCTAAGGTATATTTCTCACTCGTCGCTTGTTTGTAGTTGTAGTTTCTTATTTGTCGCTCTAGGTCATCTGTCTTACTAAAACTTCATAGTCAGCTTATTATTTTGTGATTCAATTCAACTGAGTTATAAGCAATCATGTAAATGACAAAATATCATCAAAATTGAGTACTTATCATGAAACCTGATAAAAATCATGATAACTACATAAACGTCAATAAGAAACGTTGGAACTAAAATGTGAAGTATAGAATCTGCGTGTTACATATTGTTCATCTTTAGAAGATAGTGTAGATTTCATGAAACAAAGAAACACTAGTTTTTGAGATAAAAAAAGTCAAACGTTTACATTTGTTCTAATTTTTAGGTGTATGTTAAAGCAAGTACTATTTCTAATTCATCTTTCGATGCATATCTGGAATAAGTGAGATCCATATTTGGAAGTTGAATTTTGTAGTCGTGGGTCATAATTCGTGGATTCATTAGGGAAGTTGGTTCTAATTACCGGGAAGTTGGAATGGATTGGTAATTGGTTAAGCCCTTTTAAGACATTAAAAACCGAAATGTAAGGTTTATGAGAGAGATAAGTTATCAGATGGGGGAGATTCAGAGATTACATCATTTGACCAAAAAAAAAAAAAATCGGAAAATAAGTACATTTTGGAGATGACAGAAAATTATTTAATGCTTACATTCTTACAAATTCAGTTTATATACCAAGAGTGGAAAATAGGAATTTCATGTTCAAGTGTATGCACTAGTGCGACGATAGTTTAGCAAAGTTAGTTACTCAACAAAGCTAAGTCCTTTCTGACAGCAATATTATTAATAGCTTGGGCTTTGGATTTCTGTTTCGAATTCTGGAAATGACAAAATCTTATTTTTCCCGAAAAATTTTTTGTGTTTAGAATTGTACTTTAAGAGTTTGATACCAAATAATTATAAAAAAATTGAAGCGGATAAGTGCCCAATAGTAAGTATCTTCCTATTGTTGGACACTTATTTTGTAAGTGATGAAGTGTACGACAAGTTTGGTTAGAGGTAGGTGTGTTAATCGGGTTGGTCGGGTTTGGGTCAATTTGGGTCGAGGCAGAAAATAACATACCTGAACCTGACCCTATTAAAACTCGGGTTAGTCGGGTTCGGGTCAACCCGAATATGAGTAAAATGGTAATAAAATTGCATATTTGTACTAGTTTAAATAGATAATTTATAAAAATTATTAAAAAAAAAAAAAACCCTTATTTGGGTCAATCGGGTCGACCCGAACCCGCGTTAGCCAAACATTTTCAACCCGATACCCGACCCAATTTAGTATTCGGGTCAATCGGGTTGACCCGAATAGCCCAAATTAAAGTATTGACCCGAGTAACCCGACCCGAATAGGCTTAGTCTGGTTCGGGTGGGGTCGACTCTTTTGATATCCCTAGTTAGAGGTGTATGTCTGCACAAATGCAATGGCAGGTTGCTGATACGGCAATGGGTCTATACAAAAATTATATTGTAATGTAATTATAGGAGTGCTTTACAAAGTTTGCTAAACTTTTTTCCAATATTGCAGGCCCCTGAGTTGCATAAGGATATTCACGCACAAGGTGGACTTGGTCAAGCTCAACAGACGTTGGGTGGAGGACCTGCTGCATCTTCAAGTGCTACGGTTAGCCATATTTCTTTTTTGTTTTGGTTATGCATCTTCAAGTAGACACTGTAGTATATATATGAGATCTGTCATTATGCGTTTAGGTATTTTGTATTTATGCCTGGTAGAGGCATCCCTAACGCTTGACTCTTTTGTGTTTTAGAGCTCTGCGAAGAAAAAGAGCAGTGATCTTACGTATGATATTTGTGGGTGGGTAATTCTTGCTGTCGGGATTATCACATGGATAGGAATGGCCAAGTCTCAGGTGCCTCCACCTCCAGCAAGATGAGTTAATTTTGTTTGCTCATTAGTAAGTTAAGCTCGTTTTCTTATAAGAGGATGCAAATGTTCACTACATATGGTTTATATATGTACCGACTAAGCGCCTCATGTGATCGTATGGGTGCATTATTTCAGTTATAGAAAATGTCATCCCGATGTGAACTCCTAGTATAGTGATGTGCATCTGGTATGTTGCCAAATTTTGACTTTTAACTCTTCATAAACACATCTTGGTCTGTGAAATTTCCTTATGCAATTTGGTACTTCATTTATTTTTACTACTTTTTTCCGTGTATTTTGCGGTGCTGATTTGACTTGAAGCTTCTTTTACAGTACCTTTAATTAGGGGTGTCTAATGTGAAATTAGAGGGACCAATTTCAACCCATCTATGTGAAAATGGGTCATTTCGGATCATAATTTCAATTTTTTCATCATCTTTAGGTATCTCAATGTCATAATTAACTCCTTTCCCGAAATTTGTTTCATTATATGTAGCTGCTGAACCCGCTTCAATATAAGCCGAGCTATTGCAACAGATCTGATATTTTCTTTTAAAACAGCGGCTCACTAATTTCTATGCATTAACCATCCCCGGGTCTTTATAACCCATTGTCTGATGCAAAGAATGAAGTGTAACTTATAAAGCACCTTAGCAAGAGAGTGGTTCGTTAAATTTCCGAAACGATAAACAATCAAGCAATTCAAATACAATATCAAAAAACAGATTTCGAATGCCTATTCATAACAAAAATACATCATACATGCATCCGCATGTCGGAAAACCATCACACTCAAACTTTGTATAATTCCCTCCATAGAAAACCGTTTCGACGCCCATGTAATCCTCATTTGAAAAATTCCAGCCAAACCTGTACGAAAACCTGAGCGACCATCCACGTTCTTTCGACTTGCCACTAACTTGATACGTAACAAACCGTGTGTCTTTACCTTCTTGTCTGATACCTTCCAATAGGTATTTAACGGGCACATTCAGTTGACCCAAAGTCATATCGTTCTTGACCGCCTTAATCTTGATTGCCAGAAATTGTCCTGCAGGCTCACTCATTGTGAATTTGATAGGTTCTGAAGCTCCATTTTTGTCGAGTGAGGCTCGTACCTCCTTGTCCGAGATGGAACAGACTGCATAGCAGTCTGATGAATTAGTGTTGTTCTTGAAACTTCGTGCCGAGGTGAGCGTTAGCTCTAAAGTACTCTTTAAATCCATGATCGTACTCGATGTCTGTTTAATAAACCTATATGATTACTAAGCAATGATATTAAATATTTAAAGTAAACAAAGTAAAAGTGTTACCTTGTAAGTTATAATAGCCAAAAGAATGATCGATGAATTGACTAATGGTATATTTTTTTTGTTGTTGTTGTAAGACTTCGTATGCATATATATAGCGAATAAAAATTTGAATACGAATCCTAATACTATACGAATTAAGGGATGAGTAGTGTAGGATACGACAATGATAAGACACGTGTCCTCTAGCTACAAGGGTAAAATCGGTATACCTGAATTTCATTATTTTAGGAGTTAATAGCATAAATTGTCCCTGTGCTTGACACACAGTTACATCTGTCGTCCCTAACTCTAAAAAATTACACCGGTCGTCTATGTGTTTGTTCATTTTGCATTGACCGATCATTTGACCAAGCAAGCGTGTTCTTTTTTTTTTTTTTTTTTTTAAATTATTATTATTTTGTATTATTTATTTATTTTTCTTCTAAAGTCTTGGTGGTGTCGTGCATGAGGGCATTTTAATCCTTTTATGCCCATACTAAACCAGGGGGACGATCTATGTAACAAACATTTATTTTTTATTATTATTTTTTTTTAACTAAATGCGAGTCCCACCACTACCCTTCTCCATCTTTAATAAACTTCACGCCACTACCAATTAAACCATCATTTATTTCTTTTTCATCTTCACCTACAAAGACATAACTCCTACCACCATTATTTTCGGCCATCAATTTTTTCAGCCACTTCCATCAAATTCCAACTACCTCAATCAAACACCCATATTCCTTCTATATTTTTACCTTTAGAGTAAGTATCTATCTAACCGTATAAATAGACCTTTCATTTCAACATTCCCGATACACCAAAAAAATGGTACAGCCAGAACACATAATCTCCGACCTCCTTCTCACGGCCTAAACCTCCGTAAACTAATCACTAGACTCAACACTTTCCACCACCCATCTACCGGCACCCTCTTAATCCTCTCATCTTCCCATTCACGAAAACACTCTATCATCTCAAACCCTAACCCTAAAATCTCAAATATAGTAGCAAACGGCGCTGAGTTTGTATGCATCACACAGAGTGTTTTTCATAACGGTGAGTGAACTGGAGTGAAAGGGTTTTTGGTGATGAGTGAGCATCAGTTGAATGAGACGTGTACGAAGGTTTTTATTGTTAAGTTGGTTAGGGCTAGGAATAAGAAGATGTTTGTTTGGTCGTTTTCGAATAGGGTGTATGTGATAGTGTTCTGCATGCGAAGTCGAGTGGGTTTCAAGTCTTTGTTTTAAGGAAGTTGCATTTGTGGCCTAAGTTTCGTGTATATGTTGAAATGTGTTAGGTTAAGGCGTAAACATGCCATTTTAGTACATGTTAAAGATGGATAAGGAGAATAGTAGTTGTAAGACCCACTTTTAGTAATAAAATAATAAAATAAAAAACTATATTTTTTAAGGGGATGTTGTGTTTAAACGATTCAAGCTTACTTGCTGCTTTACTAAGTGCAGTATCAAAAATTAATCCTCCTAAACAATGCAAACAATTTGCTAATCATACTATTATATACATATTTTATCATTTGTTTAGAGATATTTACATAAATCGTCCTTGTGGCTAGGAACAAATTGCAAAGATGTCCTTAAATTTATTTGCATAAATCGTCCTTGTGGTTAGCATGGTCAACGGAGGTCACGCCACGTGTCACCACCGAGTGGTGCCACGCCATATCGGGTCGGGTCGGTCAATGGTTCGGGTCGGGCCGGGTTGCCACGTGGACCAATGAGGTGATGCCACGGCATTGGTAAAATATACCTGATTTTGGCTCGAGTGGGTCACTACCACAACGATTCCCATTTCAAATTCACAATACCAAACCAAGTCAAGCCGTGACCATTCGGTCTCGACTTTCTTTCCCACGCCCAACGCAACAACAACACAATTTCAATCTTCAAAGTATTGCCGAGACCATAAGTGGTCTCAAATTTATGTTACCCTTCGACAACAACCAAACCGAACACCCTTTCGAGGGTTTTCCCACTCGACAACCATCAATACCAACCCATTTTCACCATCAAAATTACCAAGTCAACTCCACTCAATCTAGGGTTTCATCCAACCGAAACCAACAAGAATAATAACAAGAAAATTAAAACATCAAAACCATGTTGACAAGCATACCAAACAAGTCCTCACCGCGAGCCTAAGCTCTCGGCTACCGACACAACACACGAGACCCAAAACGGATACCAACAAGTTTATACCACATTTTAATTATCAAGAAATTGTTTCCATGTTTTATAACCAAACTCGACATAAAACGAGTCAACTCGTGACTCAACCACGAGTTACCAAGAATACGAGCTAAAACTCTGGTTTTAACCTACCTTCGCTTTCTACATAAAAGAGACCGGCGGTGGCGTTATGATGGCGTGAATGAACGACGAGAGGTGGGCGAGGGTTTTAGGTCGCGTGGAGTAGTAGATCGTAAATGGGAGTGCTGGGAGTCTTTTGAGGTGGGTGGTTGATTGGTGCAACAATCAAGTCAAATAGACTTAAAACAATTTTAAACACAAATGCAATTTAGATCAGAGGAATATAGGGAATTCCTGGGTCGTTAAGTCCCACGGAGGATGAATTGGTGTTTAAACAACTTCAGATGATAGAATGATCACTAAGGATACTGATCAGCAAGGGTTTGAATATGAATAATTACCTAAAGAAAAGATTTACAAATTAAAGCGACTTAAATGCAAATTAAAAAGATTAAAAAGATAAAATCTATTAAATAAACGCTATCACTATTTTTAAAGTGATGAACGTTTAAATCCTAAAACGTACGTTTAAATAAAATAACGTAAACGTACAAAATAAAACGTGAGTTTTAAAGAAATAAAAGGCCTAAAAAGATAAAAATTATATTTTTACAATCCTAATAATAAAAGAAAATTATTAGAAAAATAAAATTATTTTTACAACTATTTATTTAATTATTATTAATTAAAAACTATTTATTAAGTATTTAAAATGCACTAAAATACAAGAAAATACAAAATTAACCTAGAAAATGAAATTATAACTTAGAAAAATCTAAAATATGATAAAACTTATTTTAAAACTGAAAATATATTTTTAGACTTTTATGTATTTATTATTAATTTAAAACTATTTAAAACTAATTAAAATGCTAAAAATACTTTTTAAACTAAGAAAATTATGGAAAAATACTTTTAGACTATTTATATTTATCTTAATCTAGGAAAATTGAAAACATATTTTTTTAAGCTTTTTCTTATTTATTTGTATTAAAAGCTATTTAAAAGGATTAAAAACTAATTAAAATAAAGAAAAATAGCAAACAAAGGTAAGAAAAATCTGAAAATTCAGGAAAATGCTAAAATATTATTCTAAGTCTATAAAAATAGAAAACATATGCTTATGTGGAGGATATGGATCGATGTTAAACCGCTTATGAATAAGCACTTTAAAATAAGCAATTGAGCACTAAAGACCTCCAAAGCAAGATGAAGCTAAAGTACACTAAAATAAGCCTAATGCAACTTATTATTACTACTGTAGACCACTAATGATGCATTAACTAAGAATGAGCTTATGAGATTATCAAAACAAATCAGTGATCAGGTAGCACTTTTAAGCACTTGCACAAGCTAAGTAATTAAGCTAAAGGGGAAAACAGCTATAGGGACTTAAAGTATACCTGGCCTACTACACAAGAACCAAAGACCAGCTCCTCACAAGCTTGAATGAAGCTTGTGAGAGGTCTCAGAGATGCCTGTGCACAATCGGGCAGCATGTGGCATTCGAGACATTCTTGGTGGCTTATTTTAGCTTATTGGAGCTTGATAAAAGGAAAACAAAATTGATATCTCTACACTAGACCTACTGAACTTGCAAATCCCAAAGTATCACTTGATTAAAACCTCAAATGAATCCATGAGAGATCAAGAAAGATTTGCAAAAACCTGGTTTTTCAAATTTTGACTTTTGAGAACCAAAATGGATGTTTGACTTTCTTGAACTTTTGATTGATCTAATAGACTGCATATGTTATAATAAGTTGAAATGAGATGAGATTAAGCTAAAGTACTAAGTTACAAGCTATTTTGATGCAATATGTATTCCTAAGTCTTAACAGTTAACAACTGAGGGAATTTTTAAAGCTTATTTTGACTTTTTTACTACTAAGCACTATGTTTTATGTTTTGACTGAGCTATCTAGAGCTAATGTAACATGAAACACTAACAACCAATATTAAACATAAGCTAGAACACTTGTTTATCAGCAAATCCAAACATCCCTTTATAAGGACTGTTATGAAGCTATAAACACTTCAACAAGTTTATAAACCAAGCAAGCTATAAATTAACTAATATTAACTATGTTTAAGCATATTTAAGCTGAGATTAATAGGATTATAACACTTATACTTAATATTACAAATTTTTAAGAAATGCTTACAATTTGTGTTTATGCACAAAAATTAGAACTGAGGACCAATTCCACACCTATAAGCTTACCAATAAGCTCTAAACCCACAAGCATTCCAAAATAAGCACTGCATCACCCAATATCATGAACAAATTCAAATGATGCCTTGACAGTTGACTTTTGTTGACTGGTTTTGGATTCTTGAGAAAATGAAGAGTGCATTAAACATAAGCCTTGAATAAGCTATAATTTAGCTTAACAAAGCTCAAACAAACAGTAGCAGAGCTTGTTAGAAGCTTTTAAGATGATTTGAACTAGGAACTTGTATAAACTTGAAAATCAGACATAAACTTGAAATTGATAGCTAAAAAATGTTCACATACACTGAAAACACTTAAATAAAATACTTGAAAGATTTAAATTACAATAAGAAGCTTAAAATAAAAAAACGACATAATTTTAAACTAATCTACTCTACTCTCCTTCTACACTGCTTCTTTCTTAGTATTTATTGATCCTGGTGACTCCTTGTCGACTTCCAAGCATTTCCCACTTGACTTCTCTTCTTGAAATCATCTAAATCGTCCATGTGTAATTTTGGCGGAAAAGTCTAAATAGTGTTATTGCAATAAATGATCTTTGGTTGTTTGTGTAGGTGGAGGAGGTTGGTAACAGTGTTAGAAGTTGTGGTGAGTGGAAAGAGTGGACGGTGGGGGGTGGTTTGGTTTTGGTTTATGATGAAGGTGAAGGGAAGCACAAGACAGCGGTTTTTAATTTAAATTTCGGGTTTGGGCTTGGGTGTTGGGCTAGCCGGGTAATGGATTGGGTTTTGTGTTTATTTTATTTTAGGTCCATTTGGTTTTTAGCTAATAATCACAAGGACCTATCTTGTAATTTCTGTAAATTGAGGGACTGGCTTTGACAACTTTCCAAATTATTTTCAAGGGCTAAACCTGCCATAAATGATTAGTACAAGGATAATTTTGCATAATTTCTTATTTTAAAATATCCAAGGACTAATATTGCCATTTTTGTAATTCTAGGGACCAAACTTGTAATTTTCCAAAAGTTTACCATAAAGGACCAATATTGTCATTTATTAATAGTACAAGGTTTATTTTTGATCAATTTCACTTTTTAAAACCTTAAGGACTATTTTTGACACTTTTGCAAAGTTGAGGGACCAAAATTGTAATTTTGTGATTTTTAACTTCAAAGGATTATTTTGAACAACTTATGAATCCCAAGGACCTAAAATGATATTTTACAAGTTTTTGAATGACCAGGGACTATTTTTGACATATTTTCAAACTTGGGGGACTAAAACTGCCAATAATGCAAACTTGATACATTTTTCACCAGATTTTGATGTTTTTGCATTTAAAACATATAAAACACTGTTTTGTGATATTTTTATCATTTTGATGTGTTTCTGAGTGTTTTCAGATGTTTTTGGCATTCTAATAGTATAAAAATGATGAGTATTTAGACACTCATCAGTGGTGTAGGGTGGAGACCCGCGATGTGGTGGTGGGTTTTGGTGGCCGGCGGCTAGGGTATCCAAAGGAGAGAGAGAAAATGGTGAGGGTGAGGTGTGTATATGTGTTTGTGTGTGTGTGAGGGTAGTGATATACGACATGGACGATTTATGCAAATAACTTTAAGGACTTCCGTTGCAATTAGGTCCTAGCCACAAGGACGATTTATGTAAATACCTTTAAACAAATGTTAAATTATGTATATAATAGTATGATTAGTAAATTCATTACATTGTTTGGAGGATTAATTTTTGATCACAACTTAGTAAAGCAGCAGTAAGCTTTGATACATTTAAACACTTGTCCCTTTTTAAAAGTATGTGTTACGTGGTTTAGTATGGGCATAAAAGACTAAAATGCTCGATGTCTTGGCAAATTTCAAGATTTAACGAAAAATTAAATGCTCGTTTGGTCAAAACCATCAATACAAAACGGACAAGCTGAGGATGACCCGGTGTAATTTTTTAGGGTTATGGACGAAAAGTGCAAGCTGTGTGTCAACCACAAGGACGATTTATGTATTTAACTCTCTTTTAATGAGTTACAATTTTAAAGTTTCATGGGTACGTGATTTTGATGCAAAGATTTTACCAGAATTGTTATATGATTATTTGAGATAAGAAATATAGCTACATACATGTTCCAACAACATATCGTTTTGATTCGATCGAGATGAATTTGAAACATCTGCATCCAAAAATACATAATAAAAAATAGTCATCTATCATACTCATAATCATAATCGATATAATTTGCGACTTATAAAGCACCTTAGCAAGAGAGTGGTTCGTTAAATTTCCGAAACGATAAACAATCAAGCAATTCAAATAAAATATCAAAAAACAGATTTCGAATGCCTATTCATACCAAAAATACATCATACATGTATCCGCAAGTCGCAAAACCATCACACTCAAACTTTGTATAATTCCCTCCATAGAAAACCGTTTCAACGCCCATGTAGTCCCCATTCGAAAAATTCCAGCCAAACCTATACGAAAACCTGAGCGACCATCCACGTTCTTTAGACTTGCCACTAACTTGATACGTAACAAACCGTGTCTCTTTACCTTCTTGTCTGATACCTTCCAACAGGTATTTGAGGGGCACATTTAGCTGACCCAAAGTCATATCGTTCTTGACCTCCTTAATCTTGATTACCAGAAATTGTCCTGCAGGCTCACTCATTGTGAATTTGATGGGTTCTGAAGCTCCATTTTTGTCGAGTGAGGCTCGTACCTCCTTGTCTGAGATGGAACAGACTGCATAGCAGTCTGATGAATTAGTGTTGTTCTTGAAACTTTGTGCCGAGGTGAGCGTTAGCTCTAAAGTACTCTTTAAATCCATGATCGTACTCGATATCTGTTTAATAAACCTATATGATTACTAAGCAATGATATTATAACTAGATTAGTAAAGTAAACAAAGTAAAAGTGTTACCTTGTAAGTTATAATAGCTAAAAGAATGATCGATGAATGGACTAATGGTATGTTTTTTTTGTTGCTGTAAGACTTCGTATGCATGCATATATATAGCGAATAAAAATTGGGAATACGAATCCTAATCCTATAAGAATTACAAAGGGATGAGTTATTATAAAATATAAAATACTTGTTAATTAACTAAAAAGTGTAGAATACAAGAATGATAAGACACGTGTCATCTTGCTACAAGGGTAAAATCGGTATACCTGAGTTTCATTATTTTAGGAGTTAATTACATAAATTGTCCGTGTGCTTTAGTTACATCTTTCGTCGCAAACTCTTAAAAATTACACGGGTCGTCTATGTGTTTGTTCATTTTGCATTGACCGATCATTTGACCAAACAAGCGTGCTTTTTTTATTTATTTTATTTATTTATTTATTTATTTATTTATTTATTTGTTAAATCTTGCCGGGTGTCGCGCATGTGAGGGAATTTTAATCCTTTTATGCCAATACAAAACCAGGTGGACGATCAATGGATCAAACATTTTTTTTTTCATTTTTTAATTTTTTTTAACTAATTGCGGGTCCTACTACTACCCTTCTCCATTTTTAATAAACTTCACCCTACTACGAGTTAAACCATCATTTCTTTCTTTTTCATCTTCACCCACAAACACCTTACTCCCACTACCGTTGTTTTCAGCCATTAATTATTCTGGCCACTTCTATCAAATTCGGAACACCTCAATCAAACACCCATATTCATTTTATATTTTTACATGTAGAGTGAGTATTTATCTAACCATATAAATAGACCTTTCATTTCAACGTTCCCTAATGCATAAAAAATGGTATAGTTCCACAAACACATAATCTCCGACCTCCTTGAAGACCTAACCGTCGGCGACGACCTAGTCATCCTCTCCGTCGGTCTAAGCCTCCACAAACTAATCACTAGACTTAACACTTTCCACCATCCATCCACCGGCACCCTCTTAATCCTCTCATCTTCCCCTTCACGAAAACACTCCATCATCTCAAACCCTAACCCTAAAATCTCAAATATAGTAGCAACCAACGCTTGAGTTTGTATGCGTCAGGCAAAGTGTTTTTAATAACGGTGAGTGAACTGGAGTGAAAGGGTTTTTGGTGATGAGTGAGCATCAGTTGAATGAGATGTGTACGAAGGTTTTTATTGTTAAGTTGGTTAGGGCTAGGAATAAGGAGATGTTTGTTTGGGCGTTTTCGAATAGGGTGCATGCGATAGTGTTCGGGTATGCGAAAGCTAAGAGGGTTTTGAAGTCTTTGTTTTTAAGGAAGTTGCATTTGTGGCCTAAGTTTCAGGTATATGTTGAAATGTGTTGGGTTCAAGCAGAAGCAAGCCATTTTAGTACATGTTAAAGATGGGGGTGAATACTGAATATACGTAACAAACTTTCTCAAATTAACCAATATATGTAACATACTTACTTTATTCTCAACATACGTAATATACTTTCAAATACTTACCAATATACGTAATATTGATAGGTTACCAGTTTTTAAAGTTACAGTAATGGTCCATGTCGTTTGCGTTCACTTTCAACGTTAGTCCTTTGACCTTTTTCCTTTAAAAAAAGCCACAGTAATGGTCCCTATGGTTTGCTGTGACTTTCACCGTTAGTCCTTTGACTTTCATCTTTTTTATATACGTTTTTATACACGATTTTTACACGTTTTTATATACGTTTTTTCACGTTTTTATTTACGTTTTTTTACACCTTTTTTACACGATTTTATGCACGTTTTTATACTGGGTTTTATATACGTTTTTATACATGCATTTTTACACATTTTTTACACGTTTTTATGCACGTTTTTATACACGGTTTTATGTACGTTTTTTACACGTTTTTATACATATTTTTATACATATTTTTACATGTATACATGTTTTTTACACACGTTTTTATATACGTTTTTTTACACGCTTTTATGCACGGTTTTATACATGTTTTTAAAAACGTGTATAAAAACGTGCATAAAACGTGTAAAAAACGTATATAATTTCATGTATACAAACGTGCATGAAATCGTGTAAAAACGTGTAAAAAAATTGTGTAAAAACGTGTAAAAAAATGTATATAAAAACGTGTAAAAAAATGTATATAAAACCGTGTATAAAAACATGCATAAAATCGTGTAAAAAAACATATATAAAAACATACATAAACTTTGTATAAAAATGTGCATAAAAACGTGTATAAAATTGAGTGTTTGTTACATAGATCATTCTTGTAGTTTAGTATGGACATAAAAGGACTAAAATGCCCTCATATCCGTGGCATCTGCTAAGATTTAACGAAAAATTAAACGCTCATTTAGTCAAAGGACCTGTCAATACAAAATGGACAAGTACAGGGACGACCAGTGTAAGTTTTTAGGGTTATGGACGAAAGGTGCAACTGTGTGTGAACCACAAGGACGATTTATGTATTTAACTCTCTTTTTAATGAGTTACAATTTTAAAGTTTCGTGGGTACGTGATTTTGATGCAAAGATTTTACCAGAATTGACATACGATTATTTGAGATAAGAAATATAGCTGTTGGTGTGTAACTCCCAGAACAGGGTTTGATAATCAATGTCAGAAGAAACAAGTATCAATTCAGCAGAAACAAATACCACTAAGTGGTTACCGGATATCACTTGGAATCGTGTGATCACTTTCCAAAGTAAACTATTCGACCCTAATGCCTGGGTTACACGAATATCTACTTGGGATAAGACCAAATGTAGTTATAGAATTAGGCACAATTCAATAACCCTTGCGCTTATAAGTGTTAATCGTTTTCTGTGTGTCATCATGCATAATCAGATCTCCTATTTATAGGAGGTTACTCTCAGCTAGTCAAATGGAATTATGAGAATTAATCGGCCCATTAAACGCCTCATAATTATCCCCATTATAGCCGTTAGTGGTTACATGACCAATTAAACGTGGTCATTATGCAGTTGTAACTGCCACCTGAATAGGTCAAAGCCCGTTACAAGCAGTACTTTCATTAGTACTTTCATAGCAGTGGAAACACCACTTCTTCAGTGGAAACACCTCTGCTTCAGTGGAAACACTGCTTCAATGGAAACCACAATCAGTACTTTCTACAAGCACTACCAATACAAACCACTATTAGAGTCAGGGTGTTCAGGGACCTTATGGGTGTACACTCCGTACCTCCTAGCCCATTACAAGGTGTGAACTAATCTCACAAGTGCACTAAATTTTCCAACAATCCTCCTCAAATTTAGTTCACTTCCTTTGCATGAAAACAAACATCAATTAAAACATGTGCATAAACGAAAATGTCCTGAGGATTGAATACCCATCTTAGTAAATTACACGTTCAAATATTCGAGAATCAGGGTGTTCTAAGAATTGAACCCTTCAACCCATTTGAATACCTAAAGATAAAATACACACAAGTTTTTAAACACTTATCAGCTCCTGACACTGTACAAGCCATGTGTCCATATCCAAATTCATAAATGTTGTGAAAGCTAAAAGTCCCAAAGCTCCCTGAAGTGGCAAAACTTCAACATTTATATAGGTGGTTCCTCTTTATTCATGCTCATGCCAAGCACTTTTTTAAAGAAAATTAACCATTAAAAAGTAAAGACTTCATCCTCCTTTCAAAGAGGTTCCGAGCACGACCTTGGGATGTAAATAAAACATGTGCTCCAGTTCATCGAATGTCCAGCCTTCCACATTGAACTCGGCTCCTAAGTTTCCTTAGGAGGAGTCAGTGTCCTAGCATTCATGACTAAGTTGGACTTAAACCCATCCCTTTAGCGAGACTTTATAACCAAGTCTCTAGCTAATCCCTTCGTCAAGTGATCGCCTAAGTTACGTTGAGATCTAACAAACTCTATAGATACCACCCCATTCATGATAAGCTCACGAATCATGCTATGTCCGACACCTAAGTGTCTAGACTTACCATTGTACATTTGACTATAAGCCTTAGCCAATGTAGTCCGCACTATCACAACGGATAGAAATAGGTGCTATAGGTTTATGCCACAATGGAATCTCAAGAAGCAAGTTTTTCAACCATTCGACTTCTTTACAAAGAAGCACTAAAGCTACAAATTGATTCCATTGTTGAACCGGTGATGCAGTTTGCTTTTGGATGCCCAAGAAATTGCACCTCCACCAAGTAGGAATACCCAACCATCGGTAGACGAATTATCTTGAGAGTTATCGATCCAACTTGCATCGATGTATCCTTCCAACATCGATGGGTAACCGAGATATGAGAGACTATAATCCATAGTTCTCTTCAAATACTTTAGTACCCTTTGAATCGCTTGCCAATGATGAGCACTTGGGATTACTAGTATACCGCTCAATTTTTCCACCGCAAAACCAATATCGTGTCTTGTACAAGTCATGGCATACATCGGTGACCAATTACCCTAGAATACTCAAGTTGAGATACAACTTTGCCATTATTAGCATCACTTCTCAAGTATCCATAGGTGTACTCACGGGAGCACAATCAAAGTAATTGAATTTCCTTAACACTTTCTCAATATAATGAGACCGAGAGATAGAAATTCTTTTACTTTCATGTTTAATCCTTATACCAAGGATAACATCGCCTCCCCATGTCTTTCATGGGGAACCTTGATGACAAAATTCCTTTGTCGTCAACTGATTTTGGTCGGTGCCAAAGATCAACATGTCATCAACATATAGACAAATGATGACTCCTTTACCGATTCATCAAATTTGCTATATACACATTTGTCGACTTGGTTAAGAATATAACCACTAGACAAAACCACTTCATCAAATTTTGATACCATTGCTTAGGTGCCGCTTAAGTCCATAAAGAGACTTAATCGGTTTACACACCTTGTTTTCATTGCTGGCGTGATGAAGCCACGAGGTTGGTTCATATAAACCTCTTCATCTAGTTCACCATTCAAGAAAGTCGTCTTCACATCCATCCGATGAATAATCGATTGTGAATAGATGCCAAAGCAATAAGCAGGTCTTACGATCGACGTCGAGCCACTGTGGGCATAACTATCAAAATAGTCTATTCGACTTTTGTTTAAAGCCCGAATGACTAGTCTAGCTTTGAACTTTTCAATAGTTCCATCTACCTTCATTTTCTTTTGAAAATCCATTTGCAACCCAAAGGTTTGCAACGGTGGTAGATCAACCAACATTCAAGTGTTGTTGCCCATTATGGAATCTATCTCATCATTGATTGCTTCTTTCCGTAAATCAATATCCGGGACTTCATTGCTTCTTCAAATGTCTTGGGATCATCCTCAACAATGAAGCAATAGGAGTATTGGTCGAGACCTCATCCCTTGTTCCTTCAACTAAGTATAGTTGAAACTCAGTCCAAATGACTTTGGAGTCCCGACTCTTTTGCTCTTCCTAAGCACGAGTTCAAAGTTATTGAACTACAACCTCATCGTGGACCACCGATGGTTCATCATCGAGGACCTCGATACACAAGTGTCATGAGTTCCATTTGGTATCCTCATACTTGGTCTAAGGATCGATGAGAATCTATTCTCATCAAAGTTTGCATCCTTGACTCAATTATTGAGTTAAGCGAAATATATTCATTAGGTTCAATAACATAGAACCTAAAAGCCTTGGAATGCTCAAGATATCCAACAAAGATGCAATCAATGTCTCTTTCACCCAAAGTTTTCGACTTTGGATCGTGGAGTCTTACAATGACCCTACAACCCCATACCACGAGATAGTTCAGTTGGGTTTCCTTTTAGTCCAAAGTTCATAAGGGTAACCTTTTTCCTTTTGTTGGGAACCCTATTTAATAAATAGCAAGTCGTTAACATAACTTCACCCCGAACCCTTGACTCGATCCCGAATAGGACAACATGAAATTAACCATCTCCTTCAAAGACCTGTTTTTCCTTTCGTAAATACCATTTTCTTGAGGAGTATAGGAGAGATCCTTTCATGGATTATACCAACAGATTGAAAGTCTTGAGTATCCATGTACTCACCTCCCTATCGTCCTTAATCTTTTGATCAAAGACCCAAGTTGTAATTCAACTTCAATTTTAAACACTTTAATTTATCTAATGCTTCATCCTTAGTATGTAACAAATAAACATAACAAAACCTAGAAGCATTATCAATAAATGTCACAAAGTACTTCTTATTCCCTAAAGATGGAGTGGCATGCTAATCACACAGGTCACTGTGTATAAGCTCCAAGAGCTTAGTCTCACGACTAACACTCTGAAAAGGTTTCTTGGTTATCTTGGTCAACATGCAAGTTTTACACTTTTCAGTGTCCATGTCAAATGCTGGGATTAACCCATCCTTAGACATATCTTGCATTCTCTTATAATGAACATGGCCAAGTCTAGCATGCCAAAGGGTAGAGTCGGTCACGGTGGGTGGTGGTCACAAAGGTGAATTAACACTATCGGTGGCAAAATATACACTATCGGTGGTAATATTAAGCCTAAACATTTGATTACATAAATAACCAAAACCAATAAAACACCATTCTTAGAAAGAACAAATTTATCGATTCAATAACTTGTTTATATCCATGATTATTCAAAACACTACTAGAAACCAAGTTTTTCCTTATATCGTGAACATGAATAACATTAAACAAAGTTACAATCTTTCGAACTAAACTTAAGATCTACACAACCATGACCATGCACCAAGGTGTTGACTTATTTCCCATGTGAAGAATAGAACAATCATTCATTGACTCATAAGTCTTGAACCAACTTCTATCTTTGCACACATGAACTGTTAAACCGAGTCAACCCACCACGCAACATCATCATCACGCACATAATGAGATTCGAGATACATATGTAACATAATAAATCGAAAAGACTTATTAACCATATTCGACCTTTCGGTGAGTTGGAAGAACCACCACTCCACGAACCATTAGTGCACGATCCATTGGATTTACCACCAACTTTAACACCCTTGCGGTCCCTTTTAATGTGACCGGTTTGCCACATTTCCAACAAGTAGGTGTTGCCTTCTTGTTAGAATCGCCATTGTGTTATCATGATATTTGCGTTTTCCTTTGTTGTCATTGTACCGGTGGAGTTGTTATGCTCCACCATATTGGCAACAGATGCACCGCAAAGATTGCTACTCTTTGGCTTGTCATTATCCCGCACCTTGAGAGATTCCTCAATGCGCAGATGATCACAAGAACTCAACCGAGTTAACTCCTCTTTCTTATGTTTCAAGGTATGCTTGAAATCTTTCCAAGAAGAAGGGAGTTTGTCAATGACACAAGAGACTGAAATAGACTCATCCATGTGCATATTATGTTGTGTAAACCTTCCAAGTATACCAAGAAGTTTATTGTATTGTTCCATGACTGGTCTTGAATCAGTCATTTTGTAATTTATGAAATTACTAACAAGAAACTTCTTACTTGATGCATCCTCAACCATATATTTGGCATCCAAGAAGTCCCACAGTTCTTTGGAAGATTCAATGTTCTGAAATCAAATAGAGAATCAGACATACCATTGAGAATTAGACCTCTGCATATGTAGTCATCATTCTCCTATTTGCTCCTCTTCCTGATATGCTCCACAGTAGCATCATCCCCATCATCAGGAATAGGTGTAGTCACTCATGCTTGAAAACAAGAAGTGCATCTTCTTCTGCCATCTACTGAAGTCCACCCCTTCAAACTTATCCAGCTTAGCAAAGTTTGAAGCCATGTGTTTCATTGCAGCAGTTGCCATTGATTATCACAAAATAGTTTACTTTGATTGTTGGTGTGTAACTCCCAGAACAGGGTTAGATAATCAATGTCAGCAAAAACAAATGTAGTTATAGAATTAGGCACAATTCAATAACCCTTGCGCTTATAAGTGTTAATCGTTTTCTGTGTGTCATCATGCATAATCAGATCTCCTATTTATAGGAGGTTACTCTCAGCTAGTCAAATGGAATTATGAGAATTAATCGCCCATTAATCGCCGCATAATTATCCCCATTATAGCCGTTAGTGGTTGCATGACCAATTAAACGTGGTCATTATGCAGTTATAACTGCCACCTGAATAGGTCAAAGCCCGTTACAAGCAGTACTTTCATCAGTACTTTCATAGCACTAGCAGTGGGTACACTGCTTCAGTGGAAACACTTCTTCAGTGGAAACCACAATCAGTACTTTCCACAAGCACTACCAATACAAACTACTATTAGAGTCAGGGTGTTCAGGGACCTTATGGGTGTACACTCCGTACCTCCTAGCCCATTACAAGGTGTGAACTAATCCCACAAGTGCACTAAATTTTCCAACAATAGCTACATACATGTTCCAACAACATATCGTTTTGATTCGATTGAGATGAATTTGAAACATCTGCATCCAAAAATACATAATAAAAAACAGTCATCTATCATACTCATAATCATAATCGATATAATTTGCGACTTATAAAGCATTGCCTGATACAAAATAGTCATCTAGCATACTCATCTATCATCCTCGGGGTCTTTAAAACCCATTGCCTGATGCAAAGAATGAAGTGCGACTTATGAAGCACCTTAGCAAGAGAGTCGTTTATTAAACAGATTTTGAATGTCTATTCATAAGAAAAATACATCATACATGTATCCGCACGTCGGAAAACCATCACACTCAAACTTTGTACAATTCCCTCCATAGAAAACCGTTTCGACACCCATATAGTCTGCATTCGAAAAATTCCAGCCAAACCTATACGAAAACCTGACGGACCATCCACGTTCTTGAGACTTGCCACTAACTTGATACGTAACAAACCGTGTGTCTTTACCTTCTTGTCTGATACCTTCCAATAGGTATTTGACCGGCACATTTAGCTGACCCAAAGTCGTATCGTTCTTGACCGCCTTAATCTTGATTACCAGAAATTGTCCTGCAGGCTCACTCATTGTGAACTTGATAGGTTCTGAAGCTCCATTTTCGTCGAGTGAGGCTTGTACCTCCTTGTCCGAGATGGAACAGACTGCATCGCAGTCTGATGAATTAGTGTTGTTCTTGAAACTTCGTGCCGAGGTGAGCGTTAGCTCTAAAGTACTCTTTAAATCCATGATCGTACTTGATGTCTGTTTAATAAACCTATATGATTACTAAGCATCATAAATAAACCCTAACAAAGTGAAAATCTGAATTAAATATTTAAAGTAAACAAAGTAAAAGTGTTACCTTGTAAGTAATAATAGCCAAAAGAATGATCGATGAATGGACTAATGGTATGTTTTTTTTGTTGCTGTAAGACTTCGTATGCATGCATATATATAGCGAATAAAAATTGGGAATACGAATCCTAATGCTATACGAATTAAGGGATGAGTAGTGTAGGATACGACAATGACAAGACACGTGTCCTCTTGCTACAAGGGTAAAATCGGTATACCAGAATTTCATTATTTTAGGAGTTAATTGCATATATTGTCCCTGTGCTTGACACACCATTACATCTTTCGTCCCTAACTCTTAAAAATTACACCGGTCATCTATGTGTTTGTTCATTTTGCATTGACCGATCATTTGACCAAGCAAGCGTGTTCTTTTTTTTTTTTTTTTTTTTTTTTTTTTTTTTTAAATTATTATTATTTTGTATTATTTATTTATTTTTCTTCTAAAGTCTTGGTCGGTGTGTCGCGCGTGAGGGCATTTTAATCCTTTTATGCCCATACTAAACCAGGGGGACGAAAGATGTAACAAACATTTATTTTTTTTTTTATTATTTTTTTTAACTAAATGCGAGTCCCACCACTACCCTTCTCCATCTTTAATAAACTTCACGCCACTATCAATTAAACCATCATTTATTTCTTTTTCATCTTCACCTACAAAGACATAACTCCCACCACCATTATTTTCGGCCATCAATTTTTTCAGCCACTTCCATCAAATTCCAACTACCTCAATCAAACACCCATATTCCTTCTATATTTTTACCTCTAGAGTAAGTATCTATCTAACCGTATAAATAGACCTTTCATTTCAACATTCCCCGATACACCAAAAAAAATGGTACAGTTTCACGAACACATAATCTCCGACCTCCTTTTTGCCGGTCTAAACCTCCAGAAACTAATCACTAGACTCAACACTTTCCACCACCCATCTACCGGCACCCTCTTAATCCTCTCATCTTCCCATTCACGAAAACACTCTATCATCTCAAACCCTAACCCTAAAATCTCAAATATAGTAGCAAACGGCGCCTGAGTTTGTATGCATCACACAGAGTGTTTTTCAAAACGGTGAGTGAACTGGAGTGAAAGGGTTTTTGGTGATGAGTGAGCATCAGTTGAATGAGACGTGTACGAAGGTTTTTATTGTTAAGTTGGTTAGGGCTAGGAATAAGAAGATGTTTGTTTGGTCGTTTTCGAATAGGGTGTATGTGATAGTGTTCGGGTATGCGAAAGCTGAGTGGGTTTTGAAGTCTTTGTTTTTAAGGAAGTTGCATTTGTGGCCTAAGTTTCAGGTATATGTTGAAATGTGTTGGGTTAAGGCAGAAACATGCCATTTTAGTACATGTTAAAGATGGATAAGGAGAATAGTAGTGGTAAGACCCACTTTTAGTAATAAAAAATAAAAATAAAAAAACTATATTTTTTTAAAGGAATAAGTATTTCTAAATGTATCCAAGTTACCCTGTTTTACTAAGTTGTGTATCAAAAAATTAATCCTCCTAAACAATGCAAACAATTTGCTAATCATACTATTATATACATATTTTATCATTTGTTTAGAGATATTTACATAAATCGTCCTTGTGGCTAGGAACAAATTGCAAAGACAGTCCTTAAATTTATTTGCATAAATCGTCCTTGTGGTTAGCATGGTCAACGGAGGTCAATGCCACGTGTCACCACCTGAGTGGTGCCACGTCATATCGGGTCGGGTCGGTCAATGGTTCGGGTCGGGTCGGGTTGCCACGTGGACCAATGAGGTGATGCCACGTGGCATTGGTAAAATATACCTGATTTTGGCTCGAGTGGGTCACTACCACAACGATTCCCATTTCAAATTCACAATACCAAACCAAGTCTAGCCGTGACCATTCGGTCTCGACTTTCTTTCCCATGCCCAACGCAACAACAACAACACAATTTCAATCTTCAAAGTATTGCCGAGACCATAAGGGTCTCATTATGTTACCGCCGACAACAACCAAACCGAACACCCCTTTCGAGGGTTTTCCCACTCGACAACCATCAATACCAACCCATTTTCACCATCAAAATTACCAAGTCAACTCCACCAATCTAGGGTTTCATCCGAACCCGAAACCAACAAGAATAATAACAAGAAAATTAAAACATCAAAACCATGTTGACAAGCATACCAAACAAGTCCTCATCGTGAGCCTAAGCTCTCGGCTCGGCTGACACAACACACGAGACCCAAAAACGGATACCAACAAGTTTATACCACATTTTAATTATCAAGAAATTGTTTCCCATGTTTTTATAACCAAACCTGACATAAAAACGAGTCAACTCGTGACTCAACCACGAGTTACCAAGAATACGAGCTAAAACTCGTGGGTTTTAACCTACCTTCGTTTTCTACATAAAAAGAGACTGGCGGTGGCGTTATGATGGCGGTGTGGTGGCGCGTGAATGAACGACGAGAGGTGGGGGAGGGTTTTAGGTCGCGTGGAGTAGTAGATCGTAAAGAGGGGAGTGTGGGGAGTCTTTTGAGGTGGGTGGTGTAGGGTGGAGACCGGCGGTGTGGTGGTGGGTTTTGGTGGCCGGCGGCTAGGGTATCCAAAGGAGAGAGAGAAAATGGTGAGGGTGAGGTGTGTATATGTGTTTGTGTGTGTGTGAGGGTGGTGATATACGACATGGACGATTTATGCAAATAACTTTAAGGACTTCCGTTGCAATTAGGTCCTAGCCACAAGGACGATTTATGTAAATATCTTTAAACAAATGTTAAATTATGTATATAATAGTATGATTAGTAAATTCGTTACATTTTTTAGGAGGATTAATTTTTTGATACACAACTTAGTAAAACAGGGTAACTTGGATATATTTAGAAACACTTATCCCTTTTATAAAAGTATGTGTTCTGTGGTTTAGTATGGGCATAAAAAGACTAAAATGCTCTGATGTGCGTGGCAAATTTCAAGATTTAACGAAAAATTAAATGCTCGTTTGGTCAAAACCAGTCAATACAAAACGGACAACTGCAGGGATGACCAGTGTAATTTTTTAGGGTTATGGACGAAAAGTGCAACTGTGTGTCAACCACAAGGACGATTTATGTATTTAACTCTCTTTTTAATGAGTTACAATTTTAAAGTTTCATGGGTACGTGATTTTGATGCAAAGATTTTACCAGAATTGTTCTATGATTATTTGAGATAAGAAATATAGCTACATACATGTTCCAACAACATATCGTTTTGATTCGATCGAGATGAATTTGAAACATCTGCATCCAAAAATACATAATAAAAAATAGTCATCTATCATACTCATAATCATAATCGATATAATTTGCGACTTATAAAGCACCTTAGCAAGAGAGTGGTTCGTTAAATTTCCGAAACGATAAACAATCAAGCAATTCAAATACAATATCAAAAAACAGATTTCGAATGCCTATTCATACCAAAAATACATCATACATGTATCCGCACGTCGGAAAACCATCACACTCAAACTTCGTATAATTTCCTCCATAGAAAACCGTTTCGACGCCCACATAGTCTGCATTCGAAAAATTCCAGCCAAACCTATACGAAAACCTGAGCGACCATCCACGTTCTTTAGACTTGCCACTAACTTGATACGTAACAAACCGTGTCTCTTTACCTTCTTGTCTGATACCTTCCAACAGGTATTTGAGGGGCACATTTAGCTGACCCAAAGTCATATCGTTCTTGACCTCCTTAATCTTGATTACCAGAAATTGTCCTGCAGGCTCACTCATTGTGAACTTGATAGGTTCTGAAGCTCCATTTTTGTCGAGTGAGGCTCGTACCTCCTTGTCCGAGATGGAACAGACTGCATAGCAGTCTGATGAATTAGTGTTGTTCTTGAAACTTCGTGCCGAGGTGAGCGTTAGCTCTAAAGTACTCTTTAAATCCATGATCGTACTTGATGTCTGTTTAATAAACCTATATGATTACTAAGCAATGATATTATAACTAGATAAACTGTAACATCATAAATAAACCCTAACAAAGTGAAAATCTTAAATAAATATTCGAAGTAAACAAAGTAAAAGTGTTACCTTCTAAGTTATAATAGCCAAAAGAATGATCGAGTAATGGACTAATGGTATGTTTTTTTGTTGTTGTAAGACTTCGTATGCATATATATATATACCGAATGAGAAAAGTTCAATACGAAACAACATTTATCTAAAGAACAAATAACAAGATCTCAACCATCCATCTTTCTTTCATCCAACGGTTTAGATTAAAATAAACAAATCCCGTGGGATTTTTCTTTTACGAATCCCGTGGGATTTTTTACGAATCCCATGGGATTTTTATGAATCCGTGGGATTTTTTACTGAATCTCGTGGGATTTTTCCGGACGGAAATTTTGAAAAAAATAGTTCGTCTTTTACGAATCCCGTGATTTTGTATGCGAATCCGTGGGATTTTTATACGAATCCGTGGGATTTTTTTATTAATTCCGTGGGATTTTTATACGAATCCCGTGGGATTTTTCTGAACGAAAATTTTGAAAAAAAAGTTCGTCGAAAGTATATAAAAGTGCATATCAATAGAAAGATGATTTTTTTCTCGTCACGATGGTGTATTTTTTGTAGCTTGAAGATTTACCGTTTGCAAGATATGTTGTTTTTTAAAAAAGGGTGGAAAGTGGGTTTATAGAATTACATTTTTACCCTTCCTTTGTTAATTTTTGTTTTCATCTCATCCATTGGATGAAAAGAAGATCAATGGTTGAGATCTTATTATTTGTTCTTTAGATTAGATGTGTTTTGTATTGATCTCACTCTATAGCGAATAAAATTCTGAATACGAATCCTAATACTATACGAATTAAGGGATGAGTAGTGTAGGATACGACAATGATAAGACACGTGTCCTATAGCTACAAGGGTAAAATCAGTATACCTGAATTTCATTATTTTAGGAGTTAATTGCATAAATTGTCCCTGTGCTTGACACACAGTTACATCTGTCGTCCCTAACTCTTAAAAATTACACCGGTCGTCTATGTGTTTGTTCATTTTGCATTGACCGATCACTTGACCAAGCAAGCGCGTTTTTTTTTTTTTTTTTTTTTTTTTTCTAAAGTTTTGGTGGTGGCGTGCACGTGAAGGCATTTTAATCCTTTTATGCCTATACTAAACCAGGGGACGATCTACGTAACAAACATTTATTTTTTTATTATTTTTATTTTTTTTAACTAAACGCGAGTCCCTCCACTATCCTTCTCCATCTTTAATAAACTTCACACCACTACCAATTAAACCATCATTTATTTATTTTTCATCTTTATCCACAAACACCCAACTCCCACCACCATTATTATCAGCTTTCAATTTTTCCTTTCACTTCCATCAAATTCTGACCACCTCAATCAAACACCCATATTCCTTCTACTAGACGAGTACCACGCCTAGCGGCAAATAATTAACAATATGCGATATTGTAGTAAGTGTTTCGTAACATGCGATAATTCAACTGAAGAAAAAATTCTTAACATGTATCAAAAGACATATAAAAATATTTATTGAAACTGAAAATAAAACATTACATCAATTATGAGATAACTAACAATGAACGTTACTCGTCGTGTAAAATTTCTTAGTACACGGCATATGAGGTGTTGAATCCTATTTGACCGAACTCTTTGATTGGCTTCACTTTGTAGTTATCATCCATCAAGACATGGTATTTGACCCAATCAAAAAAACTTCAAACCTAAGAAACTTAACAAAAATATGTACACCGGTTGTATAATGTATTTTGACCAAATTATTTCAGAAAACTTTGTATATCTTTGAAATTAATGCGCCAGAACAATCAACGATTAAAGCACCAATCAATCATATCATTATAGCAATATTTGGAAACAAATTCATATTTAACGTATTTAATGCGCAAGAACAAGAACAAAAAAATGAAACCCGGGACTATATAATAAATCGATACAATTTTTTGTGATTGTAAACATTCAAGTTATTCATAACAATATCTCTGGAATTTCAACTATATATAAATGTCAAAACAATATTTTTAAAAATAATATGGTCATTGCACACATTTCAATATTTAATAACTGAGATCACATATGATACATACACTAAGTAACATAACAATAAAAAAATAAGTTGTAATATGGTGCCTTATAAAATAAAATATATTGATGAACTTTTAGAAATTATTAGTGTTAAGATTGAATAAATTAATATATATATATATATATATATATATATATATATATATATATATATATATATA
The DNA here is from genome assembly GCA_022545495.1 of Chrysanthemum lavandulifolium. Taxonomy (NCBI): domain Eukaryota; kingdom Viridiplantae; phylum Streptophyta; class Magnoliopsida; order Asterales; family Asteraceae; genus Chrysanthemum; species Chrysanthemum lavandulifolium. The sequence goes on from CM040241.1 coordinate 13,765,608, forward strand.
TATATATATATATATATATATATATATATATATATATATATATATATATATATATATATTTTTGGAAAATTACATTAGTATAAGTTGTCAAAATTTGTCATACATTTATTTGAAATTTTAGATGTGAATTGTTATGGTAGCTATTTCATTAAGGACAAATTCTTTGAATTTTTATGTAGAAATTTTAGTTTTAAAGGAAGTTTAGAAATTTAACATTACTCACTTTTTAAGTTTCAAAAACATGGATACATGCTTTGTATGTATAATAATAATAAAAAACTTGTATTGACTTTCCAACATTGAATATGCCAAATCAGTTTTCATTTAATACTTTTGAATTTTTAATGGTAATTATATATACATATAGTTAAAGACGAGTACCCGTGCATAGCAACGAGATTTTATAGCGACAGATCGTTTAGTGATAAACAATGTTTATGGTTACAAACGAAAAATAATAAAAGTTTGAAGATTTGGTATTAAACATAATGTTTTGAAACCCGGGTCGACCGGGTGGTTCAACTGGTTGAACCGTTTTGGTCGAAAAACGGATCGCTTTAAATCGGGTCAACCCGACGGGTTGGGTTGAACAAGGGTGAAATTAAACCGGGTCAACCCGTTGGGTTTGAAGCGTCCCATGTCAACCCGGTTTTCGATGTGTAATAATAGTTTCCTTTTGAAATATATGTTTTCAACATTTCTTTGTTTTAAATATAATGTTTTGAAACCCGGGTCGACCGGGTGGTTCAACTGGTTGAACCGTTTTTGTCGAAAAACGGATCTAAATCGGGTCAACCCGACGGGTTGGGTTGAACACGGGTGAAATTAAACCGGGTCAACCCGTTGGGTTTGAAGCATCCCATGTCAACCCGGTTTTTGATGTGTATTAATAGTTTCCTTTTGAAATATATGTTTTCAACATTTCTATTTTTAGTTTCAACATTTCACTTTTGGTGTTTTCCTTTATATATAGTATACGCGGGTACCCTATGACGATTAACTGGAGAAACAGATCTCGATGAGGCCTGATTTACCAATTTGTATCGGTTTCAACGGGTCCTCTCTGATTCATTTTCGGATGACTTTTATCGGTTAGTCGAACAAGTGGGGAAACCGCTTTCCGGTTGAACCCGTTGGTCCGGTCCGGTCCAGTTTTCAAAACTATATGTACCATCAAATTGTTAGCTTGTATGAAACTTTGTGTATTTTATTAATTTGTATAATGTGTATAATAACACGTACTTCTCATTTTAGGGTGTTTTAAAAATAACATTAATTAGTGTGTGTAATTATTTTATATTTCGCATTTTGTTGAAGATTGTTTAAATTGTATATTGTGAAAATTTTGTTGTACTTTTTAGTATGGGGTGTTTATTTGGTTGTATTTAATTTGGTGAATATGCTTTTAGTTGGTTGTACAATATGAATAAATCAATGTACTTTTAATTAATGGGGTGTTTTAATAAGAGTATTAATTGAATTATACATCTCTCACATTGACTTTCAACTTTCAACTTTCAATTTTCACTTTCACATTTGACCATTTTTTATTTTATGTAGTAAAGATACTTTTACCTTTAGAGTGAGTATCTATCTAACCGTATAAATAGACCTTTCATTTCAATGTTACGTTCCCCAATACACAAAAAATGGTATAGTTTCACAAACACATAATCTCAGACCTTCTTGAAGACCTAACCACCGGCGACGACCTAGTCATCCTCTCAGTCAGTCTAAGCCTCCACAAAGTGATCAATAGACTCGTCACTGTCCACCACCCATCCAACAACTATTGGAATTAGATATCAAGACATTCATATAAATAATCACAAAACATCAAAGTAATATTGCGGAAGCGTATAAGGATGTATTAACGAATAATTAATTAACATAAAGAATATGCGTACCTTTATTGATTCTAGCCGAACAAGAATCAAATCCACAAACTAGCAACGGATAAACCCTAATTTGATTTAGTTAGGATTATATGAATTACCCCTTACCGTTTTGTAATTCAATCCAAGATAATAACAATAGTGTGTTATTACTATGTTTTTGTACACACGTACTAAACCGAATTAAAGTAATGCTAGTTTTTATAAAACAAATAACTTGGTTTTATGGAAAAGACTTGGATCGACCCCTATAGGGTGTACGATCGGTTTTGGAGACAAAAACACACACAAAACAATTTTAGGGTTTAGCTTATGAGCACAAGAGATGGAAAAACAAGACCCCTAGCCTTGTTTATATACCCAAGCAAACTTGGTGAACAAGTTGTGGCTTGTTTCCTTTTCTTGATGGCCGATCGGTTCTAGGTCCCTAAAGGGATTCCGGAACCTTCCCAACTTTTGCAATTTAGTCCTTTTCCATAAACATTTAACGACCGTTAGTCCATTACATTAATTACTTAACGTCTGTTAGTTATTTCGTTTAATAAATAAATAAATATAACATTTATATTTAATTATTAACTTTAAATTCTCATACGTAAAGTGTGCAATCCCATAGTCTCGAAGTTCGATCCTAACTCACGCCTACTAATTTATATCCATAAAACCAACACTCCCACTGGATATATCTTAATAGAGTGATCATATTCGGTTAGTGTCTAGCAACACTTCGATGCCTCTAGTACAACTCGAGCAAGGCTCCGGAAAACCTTTAATGATTTCTCATTATTATTATCCTTTGTTTCTAATACCACGTTAAATAAAGATATGGAATTAAGTCATTCTTTATATAACTATTCATTTCTCGTTTGTAAGTGATTGACCAAGATTACCGAATCATCTAAACATATTTAGGGAGATTTGGGTGCGGCCGCACAAACATCTTGTCAACCCTACGAGGGCCCAAGAAGATTAAACTCCAAATAAATTTGAAGGAACAAATTCTATTTTGACTACAAGAATAACCCACAAACTTTGTAACATTTCGAAAACAACCCTTATAACTACCGCCACGTATAGCGTTAAGTTGCTTTACGTAAATGCACTACATTCATGACACTTATCCGTATCTCAAGTCCGAGGATAACTATTCATAATTTACTTATAACAATATCCACAAAGTAAATTATGTAGTTGGATAAGTCCTATATTCAATTCATTGAATATCATCCGAAATTGGTATGCATTCTCATCAATATACTTTCAAGTATATTCTACCACATCTCTCAGATTTGTCTTAGTTTAATGATACTCCCATATCATTAATCGACAACGGACATTTAGAATAACTTAGTTACTCACGGATTAAACATGCAAATATAGGACAACAATATTATAAATGAAAATAAACATAATCCAAACTTTATTTCATTAAAATAATAAATGTTTTACAATATCCTTTATCCAAATACTAATCACAGTTATGCATGAAACTATTAGCTAAACGAAGTCCAATTCCATTGGCAAGTCCTACAAGCTTGTCTTTAGCTAAAGCCTTAGTGAACGGGTCAGCTAAGTTATCATCTGTGTGAACTTTCAGTAGATTTATTTCACCTTCCGGACTTGTTCCCGAACATAGTGATACTTAGTAGAAAATGTCCGGTGCCCTTCATGACTCGTGTTCATTGGCAAATATGATTTCAGCAGAATTGGGACAATACATATCAATAGGCAATTCAATGAAGGCATAACACCAAGCCACGAAATGAATTTCCTAATCCAAACGACCTCCATTGCGACTTCCAAGCAGCATTATGTATTCGGCTTCGTCGCAGACATCGCAGTCAGATCGCTTCTTGCTCTTCCAATAATCGCTCCTCCATTGATGACAAAGACATAACCCGTCTCGAGACTTCAGATCATCTTTATCACATCGCCAGACGCATCACAAGAATCAGTAACACCAAGCTCGTGTCCGGATTTCCACCATACACTAAAACATATCTTTAGTATTTCGAGATACTTCAGAATATGCTTAACAAAGAATCCAAATGAAGTTCACCCGGATTCATTGATATCGACCGGTCATGTTTTGAGCGAACGCCACATCGGCCTTGTGCATCTCACAAAGATACATAATAGATCCTACACCAAGCATAAGGAACTTTTCGCATGCGTGCCACCTCGGCAGTGTGAAGCACACATATCGCTACATAAGCCATGCTTTACTTCCATCGGCAAATATCCTTTCTTGGAATTTTGCATATTGAATCTCTTCAATATTTTATCAATGTAAGCGCTTTGACTTAAACCAATTAACCGCTTTGACCTATCTCGGTAGATCTTAATTCCCGAATGTATGCGACTTCTCCTAAATCCTTCATGGAAAAACACTTCCCAACTTAACATTTTGCATACTTGGAATGTCTTTTCCCATAATTAATATGTCATCGACATAAAGAATTAGGAAAATTACATCACTCCCACTAACTTTGTGATATACACATGGCTCATCAAGATTTTGAAAAAATCCATACCTTTTGATTCCTTCATCAAATCTTTTTTTCCATTGCCTTGATGCTTGCTTCAATCCATAAATGGACCTTTGAAGTTTGCATACATGGTTTGAAATTGTGGATTCACAAACCCTTCAGTTGCTTCATATAGATGTCTTCATCTAGCGACCATTTAAGAAGCGGTTTTGACATCCATTTGCCATATCTCATAGTCATAGTATGTCGCTATAGCTATGAGAATTCTAATAGCTCTAATGTCCGCTACAGGAGAAAAGGTCTCCTCGTAATCAATGCCATAAGTTTGAGTAAAACTTGCGCAACTAGACGAGCTTTATAGACGTGTACATTGCCATCCATGTCGGTCTTAATCTTATAGAGCCACTTAATCCCAACCACCGAGGCGTTTGGAGGTAAGTCAACCTCTACCTGCACTTCATTTTCTCTCATGGATTGCATTTCCCCATTCATTGCAACCGCCATTTAGCCTTGTCGACTTGCCATGGCGCTTTATAACTAGTAGGCTCTCCAAGATCTCCTAACATAGTTTCCTCAACCCCACGTTAAGACATAGACGTTCAGTGCACGATATTCCTTACGGATATCTGAACGGAATCACATCAACTTCGGTGGAGGACCCGGACTATCGTGTTCTACCGAAGTACGTTAGTGTTTTCGAAGGTAATGCATCTTCATGATCATCTTCCGGATCATAAACTCTCCCATCGAATTCTTGAGATACGAGATCCTTTTCAAGAAAATCTCCATACCTAGCAACAATTACTTTATTCTCGGTTGGATAGTAAAAGTAGTAACCCATAGTTTCCTTAGGGTATCCTACGAAGATACACTTTAGATCTTTGTTGGAGTTTATCTGCCGAGTCACGCCTAACATACGCCCGCAACCCCGCACCTTTAAATAAGACATGTTAGAGCTTTACCATGCCATATTTCATATGGTGTCTTATCAACCTTCTTTGTGGGAACCATATTTAGAATACGAACAACAGATTCTAAAGCACAATCCCAAAAGGATAAAGGTAGAGTGGTAAGATTAAACATAGATCGTATCATGTCCAACAATGTACGATTTCTTCTCTCGATACACCATTTTGTTGTGGAGTATATGGAGAAGTGAGATTCGACAATTCCATTCTCACTAAGTAATCTTTAAACTCTTGGCTTAGATACTCGCCTCTATCGGATCAAGAGCTTTAATCTTCTTTCCCAATTGCGCTCTACTTCACTTTGAAAACCTTAAATGTTTCAAACACCTCATGTTTATGCTTAAGTAAATAAACATAACCATAACGGCCGAAATCATCAAGAAGGTTGAAGTAGCTAGCACCTCTCTTTGACACATGTCTAAGTGGTCCACACACATCAAGATGAATAAGACCAAGTAGATCGAAGCCCTCTCCATATTGCTATGAAAAGGTTTCTTAGTCATCTTCCCGGATATGCATGACTCACATTTATCAAATGATTCATCATTGATATTTTGCAAAGCCCTTCTTGTTGCGACTTATGCATGCGAGCCTTGCCTATATGAGCAAGTCTACAATGCCAAAGATAAGAAGAATTCAAGTCTAACTTTATCTTCTTGTTAATGCTAAACATTGAATTACTATTATTGTTAGATTCATTTCAATCATATCAATTTCAAACACACCATTCACATGAATTGCTTTAAAATAAAATACACCATTTAAAGAAACATCAATTCCATTATGTGAAATAGTATGAGTAAAACCATCATCCAACAAAACGAAAGGAAAAACACCTCTAATTATAGAAGGTGCATAATGACAATTGTTTAATAACGAAGACTAAGCCCAAGGCAATACTAAACTAAACGTTCCTATGGCTTCAACAAATGTGCATATGCGCCATTTCCCAGCGTGCATATATTGCTCCCCATAGGCAAGCTTCCTTTCCACTCTAAACCCCTGCAGATGTATTACAAATGTGAATACCACAGCCCGTATCATATACCCGTGAATTATTATGATTTAGAGTAAATAATTCAATGACAAATAAATTACTGAAGTACGGTACCGCAGACCCTTCATACTTCATCTTATTTGCCCGCAATTCATCAAGATAGAGAGCACGCTTTCTTCCAATGCCCAACGCCTTACAATGATGGCATGTTTGATCCTTTTAGGATTATCCTTCCTAGGAGTAGGGTTCTTCTTGGGTTGAGGTTGATAGGCCATCACCGTTTGCCTTTGTCAACCTTTCCCTTACCCTTCCCTTCTTATTGTTCGCACGTTGCGGTTTTGGCTTATTAATTCTTCCACCCCGAATAGCAAGTACCGGGCGGTAGGAACCTTTTGAGGCAACCCTTCTCATAATCAATGAGCAATGCGTGTAGGTCAAGAATCGCCTTCCCACGCAGTGCATATTGAAATTTCGACAAAACCATTAAAATCCTTGTTAAGGGATCTATTAATCGATTCACACCATGTCATCCTCATATGTTTTGCCAAGTGCTTTTAGTGGTCCATGTAACCTTTCATTTCCAAAGACATGAGCACTTACGGTTTACTCTCTCCCCGCCTCTACTGTGTGTAACGCGTCGGTCAAGTCATAAATCTCGACGGCGTTGGTTTCTCAAACATAGTTCAAGTTCATTGAGCATATTATATGGGAAATAATGCTCAAACCGCTTTTGAAGAGCGATTCCATTGTTCCCAACATAAGACAAGCCACATCATTATGACGCTTATACTCCAGTTTCCACTCGTCCTTTTGAGCTTGAGTAGCTTGGGACCGCTTGGTTCAAGCAGGCAAGGTTCGTAAAGATATTTCATACGATCAAGAACTCTACACACAATTCTCAAAGAGCGGTGCCAATCATTGAAATTCTTAGAGCTAGTCAACTTTTATTGATCAAAAAGCTTTTGAACGCGAATTTAGAGCGATGTTAGTGTTATCGGTGTTTTGAGCCATTTCTACGTAAAAAGTTCAAGTATTAGTATTTTCGATAATACACTTTTCAAGAAAGTAAATATACCCAACGGTAATATTAAACATATAACCATATAATTTTCTCGAAAACTAGGATCCAAATTATCATAGGTTCATTACATCGCTTGATCCGCTAGCAACAAACGATATAATAAGGTAATCTGTCGAACATTAATTGGCAAACAATTTCCAACTCCTAGATCATTATGGGATTTATATTTTCCAACGCTATTGCAAATATAAACATGTTTCATCCCATCTTATGCCATTGAGTCCGTGTCTCACTTCCTACTCAACTTAAGTGTCTAACTTAAAGAGCGCAAATATGTCCATGTAAGGTCCGACTTTACATAGAGATTTACCTCTCCATCACAATCTCGCCAAGTAATCGTCATGACGTAAATTGCAACTTCAAGTGTTCCTTTTAATTAGATGGCATATTCTTAATTTTAAAAGGGTACTAGTTTTGATTTTATGTGGTCAAATCAAATATGTACAAAGATGTCATGCATTCATCTTGTAGCATAAATTTAATAAAACTTTTATTACCAATTCATAAAGATCAAATTATCAAAGTTCGATTGAGGTATTGGGTTCACCAATCAAGGAATTTAGTATTAATTATCATCCATTATACCGTACTTTTGCATAAGTGTAAACACTTAGTGTTTCGGATAATTACCACCAAGTGGCGATGGAATTAAAACTAATTCGCCTTAAGATGAGCTTGCACATTTATATGGCTTACTAAGTAGCTCCACTCGAACTTACAGGAGAGGACTGTACGCGCTAAAGCACATCCTAAGACATCCATTCGGTGTGACTATGCGCACTTCTTTAAACCCCTTTTATTAGTTCATTCGAATGGGTGAGCTGCTCGGTCATTGTACCAAAGTCACCAATCAATTAAACTATATTGACAACTTAACTCTTCCAAAACAATTAAATTTCGCCATTGTTTAGTCCGTATTATTTTCTATTCAAAATTACCCTTTGCTTAAAACTGTCTAACATAATAAACAAACAAGTAACAAATAAAAATAAACTACTAAAAACAATGCGCATATAATAAACAATTTATACGTGTAAACAAGTAGCCACATGCAACTTATTCGATAAAATCCTATTAATAATCAATATCTAGGTTAAATTAATGTATATATTAATTTAGGGTTTTCACCCAAAGAATAGAAAGTGAGCCACATACATCGATAAATCGATTCGTAAACCCTTCATTAATTATACCAAATTGCACATAATTGATTCATTAATATATTAATTGGAGTCTTCCCCAATTCAAGATTTATCATAAATAAATATGTCTCAACAATTAAACAATATATCATAAGCAACTTATCCATGACTAACATGCATGTATAGTCATGGATATCATAACAATTTATACAAGTAAGTCACAAGATCGCATATAAAAATTCCATGACACATAACAAATTATTCATGAATTAATCACGTAATCAATATTAATTCTAGGTTTTAATAAGGTTAGCAAACAATTTTCAAAACCCTAAAAAATTTATGTGTATGTCGATTTTAAAAAAAATATGGTACGCCCCAATTTAAAAAAATTCGACCAAACATAAATAAGCATAAACCCTAGATTAACATAGCAAACAACATACAAGTATTTGTTTTATTACGCGTTTATGTAATTAATTACTCATTAAAAACCAATGACTCGTGATGCCACTGTTGGAATTAGATATCAAGACATTCATATAAATAATCGCAAAACATCAAAGTAATATTGCGGAAGCGTATAAGGATGTATTAACGAATAATTAATTAACATAAAGAATATGCGTACCTTTATTGATTCTAGCCGAACAAGAATCAAATCCACAAACTAGCAACGGATAAACCCTAATTTGATTTAGTTAGGATTATATGAATTACCCCTTACCGTTTTGTAATTCAATCCAAGATAATAACAATAGTGTGTTATTACTATGTTCTTGTACACACGTACTAAACCGAATTAAAGTAATGCTAGTTTTTATAAAACAAATAACTTGGTTTTATGGAAAAGACTTGGATCGACCCCTATAGGGTGTACGATCGGTTTTGGAGACAAAAACACACACAAAACAATTTTAGGGTTTAGCTTATGAGCACAAGAGATGGAAAAACAAGACCCCTAGCCTTGTTTATATACCCAAGCAAACTTGGTGAACAAGTTGTGGCTTGTTTCCTTTTCTTGATGGCCGATCGGTTCTAGGTCCCTAAAGGGATTCTGGAACCTTCCCAACTTTTGCAATTTAGTCATTTTCCATAAACATTTAACGACCGTTAGTCCATTACATTAATTACTTAACGTCCGTTAGTTATTTCGTTTAATAAATAAATAAATATAACATTTATATTTAATTATTAACTTTAAATTCTCATACGTAAAGTGTGCAATCCCATAGTCTCGAGTTCGATCCTAACTCACGTCTACTAATTTATATCCATAAAACCAACAACAACATCATCTTAATCCTCTCATCTCCCCCTTCCATTTGTGAAATTGATTGTGGTAATGAATGCGCATTTGTTGAATGAGACGTTTACGAAGGTTTTTATTGTTAGGTTGGTTAGGGCCGAGAATAAGGAGATGTCTATGTGGGTGATTTCGGATAGGTCGCATGCGATGGTTTCCGGTTCGTGAAAGCTTAGAGGGTTTTGAATTCCTAGTTTTTGTGGAAGTTGCATTTGTGGCCTATGTTTTAGGTATATGTTGAAATGTATTGGGTTCAAGCAGAAACAAGCCATTTTAGTACATGTTAAAGATGGAGAAGGGTATAGGTAGGACCCACGTTTGGTCAAAAGACCGGCCAATATAAAATGGACAACTACAGGGACGAACAATATAATTTTTTAGGGTTATGGACGAAATGTGCAACTGTGTGTCGACCACAAGGACAATTTATGTATTTAACTCTCTTTTTAATGAGTTACAATTTTAAAGTTTCATGGGTACGTACGTACTTTTAATGCAAAGATTTTACCATAATTGACATGATTATTTGAGATAAGAAATATAGCTACATACATGTTCCAACAACATATCGTTTTGATTCGATTGAGATGAATTTGAAACATCTGCATCCAAAAATACATTATAAAAAATAGTCATGTATCATACTCATAATCATAATCGATATAATTTGCAACTTATAAAGCATTGCACTACAAAAAAATGTGAATTTTGGCACGACTTTTTCGTGCCCAACTTCCAAAGAGTGTCGACCCAAAGCAAAAAAGGAACGACATGTCGTGCCTTTTTGGTAGTACCGTTTCGGTTGACCCAAAATAATCGATGTAATTTGCGACTTATAAAGCATTAATTGCCTGATACAAAATAGTCATCTATCATCCTCGGGGTCTTTAAAATCCATTGCCTGATGCAAAGAATGAAGTGTAACTTATAAAGCACCTTAGCAAGAGAGTGGTTCGTTGAATTTCCGCTACGATAAACAATCAAGCAATTCACATACAATATCCAAAACAGATTTCGAATGCCTATTCATACCAAAAATGCATCATACATGTATCCGCAAGTCGCAAAACCATCACACTCAAACTTTGTATAATTCCCTCCATAGAAAACCGTTTCAACGCCCATGTAGTCCCCATTCGAAAAATTCCAGCCAAACCTATACGAAAACCTGAGCGACCATCCACGTTCTTTAGACTTGCCACTAACTTGATACGTAACAAACTGTGTCTCTTTACCTTCTTGTCTGATACCTTCCAATAGGTATTTAACAGGCACATTTAGTTGACCCAAAGTCATATCGTTCTTGACCGCCTTAATCTTGATTACCAGAAATTGTCCTGCGGGCTCACTCATTGTGAATTTGATGGGTTCTGAAGCTCCATTTTTGTCGAGTGAGGATCGTACCTCCTTGTCCGAGATGGAACAGACGACATAGCAGTCTGATGAATTAGTGTTGTTCTTGAAACTTCGTGCCGAGGTGAGCGTTAGCTCTAAAGTACTCTTTAAGTCCATGATCGTACTCGATGTCTGTTTAATAAACCTATTTGATTAGTAAGCAATGATATTATAACTAGATTAGTAAAGTAAACAAAGTAAAAGTGTTACCTTCTAAGTAATAATAGCGAAAAGAATGATCGATGAATGGACTAATGGTATGTTTTTTTTGTTGCTGTAAGACTTCGTATGCATGCATATATATAGCGAATAAAAATTGGGAACACGAATCCTAATCCTATAAGAATTACAAAGGGATGAGTTATTATAAAATATAAAATACTTGTTAATTAACTAAAAAGTGTAGAATACAAGAATGATAAGACACGTGTCCTCTTGCTACAAGGGTAAAATAGGTATTACCAGAATTTCATATTTTTAAGAGTTAATTACATTAATGGTCCATGCGATTTGTCAGATAATACGGATTTAGTCCTTAAACTTTGTTTCTTGCGGATCCTTACCTTTTGGTTTGACCTGTTACAGGTTTAGTCCTTTGACAATCATTTCTGTTAGTTTGACTATTAAGTCAATTATGTGACAAACAAACACGAAAGTATTTGCAATTTTTTATGTGACAAACAAACACGAAACTATTAAGTCCAATTATATTATATTTTAACAACCAACAAAATGTTAATATTTTTTTTGTTTTTTTTTTTGAACTAACCAACAAAATGTCTTATTGGTCAAAATTTTTTTAGAGTAAATTACACCGTTCGTCCTTGTGGTTTGCATTGACCACAGGGTTTCGTCCTTTGACCAAAAAAGTTGCATCGTCCGTCCTTAAGTGGGAAACGTTATGCACCGTTCGTCCCTCCATCCAACTGGGCCCACTAACGGTCGTTAAGTCTTGTTAACCTGAGGGTATAATCGTCATTTCAACACCTATAATAATTATACCAATAAATAAAATTAACACCCAGCCATTCCCCAAAAACCACACACGCCCCATTTTTTTTCCCTATCTGCTATCCCTTTCATCTTTTTCTGCTTCCTAAAAGAACCCACGCCTCCCTCAAATTCTTCTTCTTCGGGTAATCTCTATCACACCTTTCCATCTAAAAACATACATCATCTCCTTTTAGTGATAATCAAAATTCACCTTATCATCTATCACTATCTCTTGGTCAACTCAAAAGCAAGGAAAAGATATCATAGCCGATCCTTCCTTGTTTCAAATTTTGTCATTTTCAAGAAAAGTCACAAGATGGCAAGGCGTGATCGAGATGAAAAGGACGATCGCCAAGAGTGGGTTTCATCCAACTCGAGATTAAGAAAGGATTGGCGAAAGTGCTCTTTTCAATCTTCTATTTAAGGTTTCACAACGACAGAGCTTTCCATCATCATCTTCTACTCAAATTTGTAAATTAGGTTTCATAGAATCAAAGGGTTTTGAAATTAGGTTAGGGGTTTTGTAATTCAAGGTGTTAATTGTCAAATTCAAGCTTCCATTGTTCGATTAATCAAGAAAACTCATGTGGTTTGATCTATCCATATTCGGTCAAATAAAAGAAAAGGTTGTGTTTGGGGTTCGTTTAAGCGCTCATTTGAGGATAAAGATTCAATCTTGATTGTGTTTCATTTGGGTTTTGTGAAGATTATATCATTAAAGGGTTGTTTGGTTGGCGATTTGTTGTTGGGTGCGTGTTGGTAAGGAAAAGAAAAGAAGAAAACATCGCTTGAACATAACCTATGTAGGGTGTTGGTTTGTGACGCGTCCGCTTTGAGTCGAGTGTATAAAATGATGGGGTCACAGGTTGATTGGGATTCATTTGTGGTAATATTATTGATTCGGTGAGATTATCCGGTTTAAGAGAATCGATTTATTGGGTTTGTATTAGCTTTTTGTTCCTAATCATGAAATGGGTTTGTGTAGATTTTTTGGTTCTTGTTGATGATAATGATTTTTGTAAAGAGTTGATTTTTTTGTGCTATATTTTTTTCTTAGATGATGATAATAATTTTGGTTTGTAAAGAAAAAGTTAAAGATGATGATTTGCTTGACTTGTTTTTTTTTTTTTTTTTTTTTGAAAGAGTTTGAAGAAAATGAATTGGGTTTTGTTGGTGAAAATGAGATGGTGATTGATTTGTTTGCTGAAATTGAATTGAGTTTTATAATAATAAGAGTAAATTACACCGTTCGTCCTTGTGGTGGGTTTGGAAATGACGGATATGCCCTTATGGGTTAAGTGAATTAACTGACGTTAGTGGAAATTGGTGGGCCCAGTTGGATGGAGGGACGAACGGTGCATAACGTTTCCCACTTAAGAACGGATGGTGCAACTTTTTTTGTCAAAGGACGAAACCCTGCGGTCAACGCAAACCACAAGGACGAACGGTGTAATTTACTCTTTTTTTTATTTTCTCATGTTATCTTGGTCCTTGTGGTCAAACTTTTTTCTTGTGAAATTAGGAGGTGTGTTTAAATGGATTATGGTGATGAATTATCTGAAGAAGATGATAACAAAAATGTTGTGTGGGCATAATTTGTAGATTAATCTTTTTATAAATTTCTAAGAAGATAAAGAAAATGATGGAGATTGACTTGTAAATGTATATTTGTTTTGATTGTATATGAGTATTATTTTGTTAGGATTTTTTTTTTTTTGAAACCAACTCTTTTCTGTGACCGAAAAAAGGGCAGTGAATATTAGTGCGGCCATGATATATTTGTTGAAGAAGATAATAATAATAATAATTAATAATAATAATAATAATATTATTATTTACGGAGATATTTACGGGGATCATGTTGTTTCGTGTGCGGGTATTGTTGGCATTAAACATTGGCATAACCTTGTGCGTGGTGTTCTTGTTGATATATGTTCCCGATCCGGAATTTATGCTCGTAAGGAGGTGGATATTGGGCTTTCTGGAGATGGGGACAGATCCTTGCGACCGGCAGATATATTACTTTACTCGTGGGATAGTGGACGTGATGTATGTGTTGATCTTACGGGATCGTCGCCCTTGACGCATGTCGGGATGATCGATTTTATGCCGTATGCGATCATTGATCTTTGCACACCGTAAACGTGTCAAGTCACGATGCGAAATGTCCGATATTGGATATGGGTTTCTTCCTTTCTTTTCTTCTTTGGAGAACTTGAGAAGGATGCGATTACCTTACTTAAGCGTGATTCGCGATTCTCTACGACTCAAGACATTGAGCTGCATGATTCTTATTTTAATAGGATTGGTTTTGCCATTCTTTAGAGGTGTAGGGTAGCCAGTTAGTTTCAAGCTTCCCACTAACTTTTGTAATCCTATGAGTTTTTAATAAATGTGTTTTTATTTAAAAAAAAATAATAATAATAATAATAATAATAATAATAATAATAATAATAATAATTGAAAAGATATAGGTGTGGGTGGATCTCACTTGGTATTTTATATAAATATGAGAAGGAAATAGGGTATATTTGTCATTTGAATCATTTACACATGATTTTAACAATTAAATTAACAGAAATAGTGGTCAAAGGACTAAACTTGTAATGGGTAAAAAACATAAGGAGAGAATCTGCAAAAAGAAACATTTAAGGACTAAATTCGTGATATCCGACAAATCACATGTACCATTTATGTAACTAACTCTATTTTTAATGAGTTACAATTTTAACGTTTCATGGGTACGTAATTTTGATGCAAAGATTTTACATTTTGAATCATTTATTATACTGTCTATCGGGCTTTTTTTTTTTTTTTTTTTTTTTTTTTTTTCAATTATGTAATATAACTTTTTGGATTACCACTTTTTGGATTATTTGAAACAGATAAGCATGGTTATATTATAACGGCACTTGACAAGATTAAGTCGAATCATAACGGCACTTGGAATAACATATGATGTCTAAGGTAAAGAAGGCTGATGAAATAATCAAACAACTACGTAAAGCCGGACATAACATAACCAATGATTATTTTGTTGACCACAACGTTAGCGACTATGAAGATTAAATGTTTTCTTATGTTGGCTTATATTAGTTGTCGTTTTATTTCACTTTTCGATATGTTTGTTTTTTGTACTTTTGAAGCAGGTATTTGTTTCATGTTTGTGGCTTTCTTGTAATTTTTGCAAGCCATTCTTATTAATAATTTTAGTATCAAACCTCTTTTAACCATTATGAATGAAATACTAACAATGTAAAATTTTCATCCTTTAATAACATCAACATAAAAAGTCATGAGCATTTTTGAATTAATGGGTGAAAATTTTTACTAGAGGAAGTGAAGCATGCATTAATGGCTTCTGAAGCTTTTTTTTTTTTTTTTTTTTTTTGGTCGAACGAGGCTCGGAATTTCTTGTCCGAGATGAAAGTGTAGCCGATTCATGAATTAATGTTGATTTTAAAACTTCGTGCCGAGATGAGTGTGAAACTTAAACTTCGGTAATAATAAAAAGGATGAAGGATGAATATACGTAACAAACTTTCTCAAATATGTCGATATATGTAACATACTTATTTTATTGTATACATACGTAATATACCTTTAAATACTTACCAATGTACGTAATATTGTCATACTACCACTTATAAAAGTTACAATTTTGATCCTTGTCGTTTGCGTTGACTTTCACCGTTAGTCCTTTGACATTTTTTCACTTTAAAAAGTTACAGTAATGGTCCCTTGACTTTTGCGTTGACTTTTACCGTTAGTCCCTTGACATTTTTTCACTTGATATATGTATATTTTGTCCGTTTTTATCGGTTTTTGTTAATTTTTATACGTTTTCATCCGTTTTTATACACTTTCCTCGGTTTTTCTTACGTTTTTATCCGTCCTTATACGTTTTCGTCCATTTTATATGTTTTTGTTCGTTTTTATACGTTTTTATTTGTTTTCATCCGTTTTTATTTGTTTTTATGAAATTTTGTCCGTTTGCATCCGTTTTTATTCGGTCTTATACGTTTTTATCCATTTTATCCGTTTTTATGCGTTTTTGTCCGTTTTTATATGTTTTTGTCCGTTTTTATATGTTTTTGTCCGTTTTTCTTACATTTTCATCCGTTTTCACCCATTTTAATACGTTTTCGTCCGTTTTTATACGTTTTTATCCGTTTTTATGCGTTTTTGTCTGGTTTATACGTTTTTATCCGTTTTTAAACGTTTTTGTTCATTTTTATACGTTTTCGTCAATTTTTATATATTTTCATCAGTTTTTATAAACATAAAAACGGACAAGAACGTAAAAAAACAGATAAAAACGTAAGAAAAACGGACATAAAGGTATCAAAATGCACGAAAACGTATAAAAATGAACAGAAAATGTAAAAAATGCATGAAAACGTAAAAAACAGATGAAAACAGATAAAGACGGATAAAAACGTACAAAAGCGTAGAACGTTAGAAAAAAGGACAAAAGCGTAAATGACACGTTCGTCCTTTTGGTCTGAGAACTGACGATTATACCCTCATGAAAACGTAAAAAAAACGGACGAAAGCGTATGAAAGCGGATGAAAACGTAAAAAAAAAAGTCAAAAATAGATAAAAATGGATAAAATATATATGTATTAGATGAAAAAATGTCAAGGGACTACGGTAAAAGTCAAGGGACCATTACTGTAACTTTTCGAAGTGAAAAAATTTCAACGGACTAACGGTGGAAGTCAACGCAAACGACAAGGATCAAAACTGTAACTTTTATAAGTGGTAGTATGACAATATTACGTACATTGGTAAGTATTTAAAAGTATATTACGTATGTTAACAATAAAATAAGTATGTTATGTATATCGGTAAATTTGAGAAAGTTTGTTACGTATATTCAGCCTTCACCCTAATTAAAACTGTGCGGTCATAATCGAAATTATTGTGATAGTGAAACAACAACAATAGTTATATTAATAGTAATAATAAAAATTTGATTAATTTCATATATCACCCTATTTTTATGATTAATTTAATATATACCTAAAGTGTAATAATTAAATGCATAATGTAAAATTTTAAAACATATTTGGGTATATATGAAATTTCCTTATTTTAGAAGGGGAGATATGAAATTGATAATAAAAGTTGTTTTTCTTTAATTATATAAAGTACACTAGGCATTCGCTAAACTTATAAACTTTCATCGACATAAACATTCGGCAATGCCGTAGAACATTTCATTAGATTTGAAGTCTATATCGACATGAAAATGTCTTATATACGAAACCTTCTTAGTAATTCAATACATATATTATTGTGGAACATTTCATAAACTTGTAGAAGGTTTATAAATAGTGAAAATAGGTTTATAACTTTGCATTTAGCATAACAAAATTATAGGAAAGATAAATGCAAATAGTAAAATAAAGAATACAATGAAAGTGTTTCCTTGATCCATGTTTGCAAATAGTAAACTTATAAATTTTCGTTAGTGAAAACCTTTCAAAGTATAACGCATTGGAATTGAATCCATGTTTGTTGATTCGATCACTGTGAGTAGGTCTTTAGAACCAAGCATCTATAGGATATCATCCGCATTTCTTGTCTTGATGGCCTTATCTGTGTCTTTAAACGCACGTCATATACATATGCCATATGTGATAGAACGAGCGTTGTTTTCCTGCTCACCAAAAGGCTCTTCAATGATTGAAGAGCCTTTTGGCGAGCTGGAAAACAACCCTCGTTCCATCACAAATGTCAAACGTATTGGACGTGCGTTTAAAGACACAGATAAGGCCATCAAGACAGGAAATACGGATGATATCCTACAGAAGCTTGGTTCTAAAGACCTACTCAAAGTGATCGAATCAACAAACTAGGATGCAATTTCAATGCGTTATACTTTGAAAGGTTGTCACTAACTGCTCTTCTTCATTTTTGTGACAAGATTTTCATGTTAAAATATGACCTCCAATACAATTTTGCTAAGTAATGATGTTTGATATGTCTCTTAACTTTTTCCATATTGTCACTATGTAGTTGGGCCAAAGGCTGTTGTTTCAAGGGATAGGATATTATTATCATCATCAGCAACTATAATTGCCTAGTCTTTCGCAAAGTTCCTAATTATGGCCAAACTAAAGGAACTGATGCAAATGGGAAGTCTAGTTCCCGCTCACATGGAGATGTCCCAGGGCTTGGTCGCTATGCATTGGATGATGTTGAGGATAAAAAAGTTCAAAATTTATCTATTCCATCTTGCGCTAGTAGTAGGCCTACTATTCTGGATGATGCAAATGAGAAGTCTAGTTCCAGCTAACCTGGAGAGATCCTAGGGCTTGGTTGCTATGCATCAGATGACGATTGAAACACCCCAATTTCAGAAAATAACCTTTTCAAAAATTACTTATTAAACCACAAATTAGATAAATAAGCAACAGGAGTCTTGATTAAAAATGTTTGCAACCCATTAAGTTGTAATGGATATAAAGTGCAAACCCACAAGCTGGTGTTACATAACCATTTATAAAAGATAGTTTAAATAGTTAAAATGTTAATTAAACTATAAGGCTATATTCCGTGTTTCAAGTTAATCAACAAGACTACCCTTTCTCACTCCCTAACTATTCAGCAAGAATGGTTCTTTCTTCACCTACACACACCAATACAAAGACTATTTTTGAAAACAAGTTTTAGCTAATTAAAGCTAAGTGCAATACAACGAGTTATAAAAATAAGCAACCCAATAATAACATTTGAATAAGTTAACCATAATAACCCAAACCAACAATTATTATCAAGTATAACAACAAATGTCAAAACCACCACACACATTATCTATACTACTTATAATGGAGGAAACACTTCCCTTATATTTATTATTTAAGACCACAATAAATAGAATTTATAGCACATAGTATCTTATAAGCATTATTTACAAGTATCTAAAGCACACATAAAACTAAAAACACACTACTCATATAATACAATTAATATACTATTGAAAACACTCATTCATCCAAAAATACAACTTTTTAACCACAAAGTACAATATATTTAAGCTTCCACACATGAATAAACTAAGAATAGATTTTTAAGCAAATAAAAGTAAATAAGCATAATTTACAAGTATTTAAAGCACAAATAAAACTAAAAAAATACTATTCAACACATACAATTAATACACTATTAAAAATACTCATTCACTAAAATATACAACTATTTAACCACAATTTACAATCTAATTAATCCAGCCGTGCAAAACAAAATTACATTTGTTCACAAAAAAATTTAGTGACAGGATACCGTCATTGATCGCATGGTACCACCGCTAGTATGATATTAATGCAAAGGCCACTATCCTATTCACCTAAAGCACTCGATGCAAGCGATTCGTCTATCCTCTCATTAATAGTTCATGCAGGCAAGGCTAAGCAAACCTATGGGTCATGAACCATCTATCAAACAACATCTATACAATCAACATCAAGATAAGGAAATTGAACCACCACGCAATCAACTAACAACTTAAACATATACCTCAATAATAAATAGATTTAAAAAATATGGTTAACAAAAAATACAAGCATCCCCTCAAGTCTTCGTTTTGTCTCTGTGCTCGGTTTTAGAAAACATTGTAGTCACCTCAACCAGTTGAGAATACCAATCTAATTCTAGAGGAACCGTCTACCACCTAATCAATATCAATTAATATGGAAATAATGTCACAACCAAGTATCAAAATGCACGAAAACATATAAAAATGAACAGAAAATGTAAAAAATGGATGAAAACGTAAAAAACAGATGAAAACAAATAAAGACGGATAAAAACGTACAAAAGCGTAGAACGTTAGAAAAAAGGACAAAAGCGTAAATGACACGTTCGTCCTTTTGGTCTGAGAACTGACGATTATACCCCGATGAAAACGTAAAAAAATGGACGAAAGCGTATGAAAGCGGATGAAAACGTAAAAAAAATAGTCAAAAATAGATAAAAATGGATAAAATATATATGTATTAGATGAAAAAATGTCAAGGGACTACGGTAAAAGTCAAGGGACCATTACTGTAACTTTTCGAAGTGAAAAAATTTCAACGGACTAACGGTGGAAGTCAACGCAAACGACAAGGATCAAAACTGTAACTTTTATAAGTGGTAGTATGACAATATTACGTACATTGGTAAGTATTTAAAAGTATATTACGTATGTTAAACATAAAATAAGTATGTTATGTATATCGGTAAATTTGAGAAAGTTTGATACGTATATTCAGCCTTCACCCTAATTAAAACTGTGCGGTCATAATCGAAATTATTGTGATAGTGAAACAACAAAAATAGTTATATTAATAGCAATAATAAAAATTTGATTAATTTCATATATCACCCTATTTTTATGATTAATTTAATATATACCTAAAGTGTAATAATTAAATGCATAATGTATAGTTTTAAAACATATTTGGGTATATATGAAATTTCCTTATTTTAGAAGGGGAGATATGAAATTGATAATAAAAGTTGTTTTTCTTTAATTATATAAAGTACACGAGGCATTCGCTAAACTTATAAACTTTCATCGACATAAACATTCGGCAATGCCGTAGAACATTTCATTAGATTTGAAGTCGATATCGACATGAAAATGTCTTATATACGAAACCTTCTTAGTAATTCAATACATATATTATTGTGGAACATTTCATAAACTTGTAGAAGGTTTATAAATAGTGAAAATAGGTTTATAACTTTGCATTTAGCATAACAAAATTATAGGAAAGATAAATGCAAATAGTAAAATAAAGAATACAATGAAAGTGTTTCCTTGATCCATGTTTGCAAATAGTAAAATTATAAACTTTGTTAGTGAAAACCTTTCAGTATAACGCATTGAATTGAATCCATGTTTGTTGATTCGATCACTGTGAGTAGGTCTTTAGAACCAAACATCTATAGGATATCATCCGCATTTCTTGTCTTGATGGCCTTATCTGTGTCTTTAAACGCACGTCATATACATATGCCATATGTGATAGAACGAGCGTTGTTTTCCTGCTCACCAAAAGGCTCTTCAATGATTGAAGAGCCTTTTGGCGAGCTGGAAAACAACCCTCGTTCCATCACAAATGTCAAACGTATTGGACGTGCGTTTAAAGACACAGATAAGGGAAATACGGATGATATCCCATGAGCTTGGTTCTAAAGACCTACTCAAAGTGATCGAATCAACAAACCGATGCAATTTCAATGCGTTATACTTTGAAAGGTTGTCACTGCTCGCTCTTCTTCATTTTTGTGACAAGCTTTTCATGTTAAAATATGACCTCCAATACAATTTTGCTAAGTAATGATGTTTGATATGTCTCTTAACTTTTTCCATATTGTCATCATCAGCAACTATAATTCCCCAGTCTTCGCAAAGTTCCTAATTATGGCCAAACTAAAGGAATTGATGCAAATGGGAAGTCTAGTTCCCGCTCACATGGAGATGTCCCAGGGCTTGGTCGCTATGCATTGGATGATGACGAGGATAAAAAAGTTCAAAATTTATATATTCCATCTTACGCTAGTAGTAGGCCTACTAATCTAGATGATGCAAATGAGAAGTCTAGTTCCACTCACTGGGAGATCCTAAGGCTTGGTTGCTATGCATCGATGACGATTGAAACACCTCAATTTCGAACAAATTAGATAAATAAGCAACAAGAGTCTTGATTACAATTGTTTGCAACCCATTAAGTTGTAAAGGATATAAAGTGCAAACCCACAAGCTGGTGTTCCATAACCATTTATAATAGATAGTTTAAATAGTTAAAATGTTAATTAAACTATAAGGCTATATTCCGGGTTTCAAGTTAATTAAGACTACCCTTTCTCACTCCCTAACTATTCAAAGCAATAATGGTTCTTTCTTCACCTACACACACGAATACAAAGACTATTTTGCAAACAAGTGTTAGCGAATTAAAGCTAAGTGCAATATAACGAGTTATAAAATAAGAAGCCCAATAATAATATTTGAAGAAGTTAACCATAATAACCCAAACCAACAATTATTATCAAGTATAACAACAAATGTCAAAACCACCACACACATCAGTAAAACATATGATATAAATGCAAAGGCCACTATCCTATTCACCTAAAGCACTCGATGCAAGCGATCTGTCTATCCTCTCGTCAATAGTTCATGCATGCAAGGCTAAGCAAACCTATGGGTCATGAACATGTATGCATCTATCAAACAACATCTATACAATCAACATCAAAATAAGGAAATTTAACCACCACGCAATCAAATAACAACTTAAACATATACCTCAATAATAAATAGATTTAACAAATATGGTTAACAAAGAATACAAGCATCCCCTCAAATCTTCGTTTTGTCTCTGTGCTCGGTTTTAGAAAACATTGTAGTCACCTCAACCAGTTGAGAATACCAAGCTAGTTATAGACGAACCGTCGACCACCTAATCAGTATCAATTAATATGGAAATAATGTCACAACCAAGTATCTAATGATCATAAGCATCAAATACTCGATATCACTAACTGCCTAACTCCACCCTAAATTCTTGTTGATATTAGTGATTCAATATCGGTAATATAAGATTTTAAAGATTATCACATAAAAACTCCTTCATTAACGATTTGAGCCATAAGATAATAATATACTTATCATAGTACTAGCATTAGATGAGCAAACAGAAGTAATAAAATATAATTTTTTCGCATGTCAATTACATAAACTTGTACAAATTAATTCCATATATTTAGTACTAATTAATGTTAAGCTATGTGTGTGCGCTTAACAACTTATCAGTAAAACACTAAAACAAATCATCACCGTCCCACTTTCTCATTCTAAACGATCAAGTTACATCTCTAACTAATTAACAGTGTCTATATATTTACTTAGGGAAGAGAATCTTGTAGGCTAAGTTCAAGAACTATTTACCTTTTGTTGATCTTCAATCTTTCTACGAGTGTGCTAATATTAGTCTTGAACTTTGAAGCCTCTTGATCGGATGAATTATGAACCCTAGTATTACGACTACATTAATATCTTTTTTCTCCTTAGCCGATCGTATCGTAAAGAAGGAACAACCCGGTGGAATGATTAATTATACCCTAATTTATATAAACCTCATCTTTTACACTTCAATCTTAATACTTTTACTCATTGGCAATTTAAACCTTATGTATTTAGTATTTAAAATTCTCCTTAGTTGTTAAAACAACCAAACGTCAAATAATGTTTAGTTCCTAGTTTCTTATTACTAGCTTGCTTTAGGGATGGCAAAAGCACCCGAAATCGACGGGGAAAACCGAAATTCGAACCGGTTGGGTCGGGTTCGGGAGCTGGTTGGCGGTTTGGGTATTGATAAAAGAAATTTAGCCGGGTACGGGTTCGGTAACGGGAAAACCGAAATCCGTAGCCGTACCCGTATTCGTTTACCCGAATCTATACGCGCTTTATTGATATTATAATTAACTAGAATATATATACATTATATATAATATCTTCCATTATATTTTTTCATATAAGTATCAATATTACATAACACATTTTATTGTGTACATGAATTATTCAAAAGCGTTAAATCGTTTGATACGATATTTATTTTCTTTAACTTTTAAAAAATTTGAATATATTAAGGTGTTTTCCTTTGTTTTGTCGGTGGATTTTAGTGTGAATTAATCTTAATACCGCAATTTTTTCCATATAATATTCAATTTGAGATAGCCGATACTCGCGAGAAAACTCGAAAAACCGATGAATAATATTAACCGGGTATCCGGCGGATAATGGGGCGGGTACGGGTTTGGGTATTGTAAACGGGTGCAGATACGGGTACATTAAAACCCGGCCCGTTGCCATCTCTAGCTTGCTTCCATTACATATATAAGTTGGAATTGTGGTTATTACAAAGATGAGTATAAAGAAGTTCAAAATTCATCGATTCCATCTTCCGCTAGTGGCAGGCTCTCTGACACTGGCGGTGTATGGAAGTTCACCGTAGATGATGGTAAAGTGCCTAATCTGAAGTCTCAGAAAAGATGAAAGTGATTCCCATGGAGTGGGTCTAAATGGAGCTACAAATGATTATAAACTCAAACCGGATAACTATGATGTTTTAAAGTCAAAGCAGAGTGTAAGAGACACGGATGCTGGTAAGCATGAACTGCCAGTTAAGGATGGTCTTAATACCGAGGATTCTTTATCAGATAATAAGAATGATAATAAAAGGAGGTCCTCTATTAAAGACTACAATAGGGAGGTGGAGACTGGTATGGACAAGGAACACATGAAGGCAGATGAGGTGAGTTCTAAAAGACGTGATAGATCACCGTCGTCTGTCACGTCCAGAAGGTATTTGATTTCGCTGATTTCTCTCTCTATATTGTTAACATATTTATTACTATTAAATATTGTTAATAAATTTAGCTTGTTTATAAATTTACGATAAGATTTTTATCACATTCCGTAGGCATGTGGAGGGTAAATCTAACTGTTTTTGTTTATATGTTGTTAATCTTGCTCATCATTAGATTTATGTACTTGATATCTGAACAAATAAATTCTTGTTCGGAATTTGATTTGGTTTTGCACATGTTTGAATATAACTTTTCAAGATCTAATGATCGAACGAATTTGATTTGGTTTTGCACATGTTTGAATATAACTTTTCAAGATCTAATGATCGAACAACATCATGCCATATCAATCAAGAATCAATAAAAGAAAGAGAAGAGAAGGGTTGAACCCTTTAAATGATACTGATATTAAACAGGAAGGGTTGCTTTGATTACAGACTCTTGACCCCTATATATACAAAAGAATCGTTGCCTTCATTCCAAAGACACCGATTCAATGAAAAGTAAACGTTGTGATGTTCTACTAAACGTTATAACTATAAAACGGTTTATACCTAATGACCCAGCCCAATTACATATGGGTTTACAGGCTTCCTAAACTAAAACATAATAAACATACTTATAACAAAGATTAAAAAGATTAAAACTTCCAACATATTCCCCCCTAATCTGTTAATCTTTGTGTTCTTCCAATCTTCTCTTTCTTGAATGCCTTCTTGTTATAATCAGTCTTTTAATCTTGATGTTTTCAAACATTTGGTGCGTCACTGGATCTTTCTGATCTTCATGGCAGTTTCTTTTACTTTTTGAAACAAGTCCATCTGTTTCAATTTGTGACTTCAAGGCAAGTAATTTCTTGGCCTTCTTCCTACACCGTCTTTGTGTGCTATAATAGCACTTGAGTACATCTTGATCTTGTTTAAATCCATAACCCTTTTAACAAAACGCAAATTGTGTTTTTATTTCCAAAACGCAATTTATTCTGGTTTTGTTCCTTCATGATTGGCATCCATGGTTTCGTTCATTTTAAAGAAAACGCAGATGTTGATTCTTGATTGGTGATTGATCATGACTTGTTGTGTTGCTTGATCCCCTTCGGCTCTGATGCCATGTTCGGAATTTGATTTGGTTTTGCACATGTCTGAAAATAACTTTTCAGGATCTAATAATCAAACAACATCATGCCATATCAATCAAGAATCAATAAAAGAAAAAGAAGAGAAGGGCTGAACCCTTTAAATGATACTGATATTAAACAGGAAGGGTCGCTTTGATTACAGACTCTTGACCCCTATATATACAAAAGAATCGTTGCCTTCATTCCAAAGACACCAATTCAATGAAAAGTAAACGTTGTGATGTTCTACTAAACGTTATAAACATAAAGTGGTTTATACCTAATGACCTAGCCCAATTACATATGGGTTTACAGGCTTCCTAAACTAAAACATAATAAACATACGAATAACAAAGATTGTTAATACAAATAAGCCGTAAAAACGTTTATTTATATTTTACGATTTTCTAATGTTTTGTCGATAACAAACGTAAAATCATTTTAACGAAACAAATAAAATACGTAAATAGTTTGAACTAATAGTTTCTAACATATTCACATTTTCACATAAAACACTAAAACAAGTATAAGTGATTTTATGATTTAATATTACATATGTACAACAACTAGTGTTTACATATTTGGGTAAAATATACACATAACTAGTATGTAATATATTGGGTAATATAAATGGGTAGAAACTTAAGTATTTGACCCATTGACCAAATACATTGAATGTAGTTGGGTAAAAACAAGTATATACTAAATGGGTAAAAACTAGCAAATGGTATTGACCCATAACCCATGGTTTTATATATACCACTTGACCAAGTTCATTGTATACTAGCAAATGGTATTGACTCATAACCCATGGTTTTATATATACCACTTGACCAAGTTCATTGTATCTTTAAGATACATTGTATCTAGAAAGAAAACTATGAATCAACCCATAACCCATGACCCATAACCAAAAATACCAATGGGCAAAGAGGCGTTCCACGGATCCCTAGCTTTGTGCTAGCGGATCCTAAGTGGAAGGATCCGTGGGATCCGGGAACGAGAGCTTAATTTCTCTATAAATAGAGAGCCATTTCTTCCTTTCTATTCATCCTTTTTTACACATACTCTCCCAAATATTCTAACCCTCTAACCTCGGATCCAAGTGATCTATGTAGTTTTGTCTTTTGTTTTGTGTGATCTTCTAGGTTCCTCTTAAAGGAAAGATCACCACTTGAAGACGCAAGCTCAAGTCCATGAGTTGCCATGCCGTCATCATCAAGACAACGAATGTTCTCTTGTTGATAGATCTACCTTTCTCTATAGATGTTGGGTTGAAGGCATTAGTGAAGAATGCCGAAAGTGTCAAGATGAAAGCATTAGTGAAAGGTGCTCATCATCCATGTCAAAGCATTAGTGAAGAATGATAAAGGTGTCAAGGCGAAGGCATTAGTGAAAGGTGCCAAGCGTTGTGTCAAAGGCATTAGTGAAGGATGTCGAAGAACCAAATCAAGTGGCATTTGGGAAGAATGCCTGGGTCGTATAATCGATGAGGTGCATCGTTATACATATAAGCTTTGTTTATTTACAAGGATGGTGATATCCTTGATGGTGTTGTAACAAGGAGTAGATCTCCTTAAGATTAGGTGTTGTGTCGTGAAGGGTAGTAGTTCCTCCATAGTAATGGAACTAGGTGCTTAGCCTAGTACCTAATAAAGGGTAGGTGATGTTGTGATAGGATTAGTTCTCCTAAGGTGTGAAAGAACTCGGTGGTTAGCCTAGCACCGTATAAAGGGTAGGCGACGTTGTGTTAGGTGTGGTTCGCATTGGTGTGAAAGAACTCGGTATTTAGCTTTGTACCGGAAAAAGGTTAAGCGACGTTGTGAAGGCTTCTCCGCCATAAGGAGTTGGTGTAGTGCTTACGAACTCTCGAGTAGGAGACTCGGGGAGTGGAGTAGGGCAAGGAAGGTGTCCTTGTAGCCGAACCACTATAAATAACTTGTGTCGTGGTGATGTGCTTCTTACTCTTTATCTTTCATTACACGTTTATATATCTATCTATCAACGTCCAACATAAACAACTAAATAGATTGACATAAGTCGATCTAAATATTTAAAAGGAAGTTTTAAATTGGTGAAACTATTCAACCCCCTTCTAGTTTTCCACAATTGGCATCGAGCTTAGTTACCAAGTTTTTATAGTATATTGTACTTTGAAAACTTGATACGATCCGTGTATGTTTGAAAACTACAAAGAAGTGAATTTCTTAAAACAAAGAGTCATGTTTTAGAAATCATCATATGTTGGATAGTGATAGATCATTATAACATTTTCCTTTGAGAAGTCTTCATACTAGGATTTGGGAATCTTAGAAGATCATGAAGTATTTCACAGATATGGTTTCTAAAACCATAAAAGGTTTTATAGCAAAGGATTGGGGTATCTTAGAAGATCATGAAGTATTTCGCGTCTATGCTTTCTAAAATCATAAAAAGGGATATAGCAAAGGTATGTTTTCTTAGTTACATTTGTTTTCAAAACGTGTTAAATTGCTTGTGGACAAAATGGTGATATATGCTTCTATCTTATAATAAGCATAATATGAAAAGTGTTTTAGTGATTTTTTTCTTTGAAGCTTTGTTGTTAGATATCTTGTTAATCAAGCTTGAATAAAGGTAAAAATGGGTAATATAACTTCACTAAAAAGTCTACAAAGACTAAACCTTTCGCCGGGTCAAAACGTACATTTTGTAATTCGTGTCGATCCGCGGATCCCTCAGTACATCGGACGGATCCTCAAGCAAGGGATCCGTGGGATCCGTTGGTACAAAAGATGATTTTATCAATTTGAAAATTCATAACTTTTTAACCGTAAGTCGTTAGAAGTCGTGCCACCTATCGTTTTAAAGGTATTTGAGTCTACTTTCATTTAAAAATAATTTCATAAACTGATTCAAAACAATAATTTACAGAATCATTGATTTATAATAGAAAGTCATTTTTCGGTCATAACTTTTGCACAAACTTTTGATCTAATTGGAGACGGATGTAATCGCTTTTGAATAACAATGTGTCCTCTATTGAAATTAAGGTTTTGATCATATTTATAAATATAAAAGAAACCAATCAAGCTTGGTATACATGTTTATATTTAACACAAAGCGATGAAAAGAACTTTCGTATGCTATGCTAAATGATAAATTGTCTTCTTTGCATTACTTGATTATTTGCTTATCTCAAATTGCTTTTGTGCTTGTTTGATTGAATAGCATATGTGGTTTCCTTACCTTGATATTCATTCTCTTGTTTGTCGATTTAGTAATATTCTACTAATCAATGTGCTATTTGAAGGAGTGTTTGGGATAACATCTAGTTGTGTCGAAAATGTTAGTTTAGATACTTAGATAAGTCATATAGGTTGAAAAATGTTTAAAACATATAACACACTAAATGGATTTTTGATTGAGTTTGTCATGTGTGCAACATAAATGTTTTATGTGCTTATATGATTTCTTTTGTTCTTGTATCGTTTTCTAAAACAACAAGAGTGTACATCGGATCATAACCTACACTTGTGTTGATGATGTACTCTCCCATTTTCCTTTTCATGATCGCTCTCCAAGCTTCATAGTAGGATTGACAACTTGATTATTTCATCCGATATACTCAAGTAAATTATTTTGCAACGCAAATATAATTGTTCATATCCGAAAGTCCAAACTCAAAGCTTTCCAACAACATATGTTGAACTAGCTCTTCCAACCATTTTTTGTTGTTTACCATATGGACAACTTTTAAACTTATTTTTAACATGACGCCTTTGTCACCTTAGTTGTCTCTAGTATAATATTAAACGAAGCAAAGTATCATCATTATTACTCTTCGATAGGCCATTGTAGGAATATAAATTTTCCTAACTTGAGAATGAATACTGGAGAACTTATTGCACTAGAAACTCAATTTGACCTAACGGTTGAATTGCTTCCTTGATAGAAGTTGGGTACGTGGAATCACCCGTAAAAATGGTCGTGTTTAGCCGTAATTGAGCACCGCTAGTGTGATCTCATATTCATTCTCTCACTTGGGAAATTTATACTCCTATGTTTTCCTAAAGTAAGTTTACAATGGAAATACTTTGCATTGTCTTAGGATTACTAATCAAACAAATTGTAAAATTAATTTTCCTTTAGTTAATCACAACCACTTGCCTCATCAAGCGATTATCTTGCTTTGATCGAGAAGAGCTACATGACTTCATGGATGAAGTTCATTGTATGCTAATCACCATCCGTAATGACTATACATAGTTCATTGCTTCCGTTGGCCAAAACAACCCTATTGTCTTGAACATCATCATCTACTCTGCACGCCATTGTTAATACAAACGATTTACTAATCTAGATCGTAAATCTAGTTTGAGCTTCTTGAATAGCGGTTGTTAAGGTTGATAAACCTATGTGTTTCTTGTGAGCTAGATCTCATTTAAATTGCTTATGTGCTATTTCTACATGCTCTTAGTATGTTTTACTTGTATACATGTATGCTTACTGTAGAGATCATTAGCTTCTAAGTTCGATACTTAGAACAAATGATAACGCTACACGCGTCGTTCGGGGTCAAGGAAACTTCCTTTTCTTCGAGCAAGTTTTATAACACCCTAGGCAGTGAACCTAATCGTTGTAGTGTAGTAATTAGGGTAAGCCACGGGTATTGATATCGTTCTCTAGGGAATAGGAATGCTAGTAAGGAGTTACTACGCTAAGGTTAAGGTTGAGGAAGATTATTTTTATCTTTTATATTTTATGAAAATGGAAAGGTACGAATCTCGGGTATTGGATTTGGGGGTTGGTATTTCTACCGATTACTCTACTATTATCTAATTATCTAAACTAAGGTTGTGGGAGTCTATGTCTAATTAATGTGTACTGTATGATAGTTTAAAGATGTGTTTACTTAGGTTGTACTACTCCTTAATTATCTCCTATTAATGTTTGAGTTGTCACATCTTATTCTTAGTTGCGTTGTGTGTCTAAAGTTGTAGGGTATGCGTTTCTCCCTAACTCTTTGAACTTACCAAAGGGTCTCGTCTACAAACCCACTAGGGATGATAAACTCCTACTCTAAGGCGCTCTTTGGATGGTTTAGCCTACAACTACTCAGGTAATTATATTCTAAGGTTCACAAAGATGAATCAAGCATTAAGTACACAACGAATGACCTATCGCATTACTAGATCATTAATCAACTAAGATAAGAAACAACCAATCAATATTCAATAATTAAGTTTCATACTTTCTAAGCAAACACACAAATAAATTAGCGGACATGGAGAACATGCAAGCATACACACAAATAATCAAAGACATAATTGAATTAATAAAGTAAAGACTTATCTTGATGTAAGATAGGTTTAAAACCCTAAAATATTGAACAAGACACCTTAGGTTCGGTTTTAGGTTTTACTCCAAAGACTCTCCACCCAAAGACCGAAAAATTCGGATTCTATATATAAGATTACAATTGCGACGGCGTCACCTTATGTTTAGTGACGCCGTCGTGTCGCCGTCATTAGGGTTTCGTCTTGGCCACGTTAACCTTGCGACGCGTCACCTTATGTCCGTGACGCCGTCCTCTTGACCGACGACGTCGTCTGGATTGCATCTAGGCCGTCCCGAGTAGCGACGGCCTACTCTTTACAACCGGACGTCGTCGCTTGAAAATACGAGTTTTGGGTTCGGACCGTCACAAAAATCTTGGGACGGCTTCGCTTATTAGCACCGACGCCGCCGCGCCTTCTAGTTTCAAAGAATCGTGAGTGTCTCGATTTTGACTTTGGCCATTTTCTTCATATATTCGCCTTTTCGTCCAAATAAGTGCCATTCCAAGATTTTGCCTTCACGAGACCTAAAAGTGAAAAGGAACGATATTAAGCAATAACGGATACAAAAGTGATCAAATAAGGACTTAAACGACCCTCAAAATGGTACCTTTTAAAACTTTATCAAATATCCCTACACTTGTTATTTGCTTGTCCTCAAGCAAATGTGCTTTTAGCCAATTAATTTATAAGTTAGGGTCATGAAACATTAATTCAAAACGGTCCACAACACATATAAGCCCAGAAAGTCATAACAAGCACGGAAATTACATACTAGCACCTCACATGGGGTGTTTGGATTCTCACATCTCTCTCGGGTGTATATATGAAATATAACAAATAGGAAATGGAAGATAAACACTCATTAACGGTCCTAGTACATAGATTACCATAGGCTTGAGAATAGATCAAACCTTCATCGCTTTGGCGTAAGCACCTAGGAAAGATTATCAAAGAGGTCTTTTAAAGGGTTGTAATGTTAGGCTTACGTAGGGAAACAAAGGGTTTGGTGGGATAGGCTATTTAGTGGTGGCAAGTCAAAATCTCTATGTTAAATGCATACGAAGAATGGCGTTGCTAAGCCAAGACTCGACACTCTAAACTCTAGATAACTGAAATAAACAAACATAAATTTAAAGGATAGATGTAGGATGGTAGCCCGTTTTTTTTTTTTTTTTTTTTTTTTTTTTTTTCATACACTTTTACTCTACCATCCTCTACGATAACATCAAAATACTAGGGATTTATAGGCACATCCCTACACTTGAGTTTTATTATTCTAATACTAATTTGACCCGATTTAAAAGATCAAAACACTTGGGGTACATTATTATGCAAACAAAGGAATTTGAATTTAACGTTCCCTTCCCGTCATTTCATAAACTTTAACTTTTCCCATGAATCCCAATCATCCCAAAGCGTATACAAAGGATATGACTCGACTTAGCAACTTATGCAAGCAACTAGATAATTGAACTAAGGGTTGGGGTGATAACAAACATTTGCACTAAAAATGAGTGCATAAGGGGTAGGCTAAAGGCGATTTGGGTGTATATTTGGGGTGGGGTGTAAACAATGCTCTTCATTGATATTCGGAAAACCAAACATCACGAGAACCGCGAAAAGGATAGGCTCGAGGGGTTAACTAGGGGTATCGTGTACTAAAGATGAGTACAACGCAAGGGTGTGGGGAATTACTCAACCGATATGGAAGAAGTAATTATATTACGGTATCAAACAAGGGTTATCCTAATGCCTCTTATCATTTAGTTATTCCTAACTACACAAGTGTAGCCTCACTTGCGATCTCGGAATGCATCACAAAACAAGTTCTAGAATCTAATATACTACCGGTTCACACTCTAAGCATTAAAGATGAATGCTTTAATTCCTACTAATCTAAGGGCGATCCTCACATTTTGGTGGAATTTGGGTGGTAAAGGGTTTTGTGCTAGTCATGCAACTTCCTATCCATGAGACGCTTTTGTTAAGACTAATGGCCCACTCCTATATGTCAAAATTTTTTTTTTTTAATTTGGTGCCAAAATTACCCTAACCGACATTTTCTCATGGTTTATTACACAATCACATTTGGACAAAGCAAATAATCAAGGATAAGCATAGTTTCAAAGTTCCCGCTTTATTTTCCTCCCTACACTTAAACCGAACATTGTCCCCAATGTTCCCGAAAGTATCAAAGTTATGATAATAGAAGGTAATTTAAAACGAAGAAACTAATACTCCCGATTAGCTCGGTAGGATCCGTGTAAAGTGGTGGTTAAATCCTTTTCAAGAAGAATTATTACGTGAAAAGCTCCTTCCAATCTTATGTAACTTCTTCTTGACAAACTAAACTCGCACACTTGAAGAAAACAAACGAAACCTTCGCGTAAAATCGGCGGTAATAATATATATAAGACTCGATTTAAACTAGGATATAATGCTTGTGGAATGGATGTTTACGTAATTTCTAAGAAAATTAAGACACGGAAAATTCCAAAATTTATAAATAGCTCGAAAACGAGAAAAAGTAATCGATGTTTTACTCCTTCACGAAGCCGTCAGTTGCAATCTCGACGCCAAAGTTATCCCGACAAAAACTAGTGCGATTTTCGGAAAAATTCGGAAAATTTACATCTTTAGAATCGGGAAAAGTTCTCGCAAAAACATCCATTATGACTCGATACAAGCATTTGACTCGAACAAACAAACATAAATATCTTTTAGTTAATTGTTATTCTCATGTTTACGTTTCTTTTGAAAACGTGTGTAATCCTCCTACACTTATCCCTTATGTAAAATACCTTTACATGCAATTAAGACGAGGTTAAAACAAAATAAAGCATTTTACAAATTTAAACATGAGGATAAACAATTAATAAAAGATATAAGACACTAATAAGCAAACAATTAAGCATGGGTTGCCTCCCACGAAGCGCTTTTCTTTATTTAAGAGTCTTGTAGCTAGACTCATAGTCGTGTTCCTACGCTTTCTCATTACCGCCCTCTTAACGGTCTCTAATGGGGATTCCATGTTGTAGAAGTGCCCAACATGCGCTTCTAAGAGTTCATCCTCTCCCAATCGGTTCTATATTCCGGTCCTAGGCTCAAGCAATCCTTATAGAATCCGAAAATCTTAGCCATAACATAATCAACACCTTTTCCCTATCCTCATCATTCCTATAATAGACCGACAGTTTAAGTTCCTTTTCATCATTAGAGAGTGATGAAAACTTCTCAATCTTAAACGGCATTTGGTAAGCTATGTCATCGGTCTCATTCTTGAATCGCACTACTCCTAACGAGGGTCATAGGTCATCCGGTGCTTTCTATGAAAGGTTTTCCTAGAATAACATGGGACAAGCTAGTGGTCTATGGCCGTGCTAATATCTTCCACAATTATGAAGTCCGTAGAAAACGCGAAACTACCTACATAAACGGGCAATCCCTTAACTCTACCAAGAAATTGCAACTAACATTAGGATCATTGGGGTCTTGCCTAGTTGGAATAGGCTTCTTCAATATCCAATTGTAGTAGGTGCTAGTCATTATGTTGATTGGGGACTTATGATCAATGTAGGCTTTTGCCACAAAAAGGTGTCCTATGACACATGGTATGTTAAGATTCCAAGGGTTCCCGAACTTGATTCGAGGACTTTTCCTAACATACATGTGACGGAGGTCACGCACTAAGTGAGGGTGGCGAGATAGTTCTTCTTCCGTAGGAAATTTGTTGAAATAGTCAATGTCTACTTCATCTACTTCCTCGGGTATTTCATCATCCACAAGTGTATAGTCCTCTTCGTCATTTGTTTCATTAGGTTCAACTAAGGCGATGGTATTGACGAATTGGACATGCTTCGTTAGCTTGCTTGGATCCTTAATCTCTATACCTGAAGGCTCGGGAGTTGAGATAGCACTAACCTTCTTATCACTATTAGCTATGGCTTTCAAAAGGTTGTCTATTTTCCTATCCATCTCGGCTTGTTGATGGTTAAAGCGGTCCGAGAGCTTAGCCATTTGGGTTTCTTGGGATGCAACTAGGTTTTGCAACATCCCTTCGACATTTTGTTGGTTAGGACCGTTAGGTGGGGCCATGAGAAATCATTGAGGTGAATTCTTTGGTTTGTCCCAATAGAAGTCGGGCTTGCCTTTCCATGCTTCACGGGTTTCATTGAAATTCCTAGGTCCGGTGTTGTAGAATCTTCCCCGCTCCATTAATACGCGAGGATGCGTAGTCAGCGAAGCGTGTTCGGGATCGGGTGCTAGTCTGCGTGTTATGAGGATCACAAACGGCTCGCACGAGGAAGAAACTTTGTTCACATGGTGTGAAGACTTAGGATTTTCGTAGGAACTCATGAGGAATTTAACTTGATCTTCAAGTTCGATCATCCTACGGTCGGGAGGAGGCAAGGAGATTGCCTTGACGGTTTGGGCAACTCACGGGGTCATTCCAACTTCGTTGTCATAGAGGCGAGGTCCTCTATTATTTCCCATGATTCTTCTCGGTGAGATCACTAAGTTTTCCACCGCCGCTTGGTCAATGGATCGCTTAGTGGGAAGTTGACATGATCATAAAAGATTTGGACTTAGAGCCAAAGATCAATGCCGTGATGAGGACTTTATGAAGTAAGTCTTTGAATCGGGTCCATGCTTCAGAGAGATTCACCTTGACGTTGTTGGAACATCAAGATGTCATTCCTAAGCTTAGTGGTTCTCCCGGTGGGAAAAATTGAGCAAGGAAGCGAGAGGTAAGATCATCCCAACTTGAGATGGAGCCGGGAAGTCGCTCAAGCCAATTACTAGCTTGGTCCCGTAGAGGGAATTGGAAGAGGCGCAGCGCGTGGTCTCCCGAGTAGTAGCATCAAGGTCGATGGAATCGACAATTTTGAGAAATCCTCAGATGTCGATTTGGATCTTGAACGAAGTCCATGGAATGCACATCCGCTTTGCACCAACCGGATGGTGTCGGATCGCAGGCCGTAGTTTGGGCTTGGTCGGAAGCTCAATGGTGTTCCTATAGCCTAGGTGGCTTGGTCTCGAGTATTCACCAAGAGTACGGGCTCGTGGTGGGTCAATTGGTGGTGGGTTGATGAATGGTGGTGGTTATCACCTTCCATGATGAAAAGTGATGGGGTTACTGAACAAAGGTCACGAAGAAGGGGATAGACTAAGAGAAAGCTAAAAATGAGAAAAATTTACTTGATAGGAATCAGCAAGGAAACCTAAACGATGTGGACTACTAACTAGCTATTCTATTCTCGCCGTGGCGCCTAAAACTTGATAACGCACACACGCGTCGTTCGGGGTCAAGGAAACTTCCTTTTCTTCGAGCAAGTTTTATAACACCCTAAGCATTGAACCTAATCGTTGTAGTGTAGTAATTAGGGTAAGCCACGGGTATTGATATCGTTCTCTGGGGAATAGGAATGCTAGTAAGGAGTTACTACGCTAAGGTTAAGGTTGAGGAAGATTATTTTTATCTTTTATATTTTATGAAAATGGAAAGGTACGAATCTCGGGTATTGGATTTGGGGGGTTGGTATTTCTACCGATTACTCTACTATTATCTAATTATCTAAACTAAGGTTGTGGGAGTCTATGTCTAATTAATGTGTACTCGTATGATAGTTTAAAGATGTGTTTACTTAGGTTGTACTACTCCTTAATTATCTCCTATTAATGGTTGAGTTGTCACGTCTTATTCTTAGTTGCGTTGTGTGTCTAAAGTTGTAGGGTATGCGTTTCTCCCTAACTCTTGAACTTACCAAAGGGTCTCGTCTACAAACCCACTAGGGATGATAAACTCCTACTCTAAGGCGCTCTTTGGATGGTTTAGCCTACAACTACTCAGGTAATTATATTCTAAGGTTCACAAAGATGAATCAAGCATTAAGTACACAACGAATGACCTATCGCATTACTAGATCATTAATCAACTAAGATAAGAAACAACCAATCAATATTCAATAATTAAGTTTCATACTTTCTAAGCAAACACACAAATAAATTAGCGGACATGGAGAACATGCAAGCATACACACAAATAATCAAAGACATAATTGAATTAATGAAGTAAAGACTTATCTTGATGTAAGATAGGGTTTAAAACCCTAAAATCTTGTACAAGACACCTTAGGTTCGGTTTTAGGTTTTACTCCAAAGACTCTCCACCCAAAGACCGAAAAATTCGGATTCTATATATAAGATTACAATTGCGACGGCGTCACCTTATGTTTAGTGACGCCGCCGTGTCGCCGCCATTAGGGTTTCGTCTTGGCCACGTTAACCTTGCGACGGCGTCACCTTATGTCCGTGACGCCGTCCTCTTCTTCCGACGTCGTCTCGGATTGCATCTAGGCCG
The DNA here is from genome assembly GCA_022545495.1 of Chrysanthemum lavandulifolium. Lineage (NCBI taxonomy): Eukaryota > Viridiplantae > Streptophyta > Magnoliopsida > Asterales > Asteraceae > Chrysanthemum > Chrysanthemum lavandulifolium. The sequence continues at coordinate 13,803,043 of CM040241.1, forward strand.
TCCGAGTAGCGACGGCCTACTCTTTTACAACCGGACGTCGTCGCTTGAAAATACGAGTTTTGGGTTATGGACCGTCACAAAATCTTGGGACGGCCGCTAATAGCACTGACGCGTCGCCTTCTAGTTTCAAAGAATCGTGAGTGTCTCGATTTTGACTTTGGCCATTTTCTTCATATATTCGCGCCTTTTCGTCCAAATAAGTGCCATTCCAGCATTTTGCCTTCACGAGACCTAAAAAGTGAAAAGGAACGATATTAAGCAATAACGGATACAAAAGTGATCAAATAAGGACTTAAACGACCCCTCAAAATGGTACCTTTTAAAACCTTATCAACAAACGCTCATTGTTAAGTAAAACTGTCCCAGATGCCGGATCCCTATTTTGTAACTATCCGGATCCCTCAAGTGAAGGATCCGTGGGATCCGGGAAAATAGAAGTGGAGTTTCAATCCTTTACACCTCAAACCATGTTCCTAGATTACTTCACACTAGCTGAACTTAATACTTTAGGATGTCTTAAGTCCTTCTCAAGCTTAGTAAGCTTCACACTCACTCATAGCTCATTAAGGATCACACTCAAAGTGATTTTCGACCTATCGTTTCACCTAAACTCATTACTCTTCCGCTCTCTAGATCACTCATTATTTCTCACATGATCCCTCACATCTAGACTTAGAAATCTTTCGATTATGGTAAAATTGATCATAATCATCCTTACCTCTTAATTGGTCGAAATGGATCAAATTCTAGTTCTTCCACCTTAAAACCTTTAGGACCTTCTCCAAGACATTATCCTAAGTCACTATCTGATCACTAGGATCATTTAGCTCCATTTGACACTCTCAAGATTTTAGTGTCATCTTTGTTCATTCATTGGTACTCACGAAAGTTCCAATTTCTTCCATATAAGGCAATCATTAGCTACATCACTCATTGCCCTTGAACATTTAAGTACCCTTCCATTTAAAGACACTTAGGAGAACCTGAAACACTCAAAAGGTATAGGCTTTAGACATTTCAAACATCACTTCTATCCTTTCCTAGTCTGCGAGAGCCGGATCCCTAGGATTAGCCTAGACGGATCCCCATTGGTGAGAACCGTGGGATCCGGGTGATGATTTATGTCAACTCTTGCTCGAACAATCATTTCAAGCTCATCTTGCTAACTTTAACACTCCACCTCATCCTAATTAAATCCCTAGATCGGTGAAACTCTGAAGTTGACTCTTGTGCATGCTAATCATCACATTCCAAAGGATATTAGAGACTTAAGTCTTGAATGCACTTGCCAAATCCTTCCCTTTATAAGTCATCTTGCTAGAATCCTTAGTCATCAAACACAACATAATTCTCAGCATTTAGAAACCTTTTCCTTAGTCATTTCATCATGAGGAAAGCTCTAGTGCTAACTCATCCAACCAAGAAACTTGCTCGAAACTTGTAGAACGAAATTTCCTCAACCGAATCATCTCCGGTTAAACCCACAAATGGTAGGATTTCCCATCCACCGAATCATCATCCGTAAGAGATAATAGTGCTAGAATCTCACCTCAACAAACCCATTCAACAATTGCCAAGAGAACCGCAATAATTAGCATTAAACCTTTTAGGTTAGAAAAGGGATCATCGAGCTCTAAACCAAACGTACCTAGTTCTAGCAAAACGTCTAAACCTTCATTCCTAGAGCATGGACGTCACCAAGCCTCTCTCTATTCATTAGAGCATTCACCACCCCATTCACCAAACTTCTCGTTAAAATAGGAACCACCTACATCACCAACTAGTCCATCGTTGGAAACAAGGAACCACCAAGGACTTGATCATATGTAGGAATTTCCATTACCACCACTCTCATTCCTAGTAGAACCTCATCCTAAATTACTCAATGTACCTCCACCATCATTTGTAGAACCTCCTCAAAACATCCTGTTCCTAATCAAGACAATAATTGCTCTAATTGTCTAATCACCCAAGGACTTGTTCAAGAAGTACGAAATGAGTTGCATTTCATGTTTAATCATCTTCTTGAAAGATTGGACCAAATCAACAAGTCTACTCATCCCTGAACTCAAGCACATTGTTGCTTCTTAAGCTTTGGTCACTTATTAGTATTAGTAGAATATGGCTAAATCATTCTCTTAGTTTTAGAGATTTGTTGATCATCTCTTGTGTTTTATTGAATGATAGTTTACTTGCCATATTACATTGAGTATATGTTTGTTGATTGAATACATATCTCATTTTGATGTTAACATTACTTGTTACATCACCATTGCTGAATTTAATCATCACTATCTGGATTCCTCAAATTGCCTAGACGGATCCCTACTAGGAGGGAACCGTGGGATCCGTGAATGAAAACTATTTTTCTACTAACTTGGATCACATATGCAGAAATTGTGCATTATACTTGTTTTCTAACCTTTGTTTTGTATTTATTCAATCTACACTTGAAGCCTTTGACACCCTAAAGCTAGGGGAGCTTTGTGTCAAAACAATACATTGCAAATTACTTGCAATATTAGGATTACATTTCTCGACATCCCTTTGCAAAATTGCAATCATCAAGGGGAGCACATTCGTCACTTAGGCGAAATCTTTGCAAACTTAGTTGCAAACAAACTAGCTTAGTATTACTTTCTTGAAGCCCTTACATAGGGATGGACTCGTCAAGGGGAGTAAAAGCGTGATTCGTTCGTTACTTGCTTTCTATTTTTTCTTTCACATGTTTTTCCTAAAACAATGTGTTAGTTTCTTTCAAGCTCTTTTGTTTCGACAAAAGGGGAGAAGAAAGTAAAACTACAAATTCAAACTTTTAAATTTTAGCTTTTCCTTAAAATAATTTTATGTTTTGTCATCAACAAAAGGGAGATTGTTAATACAAATAAGCCGTTAAAACGTTTATTTATATTTTACGATCTTCTAATGTTTTGTCGATAACAAACGAAAATCATTTTAACGAAACAAATAAAATACGTAAATAGTTTGAACTAATAGTTTCTAACATATTCACATTTTCACATAAAACACTAAAACAATTATAAGTGATTTTATGATTTAATATTACATATGTTCAACAACTAGTGTTTACATATTTGGGTAAAATATACACATAACTAGTATGTAATGTATTGGGTAATATAAATGGGTAGAAACTTAAGTATTTGACCCATTAACCAAATACATTGAATGTAGGTAAAACAAGTATATACTAAATGGGTAAAACTAGCAAATGGTATTGACCCATAACCCATGGTTTTATATATACCACTGACCAAGTTCATTGTATACTAGCAAATAGTATTGACCCATAACCCATGGTTTTATATATACCACTTGACCAAGTTAATTGTATCTTTAAGATACATTGTATCTAGAAAGAAAACCATGGATCAACCCATGACCCATAACCAAAATACCCATGGGCAAAGAGGAGGCGCCCACGGATCCCTAGCTTTGTGCTAGCCGGATCCCAAGTGGAAGGGATCCGTGGGATCCGGGGAAACAGTAGAGAATTTTCTCTATAAATAGAGAGCCATTTCTTCCTTTCTATTCATCCTTTTACACACATACTCTCCCCAAATATTCTAACCCTCTAACCTCAGATCCAAGTGATCTATGTAGTTTTGTCTTTTGTTTTTGTGTGATCTTCTAGGTTCCTCTTAAAGGAAAGATCACCACTTCTTGAAGACGTGCAAGCTCAAGTCCATGAGTTGCCATGCTTCGTCATCATCAAGACAACGAATGTTCTCTTGTTGATAGATCTACCTTTCTCCATAGATGTTGGGTTGAAGGCATTAGTGAAGAATGCCGAAAGTGTCAAGATGAAAGCATTAGTGAAAGGTGCTCATCATCCATGTCAAAGCATTAGTGAAAAATGATAAAGGTGTCAAGACGAAGGCATTAGTTAAAGGTGCCAAGCGTTGTGTCAAAGGCATTAGTGAAGGATGCCGAAGAACCAAATCAAGTGGCATTTGGGAAAAATGCCTAGGTCGTATAATCGATGAGGTGCATCGTTATACATATAAGATTTTGTTTATTTACAAGGATGGTGATATCCTTGATGGTGTTGTAACAAGGAGTAGATCTCCTTAAGATTAGGTGTTGTGTCGTGAAGGGTAGTAGTTCCTCCATAGTAATGGAACTAGGTGCTTAGCCTAGTATCTAATAAAGGGTAGGCGATGTTGTGATAGGATTAGTTCTCCTAAAGTGTGAAAGAACTCGGTGGTTAGCCTAGCACCGTATAAAGGGTAGGCGACGTTGTGTTAGGTGTGGTTCGCCTTGGTGTGAAAGAACTCGGTATTTAGCTTTGTACCGGAAAAAGGTTAAGCGACGTTGTGAAGGCTTCTCCGCCATAAGGAGTTGGTGTAGTGCTTACGAACTCTCAAGTAGGTGACTCTGGGAGTGGAGTAGGGCAAGGAAGGTGTCCTTTAGCCGAACCACTATAAATAACTTGTGTCGTGGTGATGTGCTTCTTACTCTTTATCTTTCATTACACGCTTATATATCTATCTATCAACGTCCAACATAAACAACTAAATAGATTGACATAAGTCGATCTAAATATTTAAAAGGAAGTTTTAAATTGGTAAAACTATTCAACCCCCCCTTCTAGTTTTCCAAAAATATTAAAAAGATTAAAACTTCCAACAATTCTAACTTATAATGGAGGCTAGATATGTATCCTCATCTTAAATAGCATGTTCTTACTTGATATGCCATGTCTTAATCATGCTTGCATTATTTAGATGAGTACAGAATCATGCAGGTAGATGTGTGCACTTAGTTACGACTAATCGTTAGACATTGCCTTTACAGTACTGTTTTGCTCTAGTGTGCTCCTATAGTTACAAACTACAACGATTTTTTTGGGTAAAAGGTCAAGATGACCTGGTAAATATTATTACTCCAAAAAATATTTAAGTACAACGGATATGAATAACATCTCATATCTCAGCCCATTACATGGGGAAACTTACATAATGCACTTCCAATTTTCAAAATAAAACAATAAACCACAACTCACAGGAGATATACTACCAATATACGAACACCAAGACTACTTTTTACCACGCCCTTTGAGCTTAAAGTCATTTAATTCATGTGGGAGATCGTAGACGTGGCTCGTATAATCATCATAATCCTCTTCATCTTCATGTTCATATCCACCACCTCCCGAGGCAAGAAAATTCGCCATCGGATTATCTTCTGGGAGTACTTGGTCATCATCACTGTCAGAAACAACAATTTCTCCCACTTTAGAGAACGGATTAGTCCTTTTAGTGGGAGAAGTATAAGTGGAAGAAGAAGGCTGACCCACTTCACTCAGTTGCACCTAGAAACCACCGTGGCTCTTTATTTTATCATCCACCACAATCGGAGCTTGTGGTAAACTACCATCTGTTGAGACCCCTCCTTGTCGCTGACCATTGAAGGACTAGGCTCAGGCGGAGTCCCTTCTTTTGTAATAACATTAGTAGGCATAGTACTATCAGTATCAACCGTATTAAGAACTGCAAATGCATTAGTGGTAGTAATTCCACTAGTGTTGCTATATCTACCACCTTTTTACGTGTACCATCCACTTTCTTAGTCACTATAGGAGCCTTTGGTTGATACCGAACCTTAGGCCCAACATTCGGCTTAGTAAAACCACCTTTGCCCGGAGCATTTTGACTACCATTCTTACCCGTCTGCTTACCTTTGACAGCCTGAAATCCATCATCAGTATTATGTGAAGGTTGTACAGTATGAGGGACATATTTAAGACAAGTGCCCCTAGTATGCCCAAAATCCTGCAAGTATCACACCGAGGTGGTTTCCACTCATATTCAACCCGAATCGTTTCAATAGAAAACCCATGAGTATCAAGTAAGGGAATGGCCACAGTAAGACTCTCTTTGAGAGCCTCATCCGCTTTAACTTCAATTAGACAGTGAGCAAAGCTACTACGGCCCCAAGATTTCAAGCACATTTGACTAGTATAAGAGTCTAACATCTTAGGCGTATCAATCAATGTAGCTAGGAGATTAAGACCATCTTCGGAAAACATAGCAATGGGAACCTCATGTAATTTAACCCACACCGGAATGTTAGTCAAATCCTCTTTAAGCAAATTGGTATTGACAAATTCAATTTTAAGAATAATAGAACATTACGGATCATCCACGGACCATTTTCAAGAACATCACAACACCTTTCCTAGTAGCAAACTTAAAGAAAAAGAACCCTTAGCATTCATCATGACCTTTGAAGACCATACTTACCCCAAGCATTACGTACATAATAGTCCACCACCGGAAGGCAAACCGCTTACATAGAAAGTAACCATACAAGGTATTATCAAATGAGAATTTACTCTTCAATCACTTTCATAGGACAAGAAGATCCACACCATCCGCCTTATTACTACATTCCAATGCATTTAAAATTAGCTTTTGTCTTGATAGAAGCATTAGCCGTAGCATTGACATAAGACATTGGACCACTTTGGGGTAGATTGGTATCATCCTAGATACACCTCGGATTCACTTTATCCACCGATCGATTCTTGAGATTGACCCACATCACTAGTAGACGGTTTATTAGAACAAGCAAGATTCATACCGGACTTATCATGACCACCCGGGTTGTTGATGCCGATAACCAATATTTTTAAGCATATCCTCCAACTCCTTCCGAGATCTGCGGCACCATTGGATAACCAAGTGGAGTAGCCCCAATGGAAGTTGTCGAATCCACTATCCCGGTGGTTTTAATGGTAGCCCGTCCTCACCCACTAAAACAAGCTTCCTCTAAATTTTTTGTTCAATGGCACGAATCTTCGATAAAGTATGATGACCTCCGCGTGTCATGACTAGGGCTAGAAACAAGTGGAATCGGCTCCACTTGTGCCTTGTTAACTCCGGAATTTCCCAAGTCAGTATACTTGTGAAAAAGGTAATGTTACTTGTGTTTAACCTATTCTGTATAGGACCTCTATAATGTCTATAATGTGTATACATCAAGTTTGGTATAGGAAGACATAAAGGCCACATGTTTTTCATGAGATAAGAATTTCGATGACCAACTTCCAAACTCAACATTTTTGCTTCTTTTTTTTTGAGGTTGTAAAATGTGCATATGTTACATATATGTTAAGCTAACAAGGCATTTGATCATATTAGATAGAAAGTGTTTGGTGTCTTCCCAATGTTTATTTGAACTCATATTGTTAGCATGTGGGATTGTTTCATTTCAGGCAAGTGTCAAGGTCTCCACATAGCAAGCATTCTCAGCACAGGCATTCCAACTATTCTTCTCTTTAAAGAACCAGGTATCTCAACATCCCGTTCTTAATGATTCTAAGATCCCAAATTAGTAATCATGTTCTCGATGCCTACCTTCATTATGACGAAATGTAAACGTATGGTCAAACATGTTGACATTACAGTCTATTCTGCATTAAAAGTTGTTTTACTGTGTTGGTGTAGGGAAAGGAGGAGGTTAAGATCTAGAACCCGAAAATGATAATGTAGCTGATTGCATCTTTGAAGATTACAGATCATGCGACAAATCTGTTGCTTGTGAGGGACCAAGTGTTGAGCAGTCTTGACAAATACGAGTAATTTGTCATAGAAAAATCACTTAAGTTTCGTATTTGTTCTATTCTTCTGTAAATTTTAGTTTCTCTCCGAAATCATCATGTTACTAAGGATGACTTGTAAGTGCATTTGGACCAGAATCCCGGTATCGAAACGGTACCGACTCCAAGTACACGGTACGGTCCGGTACCTTGAGCCAAAAAAAAATTTGGTACCTCTAATACGGTACCGGTATTAAAGCGGGAAGTACCGAAAATTGAGTAGTCATATTTTTGAATTAAATAACTTATCCAAACACCCATTTGGCCCCGTTTCATGTCAAACAATAGCCATGTAAAACATATGAAAGAAACCAAACGTTCGAAAAACTTATTGTGACAACTATAGATCCTTCATAACCGCTCACAAAAAATTAAACCTCAACCTATTTTATAAGTTTTGGAACGTTTGTATGTTACGAATATCTTGATGATGTATTTATTTAAGGGTTAATGGTCTAGAAAACATACAAACTTTCCACTTTTTACTATTGTGACAATAAACTTTTTTTTTCCTATTAAAACAAAATAACTTTTTAATGACTATTATTGTAACCAAATAGTAGTCATTAAGTGGTAATTAACTGTGGTAATTAACTGTGCCACGTGGCATATTTGGTTACAATAGTAGTCATTAAGAAGTTGTCTTGTTTTAATAGGAAAAAAAAAAGTTTATTGTCACAATAGTAAAAAGTGGAAAGTTTGTATGTTTTCTAGACCATTAACCCTTTATTTAAGTATTAGTTGCGTTTTGTAAGACGTCGTGGTTTGAAATCACTTGAAAATGCATGTTTGGTAATTAATAAAACTTTATGAGTCAAATGTAAAATAATGTTATATCCTGATAAATGTATATAATTTACATTCAAATCCAAAAGTTTAGAAAACAATCTAATCTTAGTTTTATAGAGCAAGTGTAATTTTTTTTATTAATTATTTTAATTTTTATAAACTTTTTAGGTAAAGATATCTAAAAAGAAACTTACGAATCAAGAAATCTCTATTTATAGTTATTTATAAACAAAAATACATAATAATATCATAAACTATGCACTAATCAAAATCCGACAAAAACAATAATGGATCTTCTTCAAGAAGAAGTAGAGAAACGTATGCTCGAAGATCTTCGTAAGACCAGTGAAGAAAATCACCTTAAAAACCCTACCAATGTTGATGTAAGTATCTCTATCTTTACGGATTTATTTTTGCAAGCAAATCATGGTTTCTGACCTTTTGGCCGACTAACACATGAGATTGAACTTTTTGCCACTGCGCCACCCATGAGAAATTGTTTGTATCAATTCATACGAATTGTGCACACATATATAGATAGTTTTACCAAGGCCGTCCTATTGATTTGGGTGGCCCGGTTCGAAACTACGAATGAGGCCCCTTAAATCACGAAAATTTTAACTATTATGAAAAATTCAAAACATAATATACTTAGACATGTATAAATATTAATGGAGATATTCTAAATCGGAGGCCTCTTCACATAATATTTAATAAGGGCTATAAAAATTTAAGTTAGACATGTATAAATACTAATGAACATACTAAATTGGAGGCCTGTTTACAAACGGTGGCCCCTGTGCATCCCATTTGCACATGCTAATCGCCGCCACTGAATTTTACCAACAAGTATATCATTTACTTGTAAGACAGTCAATGGAACTCAAGAAGCACATATCAGTGATTCATAACAGTTTATATAATTAGATTGGTTGTGTCACTAAAAAATTATAGGGCTACATATAAAGCTAATCATTTAAGGGGTGCTTTAAATTATTTTTGGGTTATGAGCTTATTTGGTTTCATTTATTTATCTTAAGCCTACTTTTTCTCGGCTTATTGAACCTATTTTCCAAGTAATTAAGAACATATTTACATGCTCATAAATCATACAATTCTTGGAGAAAAGAGCATATGAATAATAAGCCGAACCAAATAAGCTCATGAGGCCAAAAAAAAAACTTACAAAACACTCTTAATGCTAATGGACACACGTAGCATCGATTCATAGCGAATTACTCCGACAAAATTTTGTATTTAAATTCTGTTTGAACAACACTACCTTTAATCTTAAAGATCAAGGTGCACCTCATTTTCATTGGGACATCAAAAGCCTGTTTTTTTTTTTTTTTTTTTGGGTAACAAGGGCGGAGAGATGCATGACATGAAAGTAGAAATCATGAACTAAATTTAACAAGATAAGAGCTCTTTATCATTGAAGTCGTGAAATAATTTATCATAAGTAGTCACATCTAAAGAGTAACCTACAAGTGATGATTTCACATTTTCCTGTTTTTCAAAAAAGTAACATCATTGGGACCTTAGAAGTTACAGTATTATGTCCTTACAGAATTTAACAAGATGGAGTGCAGCACTGCTGGAATTATCCAAATATAGCGGAGATATTAATGACACAAAGAACATGATTAGAGGTATTGTTACAGTTTGCTTATGCTTTTCTAATTCTCGTACCTATGTCAAAATGATGCAGCTTCTGCAGCTAGAAGACATCGTTTTCTATATCTATATTTTACTTCATAACAATTTGTTAAAAACTTTAATGTTTGGCCGAAAATATTTAAACAAACTGTAGAGGCCGTGTCAAAACTAGAAGAAGTATTGACTATCAACCCTGCAAAGCATGACGCTCTATGGTGCTTAGGGAATGCCCACAGTGCATGTGCGTTTTTAACTAGTGACCATGATGAAGCTAAGATTCTGCTTGACGAGGCATTCCAATGTTTTCAAAAGGCTGTAGACGAGGTATAATTCCTTTGCTTGTGCATATAAGGCTCAAAACTTGAATACTATCCCAGCATAATAATCAGTTCTAAGTTGTGAATATTTGTGATGAAATGTATTGTTTCAGTCTCCAGAAACCGAGCATTATCTCAAGTCTTTGGCTGCCTGTGCTAAGGTATATATACTTCTCACTTTGTCGCCTATTTCTCGTTGTAGTTTCTTAATAGTCGCTCTAAGTCATGTGTCTTACTAAAGCTTCACATGTTCAGCTTTATGTTTCTCTCTAAATCTTTGGCGTCCTGTGCCATGGTATCTCTTTATTTTTGTCACTTGTTTTTTCTTAATTGCTCTAGATTATTTTTCTTGCTAAAGCTTTCATATGTCATAATATCGGCAGTGGTACACATTTGGCTGTGGGGTATCAAAACTGGATATATATCTAAAGTCTGTATCCAAAAATTTGAATATGGATTTCTGATTTTACGGTTCAACTTTTTTATAAACAGTCATAGAATCTGCGTGTCACATATTCTTCATCTTTTGAAGACGCGTGGAACCAAAAGGCAAACTTTTACATTTTTCCAATTTTCTTTAAGTGTAAGTTAAAGTGAGTATTATTTCTAATTCATCGTCCGATGCATAAATAATTTAAGTGAGATCAATATTTTGAAGTTGATTTTGTATTCATGGGTAATTTGGGGACTCATTAGGGAAGTTGGTTCTAATTACCGACAGTTGGTAAAATCTTTATATTATAATTGGTTTATTAAGGTTTTCAAACATAAAAATCTAAAATTTGAGGACGTTGAAAGAGAGATAAAGTATCAGATGGATGAGACTAAAAAGAATTATATATTGCTAGATTGTACCTTAAGAGCTCGTAACCATTAAGTTTCTGGGAGTATGGAAAATTTAATAGTTTTTTAGGGGCGTGACTGAGCAATGTTGGACACTCATCTTTTTCGTGATGAGGTGTAGGAAACGTTATTTGGTATGTCTGATACAGTCTGGTTAGGAGTGTATGTCAACACAAATGCAATGGCAGGTCGCTGATATGGCAAATGGAATCTATACAGAAATCATATTGTAATATAATTATACGGAGTACTACTAATTTTGCTATTTTTTCCAATAATATCCAATATTGTAGGCACCTGCGTTGCATAAGGAGATCCACACACAGGAAGACTTGGTCAAGCTCAACAGACATTGGGTGGAGGACCTGCTGCATCTTCAAGTGCTACGGGTAGGCCTATTTCTTTTTATTTTGGTTATGCGTCTTCAAGTAAAGAATATGTAGTATATATATGAGATCCGCATGTTTGCAGTAAACTGGCTTTTAGCATTATGCAGTTAAAGGGATTTTGGGTTTATGCATGCTTGATTATTCTGTGTTGTAGGGCTCTGCCAAGAACAAGAGCAGTGATCTAAAGTATGCTTTCTGTGGCTGGGTAATTCTTGCTGTCGGAATTTTCACATGGATAGGAATGGCCAAGTCTCAGGTGCCTCCACCTCGGGCAAGATGAGTAATTTTGTTTGTTCATTATTAAGTTAAGCTCGTTTTCTTATAAGAGGATGATGTTCACTACATATGGTTTATGTGTATCGACTAAGCGCCTCATGTGATCGTATGAGTGCATTATTTCAGTTATAGAAAATGTCATCCCGATGTGGACTCCTAGTATAGTGATGTGCATCTGGTATGTTGCCAAATTTTGACTTTTAACTCTTCATAAACGCATCTTGCTCTGTGAAATTTCCGTATGCAATTTGGTACTTCATTTATTTTTACTACTACTTTTTTCCGTGTATTTTGCGGTGCTGATTTGACTTGAAGATTCTCTTACAGTACCTTTTAGGGGTGTCTAATGTGAAATAAGAGGAACCAATTTCAACCCATCTATGTGAAAACGGGTCAATTCAGATCGTAATTTCAATTTTTTCATCATCTTAAGGTATCTCAATGTCATGAAGTGCGACTTATAAAGCACCTTAGCAAGAGAGAGGTTCGTTAAATTTCCCTTAGGATAAACAATCAAGCAATTCACATACAATATCCAAAACAGATTTCGAATGCCTATTCATACCAAAAATACATCATACATATATCCGCACGTCGGAAAACCATCACACTCAAACTTTGTATAATTCCCTCCATAGAAAACCGTTTCAACACCCACATAGTCTTCATTCGAATAATTCCAGCCAAACCTATACGAAAACCTGAGCGACCATCCAGTTTCTTTCGACTTGCCACTAACTTGATACGTAACAAACCGCGTGTCTTTACCTTCTTGCCTGATACCTTCCAATAGGTATTTAACCGGCACATTTAGTTGACCCAAAGTCATATCGTTCTTGACCGCCTTAATCTTGATTACCAGAAATTTTCCTGCAGGCTCACTCATCGTGAATTTGATAGGTTCTGAAGCTCCATTTTTGTCGAGTGAGGCTCGTACCTCCTTGTCCGAGATGGAACAGACTGCATAGCAGTCTGATGAATTAGTGTTGTTCTTGAAACTTCGTGCCGAGGTGAGCGTTAGCTCTAAAGTACTCTTTAAATCCATGATCGTACTCGGTATCTGTTTAATAAACCTATATGATTAGTAAGCAATGATATTATAACTAGATTAGTAAAGTAAACAAAGAAAAAGTGTTACCTTGTAAGTTATAATAGCCAAAAGAATGATCGATGGATGGACTAATGGTATGTTTTTTTGTTGTTGTAAGACTTGGTATGCATATATATAGTGAATAAAAATCTGGAATACGAATCCTAATACTATACGAATTAAGGGATGAGTTATTATAAAATATAAAATACTTGTTAATTAACTAAAAAGTGTAGGATACAAGAATGGTAAGACACGTGTCCTCTTGCTACAAGGGTAAAATAGGTATACCAGAATTTCATATTTTTAAGAGTAAATTGCAGAAATAGTCCTTGTGGTTTGCTCAGATTGTATATTTCATCCCTGATTTTTCAAAAGTGCAGACGACCTTCCTTTGAGAAAAACTTAGGTTCAATTTTCGTCCCTAACCATGGAGGCATGGACGAAGTTTTCAATTTTGGCAAACCACAAGGAGGCCGCCTGCACTGATATAAGGACCAAATCGATCTCAAGTTTTTCTCACAGGGATGCTACCTGCACTTATGAAAGGTTGGGGATGAAATTTGAAATATGGGCAAACCATGGGGGCGATTCTTGCAATTTACTCTATGTTTAATGAGTTGCAATTTTAAAGTCTCATGGGTACGTAATTTGAAACATCTGCATCCAAAAATACATACAGTAATACAAAATAGTCATCTATCATACTCATAACCATAATCGATATAATTTGCTTCCTAGTTGTATTCAACATCATCTCTAAAATTCACTTGCATCAACAATTAAAATCTTCATTTAAAATCCATTTCGGTATTTTCGTTGATTTTTTGCATCCTCGTTGCATTCATCTTCATCGAATTCGATATTCACATCATCGTTTATTCTTAAATCGTCGTCATTGCTACAGAAGTATCATTAAAATTTAATCGCATCAATGATTATCATTTTTATCAATAACAACAACAATTACAACATCATCTTCACCCAAAGTTTTGCCATCTAATTATCACATCGAAAATCTTCATCATCATCGTCTTATAATATAACTTCATAAATTTTGGGTGGTTGTTATCGCTCTTTGAAGAGTTTAAAAAAACGAATCAAAACTGAAAGAACATAATTCATTTGAATATTCTGATTTCATATGGTAATTGATAATAAGGGAAGATCATCGTAAAACTCAAATGATGATGATACAAAATTTGAATTCAATGTAAAATTTTCATCCTTTAGTAACATCAACATAAAAAGTCATGAGCATTTTTTGAATTACTGGGTGAAAAAATTGACTAGAGGAAGTGAAGCATGAACTAATGGGTTCTGAGAGATGAAAGTTTGATGAATTAATGTTGATTTTAAAACTACGGGCCGAGATGTGTGTGAAATTTAAACCGGTAACAATTAAAACCGTGCGGTCATAATCGAAATTATTGTGATAGTAAAACAACAATACAGTAAAACCTCTATAAATTAATAGTGTTGGGACCGGGATATTTTATTAATTTAACGAGATATTATTATATCGATAAATTAATAATTTATTAATTTAAAGAGGGTTTACGTATGACCATTAAATTTTCAAGTCTAATATACTAGCTAGTTACAATGTATACTCATTAGAGACGAAATAAACTTGAAAAACAAGTTTTAATTAACATTTTATGAATTAACATTCACACTTTATGAAAATAAAATTAACACTTTTTGTTTCAATACGAGAAGACAACGTACCAACTCTTTAGTGCAATAAGGAGATTGTAAGATAAACTCAATATAGATTTGAAGTTCAACAAAAAAAATAAGTGAGTATGGATTCATTTTTTACTAAACAATCTTAGGATTTTGAGTGTATCACTCTCTCAAACACACACACACATATATATACATATACATTTAGTAATTATTAATTTATAGTTTCGTTGGGACTAATATATATACACTGGGGTTTCAAAAAAATTATTATCTTATTATTTTATCGATTGGGGTCTAAATTTGTACTGGTCCCAAGTTGGGACCGGACAAATTATTAATTTTATCGAGGTTATTAGTTTATCGAGTATTAATTTATAGAGGTTTTACTGTAGTTATAATAATAGTAATAATAAAAATTAGATTAATTTCATATATCACCATATTTCATAGTCGATATTTTTATTGATTTCATCACAACATCACTTAAGTTGAGTTCACGTTGATACATGCATTTTCTACATCATATTGTTAGGTAATTTTATTAACTAGCAAATTAGCTATAGATTCAACAATGGTTTGATTTAATTCATCATTAAAATGCGTTTCACTATGCATGTATTAGTTCCACTACTCAAATTTTGAAAAAATATTTACCAAAATGACGTATCTTTTAAGGATTTTTGATGGTTTCGTATGTAAGCTTAGATGTGAGACAACCCCATATTCACTTTTCCCTTTTATATATACCTAAAGTGTACTAATTAAATGCATAATGTACAATTTTAAAACATGTTTGGGTATATATGAAATTTTCATATTTTAGAAGGAGAGATATGAAATTGACAATAAAAGTTGTTTTTCTTTAATTATACAAAGTACACTAGGCATTCGCTAAACTTATAAACTTTCATCGACATAAACATTCGGCAATGCCGTAGAACATTCACTAGATTTGAAGTCTATATCGACATGAAAATGTCTTATATACGAAACCTTCTTAATAATTCAATACATATATTATTGTGGAATGTTGAGATTTATAATCAAAGAGCTTATTTTGTAATCTGATACCGCTTATTGTGTTGCAGATTATCATGTTTTAGCTTATCTGCTGTTGTGAAGTTAAGAAGATGGATATTGAAGCTCTATGAACCTTGAGGGACTTGAAGTATAAATATATTAAAGCTATGGAAGACTTTGGATCTTTTCTAGCAAGTTAATAAAGTTGAGGGTTCAAAGTTAAACTTGTGTGGCTATATATTGAGAAAGACAAAAATCTTTCTCATATCTTTGATTAATTCATCTCTCTAAAATAATCTCTTGTAAACCCTAATCGTGTTCTTGATTCTCTTGATCAAAAAACTTGTTACTGATTGTTCTGGTATTGTGATATTTGATTGAGATCAAATATTGTGTTGTTGATTGATAATATTTTAGAATAGTTATCTGGTGGTTGTAAACTTGTTTTCTGAGTAATAAAAAGTGTTTTGCTATCATTCGAATCTATTATTCTTCATGGTATCAGAGCCAGGTTGCTTTGAAAATCGTTTTTGAAAAATTAGGATTTTGTTAAAATTGGGGTACTTATTTTAATAATAGCAGAGTTTTTAATCAGAATTTTCAAAAGTTTTTCTCCACAAATAGTAATTTGAAATCTAAACTTACTTCTGATAGAAAAATTGTGGATTATGGTGCTAACCAACATATGACACATTGTGACAAAGAATTAATAAATGTTTTTGATGTTTCTCATCTTAAAATAAAGGCTGGTCATCCTAATAGGACCGAAGCTTTTATTACTAAAATTGGAAATCTAAAGCTAACTGATTCTTTAATATTATATGATGTTTTGGTTATTCCAGAATATTGTGTCACCTTAATTTATGTTCATAAACTGGCTAAAGATAATAAAATTGTGGTTGCTTTTGATGAGAATAAATGCTATTTCTTGAATTAGGATTTGAATCTAGGAAAAGTTCTGGGGACTGGTAATCAGTCTGGTGGTTTATATTATTTCAATTCTGGAGGTATCTTTTTTAAAAATCATAACTCTTTTGTTCAAAGTTCTCTTTCTCACTATGACTGGCACTGCAGGCTTGGTCACCCTGCAGACCTTGTTCTAAATATTTTAAAACATTTGAAGTTTAATTCAAAAGATCAAAATTTGATTTGTGAAACTTGTCAAAGGGCTAAGCAATCTAGAGAAGCTTTTCTTTTAAGTGATCACACTTCAACTGTTTTAGGTGAACTTGTTCATTTAGATCTTTGGGGGCCTTATAAGGTTGCTAGTAAAGAAGGTTATAAATATTTTTTGACTATTGTGGATGATTACACTAGGGCTGTTTGGGTATACTTCATCGTAACACCGCCTTATCGAACCCAATATTGTCCGCTTTGCCGTAGGATCACGGCTTTGTTTTGTGGCCTCGTTTGAAGACTTCCGCGGTCACCCAAGCCGGATTATTCTCACATGAGCACGCTTAAGCGCGGTTCCTAAGAACTCCACCCATGAGAGACCACAAAGCGCGTTGTGTCATTGTAAAGCTAACGTTATCTTATGAGCCCAGATCTCTCCGTGCCACAACCGATGTAGGATTTGCCTAGGGTGTTACAAAAAATACATGCTAAAAGTGTAAATATTTATATAAGTTACAACTTTATAAATGTTCTTTAAGAAAATGGCATATGATTCGGATTGGAAGGACTAAACTTGTCAAAACGTGGAAGTTGCAAAATTGATAAAATTGGCAAACCGCCTTAGACTAGATTCGAACACTAGATCTCTTGTATGAGAGTTGAGTGGAACAACCAACTAAAAATGAAATATCACTAAAGCTTTGCTTTTACTCTACTATTATAAACTAGACATGTAAGTCCCGTGTTGTTAAGCTTATGTGAGGAATTTGGACGTAAAACATGAGTTTACGAACAAGAAACAAAACAAATACACATGTTTTTATTCGGTTTTTGAAATGGAACATGGAATGGTTTCAAACATTTTAAACGTATACAATGATTTTCTATCAATTTCAAGTACTGCGTAAATGTTGGCTCACTTTGGAAATCGGTTTGTAACTAGGCTTCAAGCTTACTGTCATGCTTTGGTTTATCAAACTCAGTGGTCACTCAAAATACTCGACCTACATGCTTTGTTTAAACCCAAACGACCACTGGACCCGAAGCCCAACTCATAGTCTATTTAGATGGACCGAGAGCTTATTGGAAATAAGCACTCGAGGATGGAATAAGCTTTACGGGTATCACCCGTAATACATTGGCTCATTTTACTTCTAACCTCATCGGGTTACATAAGTGTAGCACAACACGAGAACCGGGTCGGTTGATCTACTTGACATTGAAGGAGTTTTGTTTGAGTGCTTATAGTATAAACACTAAATATGGACAAGCTGTGATATCGTTTCTCATCTCCCTTACCTCGCAAATGTGCATCGGAAAGCACCAAACCAAACAAGTTCAAACATACCTCAACACAAACTCTTAAATCCCAACAACTGCTTGAATTGCTTAATTTTCGACTTATACATATTCGGCTTTTTCTTAAACTTATTATTAAGTTAATTTTTTTTTTCTTGTCAATGAAGATGGAAAATCAGTTTCAAAATAAAAGAATCACAAGTACTAACCCACGATACATACATGCAGAGTATGAATTTTCAACAAATGCAAAACTGACACAACCCCCCCTTTATTTACAGTTAAACGCATATCCAAACACACAAAGCACCCGCTAGCTCAGATGGTAGACTCGCTTAACGATCACCTAGGCAACCCAGGTTCGAACCTTGCCCCATGGCAAGTTTTGTGATCCTTTTGGTATTTTTACTAAGTCACGATTTTTACAACTCTGGCCCCTCAACATCAAATAACTTGTTATCTTTTCCTAAAACTTTAATAAGTCTTATAACTTATATTAGTATTTACAATTTCTGCCTCTCCAATTTAAATGGTTGCTACTTATCTTAAAACTTTATAAGTTTTATAACTTGTATTAAAAATATATATTTTCAGCCCCTCAACTTTAACCTATTTGACATTTTCTTAGGAGACCTTTATAAGTTTATAACTTACCTTAATCTTTACAACTTTTATAAATTTAAACACTTTAACACTCTTCTTTCAAAAACTTGTATAAGCTTAATAAACTTATACATTATTATCACTTCTTGTTAAATAAATATGTTTAATACATATTTTATTGATGACCTCATCCCCGTAAACTATAAATATCACATTTATCCAAATATATTATTTTTCCACAACTCCGTTAAATATATATTGTATATATATTTTCACACATCGAAATCTAACAAATCTAATAAATACAATTCGACTTGTATTTACTCCCCACTTCGATAACACTTAAGCCATTATTCAAACCAACTCCTATATGAAAGTTTCGTATACATTTTCCCATATCTATTCCAAGAGCCAACACTTAAGAAATATTTTCACAACTACATTTTATGCACGTCAATAACGTCCACACAAGCTACGTAACACAAACACATGAGAAAGTATTTGAAAATATTTAATTTTTGAACTATAAGCTTTTCCACACAAGTTAAAACGAAACGAGTGTCTCATAGCAAATCATTTTTCAAACATTAACATTTAGGGTCGTAAACAGAATATATTATCTAAGACTTGCCATATTATATCTAGGTTTCGTGTTGAAGCCGTTGTCATATCGTACTTGCTATTGTTGTGCATTTCCTACCGTATCACTAAGGTGAGTTTATAGCCCCACTTTTACCCTTTTAAGTTTTAACTGTTTTATAAACTCTTTGGGGGAGATACATGCTATAAACTAGAACACAAGTCTTTTCTTAAAATGTATGCTTGCACGATTATTATTATTATAGCCTAAGTTGCACCTTAAAGTCCCTTCATCATGAACCATTAATCACTTGAGTGATCGCAAATATTGTGGATAGTACTATGGAATTGGTGACCCAGAGTCGGTTATCGAAAATAACCGGGCGCACCATATTTGATTATCTCTATGTAATTGGCTATTACATGCGGGGCCATTTTTATTACTTACACCGATAATTAGGTGTATGCGGTTAGTATTGGTGTCATGAGCTTAGTGCATAATAATAATCTGTTTTCTATGGTAATTGTCTTGAAGCAATTATCATCTCTTACTTAATGTTCAACCATTTATTAAACCTATGAATATCACTCAACCGTTGTGTTGATCTTTTTAAGCATGTTTATCTCGGTATTAAAAGGCGATAGCTAACTCGGGCGCTTGGGCATTAGCATGGCATGGCCATAGATAACTCTGATTTACTTATGGGGACCATATTTTATTAATGGACCATTTTCATAACAATTCAAACTTTGTAAACTCTATTTTACTTCAATAAATGAAATCTTTACGAAAAAGCTATTATTTTTCACTTGTGTTATGATCCAAGCGAGTAGCATCCCAAAAACTTTTCTTCAGCGCAAACCATTTTTGGGGTGTTACACTTGCTTAAAACCAAAGATGAAAGCATTCACTATATCATTTGTCTTTTACAATATGATTGCAACTCGGTTTGATAAAAAATTAAAATTTGGAAGTGATAATGGTCTTGAATTTGTTAATCATTCTTTTCAAAATTATGTAAGGAAAAAGGTATTACCCATTAGACCTCTTGTGCATACACTTCTGACAAAATGGTGTTCTTGAAAGGAAACATAGGCATCTATTGAATGTAGCTAGATCCTTTCTATTTCGAGGGAATTCCTCTTAAGTTTTGAATTGAATGTGTTCTTCTTGCTACTTTTTATTAACAGTTGCCTTCTTACGTAGCAATGGAAATCTCCTTTTGAGATGATATATAATAAAAACCTACTTTCAGTTGATTTAAGGATGTTTGGTTGTTTATGTTTTGCTACTGTTGTTAATAATCATGATAAATTGAGTAGCAGATCTGAAAAATGTGTAATGATGAGGTATTCTAATTCTAAAAAGGGATATAGGTTATATAGTCTTGATAAGCATCAGTTCATCTTTTCTAGAGATGTTAAATTTTTTGAGTCTATTTTTCCTTTTAAGGAATCTACTGCTGATAAGAACAATAATACTTCTAAAAATGTTTTTCAAGACTTAAATCAGTTGAACTATTTTGATGTTGAAACCCTTGAATTACCCAATGATGAAAAGAAAGTAGACCCTAATATGAACTAGTTGGATACCCGCGCACAGTGGCGACGATAAATATAGTTATATATAAATATGGTAAATGAATTGCTAACACAACTCTCCTCGCAATTCCCTACCCGCTTAGTGAATTCATTTCACAACACTCTTAATGTATGTCATTAGTTGTATGTGTTTGTTTGGGTTTTCCGTATCTTTCCGTGACATCATTATTCCGCATATAAAAGACCTTCACAATCTCTTACCGTCAAACACTTTCCCAAAAGTAAATGATTTTGATAAATAAAGTTTGTATTGATTGAAATAAAGGTTAAAGTTATAAAAATTTGAATCAAAATAAAATAAACCTACTAAAAATGTAAAAACTAAAAACTCATAAAAATATATCAAAATGGATGTTGAATTTTTTTGTTAGAGCTCCTTCTTTTTTGTTATTTTTTAGTTAGAGAAGTGACACATGTCACTCAATGATTGGAGCTCATTATCTTAATTTTTTTGTGGAGCCCATAACTTAAATGTTTTATATAGTAGTATAGATAATGACATTGAGTCACCAAGTGAAGGTAGCTACTCTCCTCTATCTGGTAGAGACCATGCCACTGATCATAACTTGGTGGCGATGGTGTCTTCTTTGATGAGGATGGGATGGTAACTACACTTGAAGAAAACTGATAATTCGAGGGTAATTTGAACCATGATTCAAATTTGAACCAGAAATTATAATGATTTTGTTGTTGAGTCTAAAGTTAAGTATGGTATTGAAAAGTTTGTGAATTATTCTAAACTTAACTCTAGAAATTATTGTTTTACAGTTTAGTTAAATAAAAGTCATGAGCCAAAAAATTATTTTGAAGCTTCTAAATCTATCTATTGGACTGATGCTATGAATAATGAAATTGAGGCTTTATATATAAATGATACTTTTGAAATCACTGTCTTACCTCCTGGTAGAAAAGTTATAGGAAGTAAATGGGTGTTTAAAATAAAGTGTAAGTCTGATGAAGAAATAGATAGATATAAAGCTAGAATGGTTGCTAAAGGGTATAATAAAAAAGGAGTAGATTATGAGGAAACCTTCTCTCTTGTTTTTAAAATGGTCACTGTTAGATTCTTGCTTAATGTTGCAGTTCAAAGTAATTGGCCTATTTTTCAACTTGATGTTAACAATGCTTTTCTTTATGGTGATCTTGATGAGGCTGTATACATGAAATTACGAAGGGTTCTTCCACGAAGGTGATAACGGTATCAGGGCTTAAAAATCTTTGTATGGTTTAAAACAAGCTCCTGAACAATGGAATACTAAACTTACATCTGCCCTTATTGAAAATGGATTTACTTAAAGTAAAAGTGATTATTCTTTATATACAAAGTCTAAAGATGATGTGTTTATTGCATTACTTGTTTATGTTGATGATATTATTATTACAGGGAATAATATTGATGAAATTAATAATTTCAAGATCTTTCTTAAAACTAAGTTCATGATTAAAGACTTAGGAAAGTTACAATATTTTCTTGGTATTGAAGTTTTTGGCCCGATAAAGGAATTTGTTTAAATTAAAGAAAGTCTTTGTTTAGATTTGCTAAGTGAGTATGGTATGCTTGGTTGCAAACCTTCTAAAACTCCTTTACAATCTAAACTTGTTATATCTAATGAAGCTACTGATATTGATCCTTTACTTGATAATATTACTGATTATCAGAAGCTTATGGGTAAGCCTATTTACTTGACTAATGCTAGGCCTGATATATCTTATGTTGTTCATTGTTTGAGTCAATTCATGCACTCTCCACTTAAGTCTCATCTCAGAATAGCTTTAAAGATACTTAAGTATCTTAAAGGAGCTCCAGGTTTGGGTATTCATATTACTAAGAATTCTGGTTGGTCTCTTCTTGCTTATTCTGATGTTGATTGGGCTAAATGTATTATGACTAGAAGATCATTATTGGCTATTGTGTATTCTTAAATGGGTCTTTAGTATCTTGGAAAAGTAAAAAGCAACCTACTCTCTCAAATAGTTCTCTTGAAGCAGTATAGAGCTCTTGCTTGATAACGATGAAGTTATTTGGATTATAAAAATTTTAAAAGATCTTAATATTTAAATTGGTTTACACTGTTCCTCTTCATTGAGATAGCAAATCTGCTATTAAAATAGCAGCCAACCCAGTTTTCCATGAAAGAACTAAACATCTTGAGATTTATTTTCATTTGGTTAGAGAGAAAATTTTAAATGGTGTTGTTAAAACTGTTAAGGTAGATTCTGCAAATCAAATTGCATATATCTTTACAAAAGGGTTGGATACATTACAACATAATTTTTTGTTTTGGTCAAAAATCTTACACGTTTGACATATATTAGATATCAGATTAAGGGGGATGTTGAGACTTATAATCAAAGAGCTTATTTTGTAATCTGATACTGCTTATTGTGTTGCAGATTATCATGTTTTAGCTTATGTGCTGTTGTGAAGTTAAGAAGATTGATATTGAAGCTCTATGAACCTTGAGGGACTTGAAGTATAAATATATTAAAGCTATGTAAGACTTTGGATCTGTTCTAGCAAGTTGATAAAGTTGAGGGTTCAAAGTTAAACTTGTGTGGCTATATATTGAGAAAGACAAAAGTCTTTCTCATATCTCTGATTACGTTTTCTCTCTCAATATTCATCTCTCTAAAATACTCTCTTGTAAACCCTAATCGTGTTCTTGATTCTCTTGATCAAAACACTTGTTACTGATTGTTCTGGTATTGTGATATTTGATTGAGATCAAATATTGTGTTGTTGATTGATACTATTTGAGAATAGTTATCCGGTGGTTGTAAACTTGTTTTCTAAGTAATAAAAAGTGTTTTGTTATCATTCGAATCTATTTTTCTTCATGGAACATTTCATAAACTTGTAGAAGGTTTATAAATAGTGAAAATAGGTTTATAAAGGTTTATAACTTTGCATTTAGCATAACAAAATTATAGGAAAAGTTTGGCGCTAAAAATTTAATTTACAAAAGTCTAACAAAGTTATAGTCATGCACATACTAAAAAACTGGTATACAAGCTTAAAGTGGATCAATAGCATTCGCTATACTTTTCATATATCTCTAGCATCAACAAGTTACACTACTACATAAACCATTTTTTGGAACGACCATTTAATACGGTTAGAGGAATAACCGTACCAAAATTGATAAAAAATATCATTTGATATGGTTTATAAAAAACCGTACTATAAAAGCCTTATTTGGTACGGTTCATGTGTGGATTTTATTTTTTGGTACGATTTAAAATCGTACTAGAAATATTTTATATTTTGGTACGCTAGTATCTAGTATGCTTTCAAAACGGTACCAAATAGCCTTAAAAATCGTACTTAATGAGATTTTTGTGTAGTAGTGCTAAGATATTATTAATACATGCTTACAAGCATCCGTGTCTTTTACACTCTGCTTTGACTTTAAAACATCATAGTTATTTGCTTTGAATTTCTTAGCACTCCATGGGAATCACTTTCATGCCTAGGATAACTCTAGGTGAGCTGGAACTAGACTCCCTATTTGCATCTAGCGCAAGATGGAATAGATAAATTTTGAACTTCTTTATTCTCGTCATCATCCAATGCATAGCCACCAAGCCCTAGGACATCTCTATGTGAGCTGTAACTAGACTTCCCATTTGCATCAGTTCCTTTGGCCCAACTACATAGCGACAAAAGAGAAAAAGATAAAAGACATATCAAACATAATTACTTAGTAGAATTGTACTGCATGTCATATTTTAACATGAAAAGCTTGTCAAAAAAATAAGAAGAGTCGTTAGTGACAACCTTCCAAAGTATAACGCATTGGAATTGAATCCAAGTTTGTTGATTCGATCACATTGAGTAGGTCTTTAGAACCAAGCATCTATAGATAAAAGTCTTTGGAGGTAAAGTAGTTCTGTTTGACTGAGACTTTCGGCAAATATTACCAGTGATTCTGACGATGCTTGAGACATGATGTCGTACATGCGTCACTCAACTCTTCATATTTGTGGCAACATTGCAATGTCATGCGTTTGACTATTAACATGAGGCTAGGAGCAGGATCAACTAATTCGAGAAGAAAAGAAATCCAAGACTTTGCGGATTGGATATTAAGCATTGAAGCGGCACAATTGGTGGAAAGAGCGGCGGAAGAAAGCGGTTGATTTCACGGCGATATGCGTGCCGATTGAGGCGGAGAAAAGTATCGATATCGCCGTGGAAATCAACTGCTTTCTCGTCGCTCTTCCACCAATTGCAATAATAATATCCAATCGCAAAGTCTGGATTCTTTCTTCAATTAGTTGATCTGTTCTAGCCTCATGTAATAGTCAACGCATGACGTTACAATGTTGCCACAAATATGAAGAGTTGATGACATATCTGACATCATGTCTGCCACCGTCTGTAATCACGGTAATATTTGCCGAAAGTCTCCGCCAAACAGAACTACTTTACCTCCAAAGACTTTTTCTGATGGTTTGAATGTGGATGTTCTACATATGTCTCTTAGTGTCCTATCGAATGCTTCATAACAGTGCCGAAGAGCCTTTTGGCGAGCTGGAAAACAATGCTCGTTCCATCGCAAATGTCAAACGTATTGGACGTGCGTTTAAAGACACATATAAGGCCATCAAGACAGGAAATACGGATGATATCCTACAGAAGCTTGGTTCTAAAGACCTACCCAAAGTGATCGAATCAACAAACTGGGATGCAATTTCAATGCGTTATACTTTGAAAGGTTGTCACTAACTGCTCTTCTTCATTTTTGTGACAAGCTTTTCATGTTAAAATATGACCTCCAATACAATTTTGCTAAGTATTGATTTTTGATATATCTCTTAACTTTTTCCCTGTTGTCACCATGTAGTTGGGCCAAATGCTGTTGTTTCAGAGGATAGGATATCATTATCTTCATCAGCAACTATAATTCCCCAGACTTTCGCAAAGTTCCTAATTATGGCCAAACTAAAGGAACTGATTTAAATGGGAAGTATAGTTCCCGCTCACATGGAGATGTCCTAGGGCTTGGTCGCTATGCATTGGATGATGTTGAGGATAAAAAGTTTAAAATTTATCTATTCCATCTTTGGCTAGTAGTAGGACTACTAATCTAGATGAAGCAAATGAGAAGTCTAGTTCCAGCTCACCTGGAGAGATCCTAGGGCTTGGTTGCTATGCATCAGATGACGATTGAAACACCCCAATTTCAGAGAATAGCCTTTTCAAAAATTACTTATTAAACCACAAATTAGATAAATAAGCAACAGGAGTCTTGATTAAAAATGTTTGCAACCCATTAAGTTGTAATGGATATAAAGTGCAAACCCACAAGCCGGTGTTACATAACCATTTATAAAAGATAGTTAGTTAAAATGTTAATTAAACTATAAGGCTATATTCCGTGTTTAAAGTTAATCAACAAGACTACCCTTTCTCACTCCCTAACTATTCAACAAGAATGGTTCTTTCTTCACCTACACACACGAATACAAAGACTATTTTTGGAAACAAGTGTTAGCTAATTACTATATATACTAAATGGCAGGAGCCATTTTAGCATAACACAACTAGCATTAATTGCTATCTTTAATAATTTGGCAAAAATAGTCCATAAAGTTTAGTTATCATTGCAAACTCAGTCCTTTATAGCCTTAATTTGGCAAAAATAGTCCCTAAAGTTTAGTTATCATTGCAAACTCAGTCCTGACCACAACACTTCCGCAGCAACGCGCGGGATCACCCACTCGTTAAAGCTAAGTGCAATACAACGAGTTATAAAAATAAGCAGCCCAATAATAACATTTGAGTAAGTTAACCATAATAACCCAAACCAACAATTATTATCAAGTATAACAACAAATGTCAAAACCACCGCACACATCAGTAAAACATATGATATTAATGCAAAAGCCACTGTCCTATTCACCTAAAGCACTCGATGCAAGCGATTCGTCTATCCTCTCGTTAATAGTTCATGCAGGCAAGGCTAATCAAACCTATGGGTCATGAACATGTATGCATCTATCAAACAACATCTATACAATCAACATCAAGATAAAGATAAGGAAATTTAACCACCACGCAATCAAATAACAACTTAAACATATACCTCAATAATAAATAGATTTAACAAATATGGTTAACAAAGAATACAAGCATCCCCTCAAATCTTCGTTTTGTCTCTGTGGTCGGTTTTAGAAAATATTGTAGTCACCTCAACCAATTGAGAATACCAATCTAGTTCTAGAGGAACCGTCGACCACCTAATCAATATCAATTAATATGGAAATAATGTCACAGCCAAGTATCTAATGATCATAAGCAACAAATACGCGATATCACTAATTGCCTAACTCCACCTAAAATTCAAGTATCTAATGATAATAAGCAACAAATACGCGATATCACTAACTGCCTAACTCCACCCAAAATTCTTGTCAATATTAGTGATTCAATATCGGTAATATAAGATTTTAAAGATGATCACACAAAAACTCCTTCATTAACTATTTGAGCCATAAGATAATAATAACATACTTATCATATTACTAGCATTAGATGAGCAAACAGAAGTAATAAAATATAATTCTTTCGCATGTCAATTACATAAACTTGTACAAATTAATTCCATATATCATACCCTTGCTGGTACTAATTAATGTTAAGCTATGTGTGTGTGCTTAACAACTTATCAGTAAAACACTAAAACAAATCATCAGCGTACGTCCCACTATCTCATTCTAAACGATCAAGTTACATCTCTAACTAGAACCAAGCAAACCCAAAAAAATATACCATTACTCGATGTACAACCCCTTACAAACCCATTAACTAATTAACAGTGTCTATATGTATACTTAGTTCAAGAACTATTTACCTTTTATTGATCTTCAATCTTTCTACGAGTGTGCTAATATTAGTCTTGAACTTTGAAGTCTCATTATCGGATGAACTATGAACCCTAGTATTACGACTACATTAATATCTTTTTTCTTCTTAGCGATCGTATGTAAAGAAGGAACAACCCGGTGGAATGATTCATTATACCCTAATTTATATAAACCTCATCTTTTTACACTTTAATCTTAATACTTTTACTCATTGGCAATTTAAACCTTATGTATTTAGTATTTAAAATTCTCCTTAGTTGTTGAAACAATCAAACGTCTAATAACGTTAGTTCCTAGTTTCTTATAAATATCTTGCTTCCGTTAGATATATAAGCTGGAATTGCGTACATTACAACGATGAGGATACAACAACAACAAACCCAATCCGGGGCGGGTATGGGGAGGTAGAAATGTAGATGATCCTACCGCCGGGTAAACACAGGGGTAGAGACTGCTTCCAACGAGACCTCCGGCAGAGTGCGGTGTCTTGGGTGAGAAAAAGGAGAAAGCGAAGACAATAAAACAACAAGCAAGCGAGAAAGCGAAAGCAAGAAAAACAAGGCAAGGAAAGGCAGAGCAGCAAAAACAAGGCACCAAAAACAAAAAACAGGGCAAGAAAAGCAAGCAGACCAGAGGAACCCAAAGCAAAAGCAAAGCAACGCACGGGGCCTAGAGCTACGGCATAGGAAAAAAGGGCCAAAAGCCGAAAACGCCGGGGCAAAGCAACCAAGAAAAGCCTAAAAGTCTAAACCCACCAAAAACCACCTAAACCACTAGACACCCTAGCCTAATCTACCCGCAGATCCTAATCCTATCTCTCCACCCCTTCCTATCTGAGGTCATGTCCTCCGACAAGAGAAGCTCCGACATGTCAAGCTTAAGTCTATCCTCCCACCTGAGATTGGGTCTGCCCCTTCTTCTCACGCCATCTACTACTAGCGCCTCGACCCTTCTAACCGGCGCTGTTTGCGGCCTCCTCCTGACATGGCCGAACCACCTCAACCTACCTTCTCTCATCTTCGAGATAATATTTCCGACGCCAAGTTTTTCTCTGAAAACTCCGTTCGGGATCATGTCAAGCAAGGTTTCACCACACGTCCATCTTAGCATTCTCGATTCCATATTCCGCTAGTAGTAGGCCTACTGTACACCTGACAGTGTATGGAAGTTCACATGTAGATGATGGTAAAGTGCCTGATACAAAGTATGTAAAAGATGAAAGAGATTACCCTGGAGACTCCACATAGCAAGCATTCTCAGCACATGCATTCCAACTATTCTTCTCTTTAAAGAACCAGGTATGTCAACATCCCGTTCTTAATGATTCTAATATCCCAAATTAGTAATCATGTTCTCGATGCCTACCTTCATTAAGACGAAATGTAAATGTATGGTCAAACATGTTGACTTTACAGCCTATTCTACATTAAAAGTTGTTTTACAGTGTTGGTGTCCAGAAAGTGTAAAAGAGGATTTGGTTAAAAGTTGAAGGACTCAGATGGAACATTGAGATAGTGTAGGGTCTATTTTGTATCTTTTCTGTTATTTCATTTACTCTGTTTTTCTTCTGTATAAAAACATCTTGTATCTTTCATTTTGGAGTAATAAGGAGAATCATTTTCACTGTGTGAAATGTGTGTTTCTCTCTACTCATTACTGTCAACATGGTATCAGAGCTCAGTAATGAGTTCTTGATCAGTTACAACCATCACAACCGTAACCACCATAACTAACTTTTAGATCACCATAAACCACAGTAACTAATTTTTCGATCATTATCAAACCATCATTTCTCCATCATCTCTATCATTCTCGTCACAATTCTTTCATCAATAACTATCAAATTTTCATCTACATTACGGAAAAGTGATTCGGTTCAAGTGTCTTGTTCAAGGCGAATTTGTTGAATCATCTGGTTGTTATAACGGTTCTTTCAAGATTGTTGAAGCTTCATAGCGTGTTAACAATGTCGGCATCATCTTCTTCAAGTGATGCTACTAGCCAAAACAGTCAATCCTTTTGTTCCAAAATCCATGTATTTACATCCTTCCGATGGCCTGGTACTCTTGTGGTGAATGAAAAATTGTTAGGAGCACAAAACTATCGTTCTTGGAGAAGATCGGTTGAAATTGCTCTTTCTACCAAAAGAAAGTTAGGTTTCATCGAGGAGAGGTTCAAGATCACAAGATGATGTGAATTTACAAAACGATGGGATACATGTAATAATCGGTGATTAGTTGGTTAATGAACTCGATGTCGAATCAATTGCAAAATCCATTATGTTCATTGGGCGCTTATGCAATTTGGATTCAACTTGAGAAAAGATTTGCTCTCGACAATGGGTCACATAAGTACAAGTTGAGCAGAGAAACTTATGAGACTATGCAATCGGAAGATCGTGGTGAGTACTATACAAGTATGAAGTGTGTTTGGGAAGAATTGGATTCAATGAATGAATTGCCAAGAATAGTCAATATTACCCGAAATTGTTGTTTTCTAAGCGCTTTGAGTACTCGAGAAGAAGAGCAAAGATTGTTTCGGTTCTTGAATGGTTTGGATGACAAATTTTCTCATCAAAGGAGTCGTTGTTGTTAAACTCTCCTTTGCCAAGTGTTGAGGCCTTGTGCTTTGCTTCAACAAGAAGAGTATCAAAGGGAGTATTTGGATCGAGGCGGTCAATTGTTGAATCTGACTCTCTATAGCAAAGGTGAGGTCAAGAGAAGTGTAACATATGTGGCTACAAGTGGCATCCACCGGAAAAATGTTGGGAGAAAGTTGGTTACCCATGGCATTACAAGTATAAGCGATCCTGAGAAGGTAAAGCTCCTCGGAAATTTGGTTCGAGTTATGTGAAAAAGACAGTGCATTGGTTGAAAGCGGTGGTCATGTGGTCTTTACTTCAAAGCAATTTGAACAACTAATGAAGAGTATTCCTCATTTCAATCGGACCACCGATGAGACCAATGTCTTTGGAACATCCTTTTGGAGAAGGTACACTTCTTGTTTTCTTGTGTTAATGGGGTTATAGAAGGATGGATAATTGATACTGGGAAAGTGATCATATGTCACCGGATAGCATTGATTTGAATGATGTTGAGGCTCTTAAGTGTAAACAAGTTATTAATATGCCAAATGGACATACTTGATCATTTCTAAAGTAGGCAATGTTGCTTTACAAAATGGACTTAAGGTGAACAATGTTCTCATAGTACCTTCTTTTAAATTCGGGCTTTTGTCGGTCTCTAAACTAACAAAAGATTCTCGGTGCTTTGTTACATTTTATGAAAAATTACGTGTTATCCGAGTTTGAAAACCGAGAAGGTGTTGGGCTTGGGTAAAAAGCAAGGTGGCCTCTATCATCTACTCAATCTTCCATGGATCAAATTCATGCTCAACTTTCTTCAATGGTTGTATACGCTCTTGAAGATTGTAGCTTATTTTCATTTTCTCAAGCTGTTACATTCCTACAAACTATGCCTTTAGTGTTTCAATAACTCTTACAGGTTTGTGGCATCATGACTTGGTCACATTTGATTCTACTTTCAAACATATTACTACATTCTGAAAGTGTCTCTCATTCTACGAAAATTAGTGTTTGACTTGTCCAATGGCAAAATTCACTAAACTTCCATATTACGCTAGTACATCTCATTCCAAAGTTCCATTTCGACTTATTCATATAGACATTTGGGGACCTATAAAGTTCCAACTATAGGGAATCATAAGTATTTTCTCACTATAGTTGATGATTGTAGTAGAAGCGGTTTGGACATATTTACTAGTCGAGAAAGTCGGATGCCTTTGCTACTTTCAAGTCATTTGTTACTTTTGTGAAGAAGCGGTTTGAAAAGATATAAAAGTGGTGAGATCGAGACAATGCTTTAGAATTTCTCAAAGGTTCTAAAGGCCCTTTTATGGACTCACTGGGAATAGTGCATCAAACTTCATGTGTTGATAGACCTCGACAAAATGGGAGGGTAGTCACACCCCAAAATATCGCGCAAGAACGATAGTGTCATTGGGGTATAACGTCATAGCACAAAGTATGGATACGAAAACGACCTCTATAATGAGGCGTTTTGAAAAGTTTACCATTCGATAAATAAGTTAAAGTTTACAAACAAGAAATCCCAAAGTTTGATAATACACAAAGAGTTTACAAAACATGTCGAATGGTAATTGTTAAAAGCACAAGACTCAATGTATGCCATGCGACCCAAAAGCTCCATGAAATGCTATCACCTTAAGACCCGAGATAAACATGCTAAAAGTGTCAACACAAAGGTTGGTGAGTTCATAAGTTTGTAATAAAATGATTTGAAATACTTTGAGAATGTTCACACAAACAAAGGCATTGTAAATCCACTCGGCCCAAGTTCGCCCATACAAAACTTGCAACATGTGTGTTCACAACCCATTGCCTAAAATAGAATGAAAATCATGAATATGTGCATTAAGATAGTTAAAAGTATAATCGTCACCACAAGGGTCTTCCAACATATAAATATTGGGATGTTTGTAAATTAATAGCCTTCCAACAACTTAATTTGGAGCCATTAATTCTTGTATGTTTGTAAATTAATAGCCTTCCAACAACTTAATTTGGAGCCACTAATTCTTGTATGTTTGTAAATTAATAGCCTTCCAACAACTTAATTTGGAGCCACTAATTCTTGTATGTTTGTTCCAAATATGCATATGAAATCAAGTATAACCCAATCAAGTATATAACGCAATCAAGTCTAAAGTACAAGTAGTGTCGCTTGGCAAAAGAGTTTAAATGTTTGGATAAATAAGCATATATCTACCCAAATAGTTTATAGGAATTTAAATGAGTAAAAGCGGGTATGAACTCACCGGTGTGATTGATATGCTAACAAAATGAAGTGCACGAAAGTGAGGCTCGGAAACTATCCGCGACCTAAAATGAATGTTATGACTTGAGTTATGATATGTTGTCGTGAATGCATGATTTGAAAACGTATCACCCAATATGCTACTTGAAAACTAGTTATATAAAAATATTGTTACTTGCATGTGTGACGGTTCCTTGTCAAAAATAATCACTTTTGAGCAAATGGTGAAAATATAGTTAAAACTATGTAACGGTTTTAGTAATTGGCAAATCGGTTTACATCGGACTTGACGTAATATATACATAGGAAAACTAACTCGTTTTAAGGTCCGTTTCCCGAAACGTCCGTTTAGGCCCTCAAAACCTTGATTAAAATCGACAGCTTACTAACGCTGTGAATAGTGTTTTCAGACGTTTTTGACTCAAAGTTCGGTTAACCATAACTCACTCGTTTTAAGTCCGTTTTCAAGTTCTTTATATCCACGCGAAGGTAATTAAGTGTACTAATATATTTTTAAACTTTGGAGATTTCACAGAAAGTTTAAGGCCACTGATTGGCCAGTTAAAACTCGGACTGCATGTACAATTTTCCGGAAAATGGTAGTTTTAAATCGTAACTTGAAAACCACGTATCTTTTTCGTTATAACTCCGTTTTAGTCCGTTCAAAGGCCACGTTCATAACTAAAAATCTATTTTCTAAATCTTTAATAAAACTTATAAAAATGACTAACTTTTCGGAAAAATTATAAATTTCGACAGCGCTTCCGCGCTTATTTTAAGCTTTACCATTTTTATCTACTTGTTTAACCACAACTTCACCACAAAAATCCCTTAATCTACTCATCACCAATCCTACTAGTAAAACAACTTCATTTGATCATAACCAAAATAAATATTCATTGTGAGGCTAAAATATATATACAAACTTAAATAAACATATATAAAATTTATGTAACCATTTCCTCTAAAAACCACAACTAGACTTTGATGATCCATTTTCAAACTTATCATTTTATAAACTTCTAACTAGTACATACTTGTTATAAAAATTAATAGGACACATATGGGTGATAACATTTGATAAACATGAATAAAAACTACAACTTGAGCAAATATGATCATATGGACTTCATGAAAATGTATGAAAATATATATGAAAAAGTAAGAGATGAAGTTTCATGCTTACAAGTTACTTGATGAGGTTTAAGAACAAAGGATTTATCCTAAACACCCTAGGTTTTTATTTCAAAACCTAAACAAAGAGTGTTACTAGATTGTGTAGAACTTGATTAGAAAAATTTTGATGATCACTTCCTTGATATCACCATGGTGGCGGATTTTGAGGAAGAAGAAGAGAGAGAGAGACTTGACTTCACACTAGAATTATTGGATTGAATGAGTTAAAAGTCTTGGAGTGTAAGACTTTATAAAACAAAGATCTTGCAATATATATTAGGTGAATCATTGTATTAATAATGATACATATACTTTATTTTATTTATTATGTTTATAAATGTATAAATGTAGTAAAGAAAGTTATTTGAGGATAGTAGTAACTTGTAGTATTGTTAAATAAGATTAGTAAGTTGTATACACATTTGAATATTTAAGGTAGCGTTAGATAAAAATAAATTTTCACGGGTCAAGATAAAATATATTTAGGTCATAAAAATTATAAAATACATTTCTTGTAAAATTTGAGTGATATAATAATTATCGTGTAGTTTTTAAGAAAAGCGTCGTAATAATATAAATTTAACAATTTATATACCAAATAAATTTAAAACACTGGGTAAACTCATTTTATTATTTTCATAATCTTAATATGAGTATTAAAATATATTGGAATAATTTTGGAAGTATTGAATCAATTGTTCAAAATAAATAATTACGCGATAGCGTTTATTTAATAAGAAAATAAGCGTTTAATGAAAATGCAACACCATGCACGAACCGTTATGAAATGATGAATATGGAGTATGAGGAATGACCGAAATTGAGAATTGTGACATTCTTCCCCGATAGAGGAATCGCGTCCTCGCGATTCAATCGATGATACTTAAAGTTCTACCCTTAGGTTTAGAGAAATTAGAATGTATGGTCAAAGTGCTTATGCCAAAACTTACGCGTCTAGGTTTCTTATCTAAGGAGACTCTTTGAATCTGAATAATACGGTGGATCACTTAATGGTCTAGGAAAAACGTACCGATTCGCGATTGCGGGCTTCCTCGGTCCCTATATAGAATGCTCGACCTCGGGGTGGGTGATATTGAGTCTGTGGTTTGGGTTATTTCCTTCAATTGCCACACTAGAGGAGCTTGCATCGGTGGCTTATTCAATTGAGGACAATTATTCGGAAGTGATTCGGTGTTACATTCAAAGCAAGTCCTTTGATTATTCCTCATGTTGCCAATCTGTGTTTTACTGCTCCTTAAAATGGCCGTATCGATTACAATTTGTACACAATGGCGTGGCTTGGTCTTGGTGATGATAAGCACATTTAGCACATTTGGGATGTGTACCGCATACTCTCTTTGTTCGAGCATCAGTTGCCACAAAACTCTTGCCCTTTTGTTATCTGCTACCATGTCTATCTCGCTTATTCGACCCACTTGCTTCCTTCCTCTTATCACCGATCTTCAAAGTACCATTTCTAACCATCTAAATGCATCGGGGTTCCCGCCTCGATGATCGCACTTTGTATTGTAGGCGGCTCGGTTGTTTTCACGGTTCCACAGTTTCGGGACAAGACCATATATGTACCTCGAGATTCTCTTGGACTCGGGGTAACTAGATGAGGAACTAGTCGGCTAACTCATGAAATCGGTGCGTGTAGGTGCGTGACCACCCCTATCATGGAGTGGTGATAAAATTCATCCTCTAGTTTACGCATTTCATTGTCCGGCAAGTACTCCTCTTTCAATAACTCCTTAAATTCGTCCCATGTCATGCCTATAGCCGCTTCTCTCGCCCTAGCTCAGTAGTTGTGTGTGTTCCACCATGTCAATGCCTTCCACGATAGCAAACAAGCAAGCATACTTCACCCTCGATGTGTGGCACAATTGTCGATGTCGATCATCGACTGTCTTCTCTACCCATCGAGTATACGCCAGCACCTCCTATACCATCAAACTCCACGGGTTTGCATGCCGAAAATTCCTTATATGTGCATCCAATTACATTGTTGTTGTTGTTGTTGTTGTTGTTGTTGTTGTTGTTCCGCCAACTACATTGTTGGTGTCGCCGATCTGTTCCGTTCCGTGGTTTCCCGAGTTATTCATATGAATTCCAACTTGTGTAACAATAGTGGGAAGCAAGATTTGAAGTTGTTGAGCGATGATGGCGGCAAAATCGGGGTTTCCTTGATGTTGTTGTCATTGTTACCCATGTCGCTACCACCTCCTCTACCTCCACGCCCACCTGTCATTCCACCTCTTGGTGCCGCACCACCTCGGCCAGTACTGCGTGTTACTCTCTTTGGTGCCATTATCTCTGCAAGGGAAAGAACCGTTGAATTCCCAATGTCTATACTTAACGTCCTCAAATATAATACCACGCCACAAATTGGTTCCTAAGGTGTCCACACCGATCTACGTATGCGTGGTTGCATATGTCCACGTGAGTTGTGACGCATTTATAATTATGTTGGCCACCATAATTATAATTGCCTCATTTCACACGTGTACATACCACCAAGCATACATGTCTCGGCGATTGGTGTTACTTAAATAGGTAGCCAGTCTATCATCCGATTCTAAACGGTGAAGGAGGGATTTAGGGTAAGTATCTAGGAAGAGTCGCACTTGGTGTATAGGAAATTTCGTTAGGTGCTAAAGTCACTACGAGGTTTAGTCGCCGCCAGTTCCCAAAGTATCCTCAAGAGAACTCCCATCCTCGGGCAAAATCATCAAATCTATCCGACTTTATAGTAACACTTATTTAGCTCGATCTCGCATCTCATCAAACAAGAACGTCACGAGATCAAGTTAGATAAGTGCTCATTCTTGAGCTCCATATCTTTGATGACCCAACTAGATTTTGGGACTCCCCTATTGGTACAAGGAAACTACGTTATCTAATGAGGTGGTTCTAGAAGAAATACTTAAGAAAACATATGCGCATGCGAAAAGTGTGTAAGGTGATAGGAAAAGAAAGGATCGGCGTGAGAGCGGTTATAGTCTAGGAACTAAAATGCAACCTAGTTCTCTATAACCAAGTCTCGATACCAATCATCACACCCCAAAATATCGCGGTGAACGATAGTGTCATTGGGGTATAACGTCATAGCACAAAGTATGGATACTAAAACGACCTCTATAATGAGACGTTTTGAAAAGTTTACCATTCGATAAATAAGTTAAAGTTTACAAACAAGAAATCCCAAAGTTTGATAATACACAAAGAGTTTACAAAACATGTCGAATGGTAATTGTTAAAAGCACAAGACTCCAATGTATGCCATGCGACCCAAAAGCTCCATGATATGCTATCACCTTAAGACCTGAGATAAACATGCTAAAAAGTGTCAACACAAAGGTTGGTGAGTTCATAAGTTTGTAATAAAATGATTTGAAATACTTTGAGAAATGTTCACACAGCAAAGGCATTGTAAATCCACTCGGTTCAAGTTCCGCCCATACAAAACTTGCAACCGTGTGTTCACAACCCATTGCCTAAAATAGAATGAAAATCATGAATATGTGCATTAAGATAGTTAAAAGTATAATCGTCACCACAAGGGTCTTCCAACATATAAATATTGGGATGTTTGTAAATTAATAGCCTTCCAACAACTTAATTTGGAGCCATTAATTCTTGTATGTTTGTAAATTAATAGCCTTCCAACAACTTAATTTGGAGCCACTAATTCTTGTATGTTTGTAAATTAATAGCCTTCCAACAACTTAATTTGGAGCCACTAATTCTTGTATGTTTGTTCAACAAGTATTTGGAGCATATGTTCCAAAATCAAGTAACCCAATCATCAAGTATATATACGCAATCAAGTCTAAAGTACAAGTAGTGTCGCTTGGCAAAAGAGTTTAAATGTTTGGGTAAATAAGCATATATCTCGCCCCAAATAGTTTATAGGAATTTAAATGAGTAAAAGCGGGGTATGAACTCACCTGGTATGATTGATATGCTAACAAAATGAAATGCACGAAAGTGAGGCTCGGAAACTATCCGCGACCTAAAATGAATGTTATGACTTGAGTTATGATATGTTGTCGTGAATGCATGATTTGAAAACGTATCACCCAATATGCTACTTGAAAACTAGTTATATAAAAATATTGTTACTTGAATGTGTGACGGTTCCTTGTCAAAAATAATCACTTTTGAGCAAATGGTGAAAATATAGTTAAAACTATGTAACGGTTTTAGTAATTGGCAAATCGGTTTACATCGGACTTGGACGTAATATATACATAGGAAAACTAACTCGTTTTTAAGGTCCGTTTCCCCAAACGTCCGTTTAGGCCCTCAAAACCTTGATTAAAATCGACAGCTTACTAACGCTGTGAATAGTGTTTTCAAGACGTTTTTGACTCAAAGTTCGGTTAACCATAACTCACTCGTTTTAAGTCCGTTTTCAAGTTCTTTATATCCACGAAGGTAATTAAGTGTACTAATATATTTTTAAACTTTGGAGATTTCACAGAAAGTTTAAGGCCACTGATTGGCAGTTAAAACTCGGACTGCATGTACAATTTTCCGGAAAATGGTAGTTTTAAATCGTAACTTGAAAACCACGTATCTTTTCGTTATAACTCCGTTTTAGTCCGTTCAAAAGGCCACGTTCATAACTAAAAATCTATTTTCTAAATCTTTAATAAAACTTATAAAATGACTAACTTTTCGGAAAAATTATAAATTTCGACAGTAGCTTCGCGCTTATTTTAAACTTTACCATTTTTATCTACTTGTTTAACCACAACTTCACCACAAAATCCCTTAATCTACTCATCACCAATCCTACTAGTAAAACAACTTCATTTGATCATAACCAAAATAAATATTCATTGTGAGGCTAAAATATATATACAAACTTAAATAAACATATATAAAATTTATGTAACCATTTCCTCTAAAACCACAACTAGACTTTGATGATCCATTTTTCAAACTTATCATTTTATAAACTTCTAACTAGTACATACTTGTTATAAAAATTAATAGGACACATATGGGTGATAACATTTGATAAACATGAATAAAAACTACAACTTGAGCAAATATGATCATATGGACTTCATGAAAATGTATGAAAAATATATATGAAAAAGTAAGAGATGAAGTTTTATGCTTACAAGTTGCTTGATGAGGTTTAAGAACAAAGGATTTATCCTAAACACCCTAGGTTTTTATTTCAAAACCTAAACAAAGAGTGTTACTAGATTGTGTAGAACTTGATTAGAAAAATTTTGATGATCACTTCCTTGATATCACCATGGTGGCCGGATTTTTGAGGGAAGAAGAAGAAGAGAGGAGACTTGACTTCACACTAGAATTATTGGATTGAATGAGTTAAAAGTCTTGGAGTGTAGACTTTATAAAACAAAGATCTTGCAATATATATTAGGTGAATCATTCAATTAATAATACATACCTATACTTTATTTTATTTATTATGTATGTAAATGTATAAATGTAGTAAGTAAAGTTATTTGAGGATAGTAGTAACTTGTAGTATTGTTAAATAAGATTAGTAAGTTGTATACACATTTGAATATTTAAGGTAGCGTTAGATAAAATAAATTTTCACGGGTCAAGATAAAATATATTTAGGTCATAAAAATTATAAAAATACATTTCTTGTAAAATTTGAGTGATATAATAATTATCGTGTAGTTTTTTTTTTAAGAAAAGCGTCGTAATAATATAAATTTAACAATTTATATACCAAATAAATTTAAAACACTGGGTAAACTCATTTTATTATTTTTATAATCTTAATATGAGTATTAAAATATATTGGAATAATTTTTGGAAGTATTGAATCAATTGTTCAAAATAAATAAATTACGCGATAGCGTTTATTTAATAAGAAAATAAACGTTTAATGAAAAATGCAACACCATGCACGAACCGTTATGAAATGATGAATATGGAGTATGAGGAATGACCGGAAATTGAGAATTGTGACAACAACACAACTTTGCTCATGATTCTGCGATATTCTGGCGATGTTATCGCTAATGTTTCTTTGAGTTCATGATTCTGGCGATGTTCTTCTTTGAGTTCTATCTTGAAGTTCATGATTCTCGCGATGATGAGAACAAGAGCATACAAGTTGAAGAAACATCTTACGAATCTCAACCGCACCATCTTTTGTTCCAACCACTAGTGTTCAAGATACGGGCATCGAAGATCCACCGAGTGACAAGTGCTCCAAAGCGGCTAAAGATTATGTAACACCAATTCATCAACCAAAGGCTAATCAAGTGTCAGTTACTCCCTTACAGTCTCAATTTCATGCTTTTCTATGTGCTTTAGTGGCTCAGTCAGCACCTACTTACTTTAAAGAAGCAATTAAAGAAGAAGATTGGTGTAATGCAATGAATTTGGAGCTAAGAGCATTAGAGGAGAATGATACATGAGAAGTGATTGTTCTAACCAAAGGGAAGAAAACTATTGCTTGTCAATGGATCTACAAAATCAAACTCAAAGCTGATGGTACACTTGACAAGAAGAAAGCTAGACTTGTAGTGAATGGGAATAGACAAAGAAAAGGTGTTGACTATGAAGAAACTTTTGCTCCAGTGGCAAAAATGGTGATTGTTAGAGCTTTACTTGCGATGGCGACCATGAAAGGTTGGGACATTTGTCAAATGGATGTATCTAATGCCTTTCTACATGGTGATCTCTTTGAAGAAGTGTATATGCAAATGCCTCAAGGGTATCTTGGAAGGGGAGAGTGTAAAGATGTTCCTTCTGATTCAAGTTTAGTATGCAAACTCAAGAAGTCCTTGTATGGCCTCAAACAAGCACCTAGACAGTGGTTTGCCAAACTCTCTTGACATTGTTGTCTTTTGGTTATACTCAATCTAAAGTCGATTACTCATTGTTCATCAAGATGATCTTGAATCATTACTGTGATCCTTGTTTATGTTGATGATCTTTTAATCTTTGGTTCTAGCAATACTCGATTCAAGTTCTTAAAACACAATTGAGTACTCATTTTCACATGAAGGATTTGGGACGGATGAACTACTTCTTAGGTTTGGAGGTGTGCAAAAGTGACCAAGGCATCTTCATCTCTCAAAAGAAGTACACTCGATTTACTTCAAGAAGTCGGTTTGACTAATGCAAGACCATACAAGTTGCCTATGGATTCTCATATCAAGTTGCAAGCGGACATGGGAACTCCTTTACGATCTCAAGTATAGAGAAGATACATAGGCAAACTCATATACCTCACAATAACAAGACACGACATTTGCTACATCGTGCGGTTGTTGAGTCGGTTTATGCAAAATCCTACATCGGTGCATATGCAAGCGGTGAAACACTTGATGAGATATTTGTTGAATTCACCGGTCAAGGCATCTTGCTAGCTAATGATTCAAATTGCTCATTTGACCGCCTATTGTGATGTGATGATTGGGCGGTTGTCCTATGACAAGGAGGTCCACCATCGGCTATTGTATTTTTCTTGGGTCAATCACCTATTTCATGTAAATCTAAGCAACAAGTGGTGTCTAGATCATCACCGAGGTGAATCTGAGCCATGGCCCTAACATGTTGTGAAGTTACTTGGGCAGTGACATTGTTGAAAGATTTGGGGCTCAAAGATTTTGGTCCTGAGATTTGAAATGTGATAATCAAGCCGCCATTTATATAGCGCCAATCCAGGTCTTCCATGCCGAACAAAGCATATAGAAGTGGATTGCCATTATGTGTGGGATCAAGTCAAGAATGGTGAAGTCCTACCTCTCATGTTTCCACTAAAGACCGGTGGTCGATGTGTTTACTAAAGTTCTTCCGGTGATCAAGATTCTAAATTAATGTCCAAGTTGGGAGCTTGCGGTCCTTCCACCTCTCAACTTGAGGGGAGTGTAAAGAGGAGTTGGTTAAAAGTTGAAGGACTCGGATGGAACATTGAGATAGTGTAGGTCTATTTTGTATCTTTTCATTATTTCATTTACTCTTTTTTTCTTGTATAAAAACATCTTGTATCTTTCATTTTGGAGTAATATGAGAATCATTTTCTTTGTGTGAAATGTGTGTTTCTCTCTACTCATTACTGTCAACAGAAAGGAGGAGGTCAAGCTCCAGAACCCGAAAATGATAATGTAGCTGATTTCATCTTTGAAGATTACAGATCATGCGACATATCTGTAGCTTGTTAGGGGCCGAGTGTTGAGCAATCTTGACAAATACGAGTAAATTTGTCATAGAAAAATGACTTAAGTTTCACATTTGTTCTACTCTTTTGTAAATTTTAGTTTCTCTCCCAAATCATCATGTTACTAAGGATGACTTGTGAGTTTGTAGATGATGTGGACATCTTATGCAGCTTACATGGAATTCTAATTACCACTAACAAAGTTTGAATTTTTCTCAAGAACACTAGTACGTATTATAACACTTTGCATTTTTGCATTCTGGGCGTACGCCCGAGTAATTAAGCTAGTTGAAAAACAGGACACAAAAATCCATGTAGATGATGTGGACACAAAAATCCTTACAAAAAGAAAAAGATTTATGTTAAAACATTTATCTCTTATAGCATCGGGTGTGGGAGTATCATCCTTCGCCGTGAGATGAGGTGGCAGCCTTGTCGTGGCTCTTCACCACACTGCCCCTCTTCGTCCCTCTTCATCACCACGACGAATGCATATTTTGTAATTTTGTCATTTTTTTTTTTTTTTTTAATATGTAATGTTTTATTTAGTGGTGGGTCCCAAATGAAGAGGTTGAGGTTTGTTATGAGGGAGGGGTTTGTTGTGGTTAGTTGTGGATGTTTGTTATGCTGATGTGGCACTGAGGTGCCGGTGATGAAGAGCCATGATATAGCTCCCACACCCAATGCTCTTATGATAGTCTGGGCGTACGCCGGAGTAATTATTAAGCTAGTTGAAAAACAAGACACTAAGAAAATAATGGCAATTAATAAAACTTTATGAGTCAAATGTAAAATAATGTTATATTCTGATAAATGTATATAATTTACATTCAAATCCAAAAGTTTAGAAAACATTCTAATCTTAGTTTTATAGATCAAGTGTAATTTTTTTTATTAATTATTTTTAATTTTTATTAACTTTTTTGGTAAAGATATCTAAAAAGAAACTTACGAATCAAGAAATCTCTATTTATAGTTATTTATAAACAAAAATACATAATAATATCATAAACCATGCACTAATCAAAATCCGACAGAAACAATAATGGATATTCTTGAAGAAGAAGTAGAGAAACGTATGCTCGAAGATCTTCGTAAGACCAGTGAAGAAAATCACCTTAAAAACCCTACCGATGTTGATGTAAGTATCTCTATCTTTACGGATTTTTTTTTTCAAGCAAATTATGGTTTCTGACCCTTTGGCCCACTAACACATGAGGTTTAACTTTTTGCCACTGCGCCACCCATGAGAAATTGTTTGTATTAATTCATACGAATTGTGCACATATATATAGATAGTTTTACCAGGGCCGTTCTATTGATTTGGGTGGCCCGGTTCAAACTACGAATGAGGCCCCTTAAATCACGAAGATCTAAAAATTCAAAACATAATATACCTCGACATGTATAAATATTAATGGAGATATTCTAAATCGGAGGCCTCTTCACATAATATTTAAAAAGGGCTATAAAATTTTAAGTTAGACATGTATAAATACTAATGGACATACTAAATCATAGGCCTGTTTACAAACGGTGACCCTGTGCGGTTATCCCATTTGCACATGCTAATCGCCGCCACTGAGTTTTACCAACAAGTATATCATTTGAATGTATGACACTCAATGGAACTCAAGAAGCACATATCATTGATTCATAACGGTTTATATAATTAGATTGGTTGTGTCACTAAAGAA
Source organism: Chrysanthemum lavandulifolium (assembly GCA_022545495.1). Classification (NCBI taxonomy): domain Eukaryota; kingdom Viridiplantae; phylum Streptophyta; class Magnoliopsida; order Asterales; family Asteraceae; genus Chrysanthemum; species Chrysanthemum lavandulifolium. The sequence continues at coordinate 13,846,713 of CM040241.1, forward strand.
ATTATAGAGCTACATATAAGGCTAATCATTTAAGGGGTGTTTTAAATTATTTTTGGGTTATGAGCTTATTTGGTTTCATTTAGTTATCTTAAGCCTATTTTTTCTCGGCTTACTGAACCTATTTTCCAAGTAAGAACTTATTTTACATGCTCATAAATCATACAATTCCTGGAAAAGAGCATATGAATAATAAGCCGAACCAAATAAGCTCATAAGCCCAAAAAAAAAAAAAAAAAAAAAAAAAAAAAACTCTTATTGCTAATGGACACGTAGCATCGATTCATAGCGAATTACTCCGACAAAATTTTGTATTTTAAATTCTATTTGAACAACACTACCTTTAATCTTAAGATCAAGGTGCACCTCATGTTCATTGGGACATAAGAGTTTTTTTTTTGGTAACAAGGGCGGAGAGATGCATGACATGAAAGTAGAAATCATGAATTAAATTTAACAAGATAAGAGCTCTTTATCAATGAAGTCGTGAAATAATTTATCATAAGTAGTCACATCTAAAGGTAACATCCAATGGGACCTTAGAAGTTACAGTATGTCTTTACAGAATTTAACAAGATGGAGTGCAGCACTGCTGGAATTATCCAAATATAACGGAGATATTAATGACACAAAGAACATGATTAGAGGTATTATATTGTTAAAGTTTGCTTATGCTTTTCTAATTCTCGTACCTATGTCAAAATGATGCAGCTTCTGCAAGAAGACATCGTTTTCTATATCTTTACTTTCAAAACAATTTGTTAAAAACTTTATTGTTTGGCTGAAAATATTTAAACAAACTGTAGAGGCCGTGTCAAAACTAGAAGAAGTATTGACTATCAACCCTGCAAAGCATGACGCTCTATGGTGCTTAGGGAATGCCCACAGTGCATGTGCGTTTTTAACTAGTGACCATGATGAAGCTAAGATTCTGCTTGACGAGGCATTCCAATGTTTTCAAAAGGCTGTAGACGAGGTATAATTCCTTTGCTTGTGCATATAAGGCTCAAAACTTGAATACTATCCCAGCATAATAATCAGTTCTAATTTGTGAATATTTGTGATGAAATGTATTGTTTCAGTCTCCAGAAACCGAACATTATCTCAAGTCTTTGGCTGCCTGTGCTAAGGTATATATACTTCTCACTTTGTCGCGTATTTCTTGTTGTAGTTTCTTATAAGTCGCTCCAGGTCATGTGTCTTACTAAAGCTTCATATGTTCGATCAGCTTTATGTTTTTCTAAATCTTTGGCATCCAGTGCCATGGTATCTCTTTATTTTTGTCACTTGTTTTTTTCTTAATTGCTCTAGTTTATGTTTCTTGCTAAAGATTTCATATGTCATAATATCGGCAGCGGTACACATTTGGCTGTGGGGTATCAAAACCGGATATACATCTAAAGTCTGTATCCGAAAATTTGAATACGGAATTTTGATTTTCTGGTTCAACTGTGTTATAAATAATCATAGAATCTGCGTGTCACATATACTTCGGGTATGTTTGGCAAAACTAGCTGTAAGCTGTAAACTGCAAAGCTGTTAACATGAGCTACAAGCTGGATCTTCTTTTAATAAAAGTGGTTGGTAAATTAGCTCTTAAATGTAATTATAAGATGTAAAATGACATAAAATGACAAATCTATAATTGTAAACAAATGTTAGGAGGGTATATTAGTAATTTAAAGTTTTAATAGCTCATAGACATTTAAAAAGCTTCATGAATCAGCTTTTCATTTTGGAGCTATTTGTTTGAAATAAAAGCTTGTAGGTAATGCATCCAAACGAAGCTACTTAGTTTATAGGAGATTATTTTGTAACAAAAAGCTAATAGCTCATCCAAAAAGCCCCTGCCAAACAGGCCTCATCTTTAGAAGACGCGTGGACTCAAAAAACAAAAAGGCAAACTTTTACATTCGTTCCAATTTTATTAGAGTGTAAGTTAAAGTGACTATTATCTCTAATTCTTCGTCCGATGCATAAATAATTTAAGTGAGATCAATATTTCGAAGTTGGATTTTGTAGTCATGGGTCATAATTTGTGGATTCATTAGGGAAGTTGGTTCTAATTACCTAAATCTTTATATTATACTGTAATTGGTTTATTTTGGTTTTCAAAGATATAAAACTGAAATTTAAGGACGTTGAAAGATAGATAAAGTATCAGATGGGTGAGAAATTATATATTGCTAGATTTCTACTTTAAGAGTTCGATACCAAAAGAATAACAAAATATTTTAAGTGGATAAATGCCCAGTAACCATTAAGTATCTTGGAATACGAATTTTGTAGTTATTTTGGGGCGTGACTGAGAAATGTTGGACACTCATCTTTTTCGTGATGAAATTTAGGACACTTTATTTGGTAATAATGTCTGATAGAGTCTGGCTAGGGGTGTATGTCAAAACAAATGCAATGGCAGGTCGCTGATATGGCAAATGGAATCTATACAGAAATCATATTGTAATATAATTATACGGAGTACTACACGAATTTTGCTATTTTTTTCCAATAATATTCAATATTGTAGGCACCTGCGTTGCATAAGGAGATCCACACACAGGGAAGACTTGGTCAAGCTCAACAGACATTGGGTGGAGGACCTGCTGCATCTTCAAGTGCTACGGTTAGGCCTATTTCTTTTTATTTTGGTTATGCGTCTTCAAGTAAAGAATATGTAGTATGTATATGAGATCCGCATGTTTGTAGTAAACTGGCTTTTAGCATTATGCAGTTAAAGGGATTTTGGGTTTATGCCTGGTGAACGCATGTTTCCCTAACGCTTGATTATTCTGTGTTGTAGGGCTCTGCCAAGACCAAGAGCAGTGATCTAAAGTATGCTTTCTGTGGCTGGGTAATTCTTGTTGTCGGAATTTTCACATGGGTAGGAATCGCCAAGTCTCAGGTGCCTCCACCTCCAGCAAGATGAGTATTTTGTTTTCTCATTAGTATGTTAACCTCGTTTTCTTAGAAGAGGATGCAAATGTTCGTTACATATGCTTAATGGTTTATATGTGTACCACCAACTAAGCGCCTTGTGTGAGCTTATGAGTGCATTATTCCATTTATAGAAAATGTCATCCTAATGTGCACTCCTAGCCAGTATAGTGATGATCATCTAAATTTTGAATTTAATTAACTCTTCATAAACGTGTCTTTGTTTTGTGAAGTTTACGTATAAAATTTCGTAGTTCGTTTGTTTTTTACTACTTTTTTCTTGTATCTTGCGTTGCTGGTTGGACTTTATGATGCTTTTACTAGATTTGTTTATCGTCTTATTCTGGAAAATTGCTATATATGTTGTGCATGTGAATATTTCAGATGCTTTTTTAATACTTGTGTGTGGGGGATGTGAAAGTAGAGGGGCCAACTTCAACCCATCGAAGAGAAACCAGGTCAATTCGGATCATATTTCAGTTTTTTCATCGTCTATAAGTATCCCAATGCCATATTATACACCTTCTTTCCCGAAATTTGTTTTACTATATGTAGCCATTGTTCCCGTTTCAATAGAAGCCGGCTATTGCAATGGATCCGATTTTTTTTAAACAACAGCTCTCTAATTTCTACTATGCATTAACCATCATCATTGGGGTCTCTAAATCCCATTGCTTGAAGCAAAGAATGAACGGTAATTTTATGTGTGCACTTGACTTAAGACTAGTATGACAAGAAAAATGAAAATGCTATGAGGATGGTTGTGACTGCCTATATCTTTTTAGAGAAGCACAACAAAACAACCAAGTGTAACAAGATTCAAATAATACTATTTAGATTTGCTAATTGATGTGTCAAAAAACCATATTTATATAATAGAAAATGAAAAGTATACCTAATTTTGAAGGGAAAAAAACGTTATGATTTGAATATCTAAAACTGTGACTAATTATATATTTAAATCTATTATTTTATTGATCTATGAAGATTTGGTTGATCTGGTCCATCAATTACAACTAATAGAATCTTGTTAGACAAGTTCTAGACATATTATTAGGTCTTTTGATCACCTCATTTTGCAAAATATATAACCAAAAAAGATAGATCTTACCAAAGCAATAATTTCTTTTGTATACATGCAATATTTTTGCCTGCTTTACCATTTTTATACCTCATACAAAAATTGCATTAAATTCTCAAAACTCGCAAGCCATGAATAAAATCTTGCAAAATCTGTTATTGACATAAAATCTTGCAAGGTATGAGCGTTGGTCGAAAAAGGTCTTTTGTGTATATGCAAAGGATTTAGTGGGAGGTTCTGATAGAGTTAGAATATATTCTATGTGGGCTAAACGCATAAACTCGTAAAGTAGGGTGTACAATCGCAAATTTCGAAGTAAGGTATTAAATCGCAAAATAGCGATTTTCTAATGTATTTTGGTAATGTGCGATTTATATTGGAAATCTAACATACTAGTCGGTTTCAGTTTACAAAATCATATTTGCAAATTTTATACATTCGTTAAACATCTCTTGTATTTTTATCCATTCAAAAAAAGAACATTTTAAAAAATTACCAAACATCCCATAATTTATACCAGTCTCTCTAGCTACCTTTGCCCTTGGGACAACCTCTTTTCTTCATAAAACCCTAGCAGATACATCTTTTATATAATAAAAACACATGATTGAAATTCTTTTTTGAAATAAATCAAATTTGGCAAATATTAGAGGTTATTTTTGTCATGAGGCAAAACTGAATCATCTGATTTACCGATAAAAGTCAAAATTGACAGCCAGTTGGTTTAAAATTGACTCGGATAAAGATAATTGTAAAAAAAACTATAAAAACATGAGGCAAATATTTAGAGGTTATTTTTGTCATGAGGCAAAACTGAATCATGTGATTTGCCGATAAAAGTCAAAATTGGACAACCAGTAGGTTTAAAACTGACTCGGATAAAGATAATTGTAAAAAAAAAAACTATAAAAACATGTGTTTAAGTAAAATAAAAAACTTTAAAAAAAAAAAAAGAAGAAAGGAAAGTCGATGCTTTCACACCCTTATTTCTTTTCTCATTTTCGAATGACTGTCCCATTCCATTTTCTTTTAATTGACGACTATCAAAAAAATTAGAAAATGTTACAAAATTGAGATTAACCGCATTTAATATAAGTTTAAGACACATAAGAGCCCTAACCATATTTCTACTTGTAATCAATCCATATAGACTGAAAGAAAATAAATAGGCACTCAAAACAAGTTAAAGATGTGTTAAAATTATATAACTTCAATAATCAAATGTAAAAAAAAAAAAAAAACTATAAAAACATGTGTTTTAGGTAAAATAAAAACTTAAAAAAAAAAAGAAAAAAAAAAGAAAAAGAAAAAAAAAGGAAAGTCGCTTGATATTGGTTCGAATCCAATTCGTTAATGGCCATCTTGGTCTTATAGATGTCTTGACACCCTTATTTTCTTTTCTCATTTTCGAATGGCTGTCCCATTCCATTTTCTTTTAATTGACGACTATAAAAAAAATCAGAAAATGTAACCAAATTGAGATTAACCGCATTTAATATAAGTTCAAGACACATAAGAGCCCTAACCATATTTCTACTTGTAATCAATCCATATAGACCGACAGAAAATAAATAGGCACTCAAAACAAGTTAAACAAGTTAAAGAGGTGTTAAAATTATATAATTTTAATAATCAAATGTAAAATAACTTTACATTCTGACTGGAAAATATAAGTTACATTTAATTCCAAAACATTAGAAAAATGATCTAATCTTGAATATAGTTTTATAAATTTAATTGTAAGGTTATTATTTATATAGTTTCTATAAATGTTTTAGGTAAAGATATCTAAAAGAAACTTTTGAATTAAGAAATCTCCATTTACATTTATTTATAAACAAAAAAACATAATAATGTCATAAACTATGCACTAATAAAAATCCGAGAAAAAAAGAAATAATGGATCCTCAAAAAGAATTAGAGAAACTTATGCTCGAACAATTTTGTAAGACCATTCAAGAAGAATACCTCAAAAACCCTACCGATGTTGATGTAAGTATCTATATTGGATATTTTTTATTCAGGGTAATCGTTCTTTTCAACCTTTTGGTCCTAATTCATAGTGATTGAACTCAACGTCACACATATTCAAACCAGGTAAAATCAAATTTGACATGGCCACTTTAGGGTTTGTTGCACGTAAAATGGCTTGAGACCTCACTCTCACGTTTTAGTAATGTTAGTTACAAGCTTTTTGTCACCAAGCACCCGAGTTATTGTTTGTATTGATAATGGGATTTGTTGTTATGCATCCATGATGTATCTACTTATGATAGTCAATGGAAATCAAGAAGCACATAGCATTGATTCAAAACCAATACATAACAACAAGGGTTGTTTCACTAAATATTAAATCAGTTACATATAAAACGAAGGGAAACGAATCATTTAGGGGGTGTTTGTTTAAGCTTAGTTTTGGGCTTATGAAATTATTTGGTTTCGCTTATCTTATATATAAGACAATTTTTCCTGGCTCGTTGAGCTTTTTGCGATCTTCAAGTCCCTAAGTCAAAAATACAAAGAGGCTTGAAAAAAATGGGTTATGAATAATAAGACGAGTCAGATAAGCTCATAAGCCCAAAAATAACCCTAAGCAAACACCCCCTTAACAGATTACAAAATTTGTATTGAAATTCCATTTGAACAACTTTACCTTTGACCTTAAAGATCAAGGTGCACCTCATGTTCATTGGGAGATCAAGGGAGTTTTTGTTCTCTTTATAGCGAGGGCGGAGAGATGTATGACATGAAAATAGAAATCGTGAATTTAACAGGATAATAGCTCTCAATCAATGGAGTCATGAAATACTCTAAATCAACTGATTTTCCATACTAATTAGCCGTTTTTTTATTAAAAATATACCAAACATTGGGACCTTAGAGACAAGTAATTACATTGTTATGTCATTGCAGAATTTAACAAAATGGGGTGCAGTACTGCTGCAATTATCCCAATTTGGAAGTATTGACGAATCAAAGAACAACCTTAGAGGTATTGTTAATGCTTATTTAATCCCCGTACCATGTCAAAACAATGCAGCTTTTGCTAAAAGATATCATTTTATTTCCGCTTATTTTCACAATTGTGAAACAAAATGTAGAGGCTGTATCAAAACTAGAAGAGGCACTGACTATCAACCCTGCAAAGCATGAGGCCCTTTTCTGCTTAGGAACTGTCCAGAGTGCACTTGCATTTTTAACCACTGACCATGATGAAGCTACGATTCTGTTTGATGAGGCGTTCCAATGTTTTCAAAAGGCTGTAGATGAGGTTTAATTCCTTGCTCATGCATAAAAGTCTCAAAAGTTTAATGTTATTTTCGCATACTAGTCAGTTCTAAGTTGTGAATGTTTGTGATGAAATATATTGTTTCAGAGTCCAGAGACAGAACGTTATCTCGAATCTTTGGCTGGCAATGCTGAGGTATATTTCTCAATGTGTATGTTAAAGTGAGTTATATTTATAATTCATCGTCCGATGCAAAAATAGAATAAGTAAGATCAACATGTAAAAGTTGGATTCAGTTTCCGTGGGTCATAATATGTGGATTCATTAGCGAAGTTGGTTAAAAAGTCTAACATTAATATATTAGAATGTGTTGGTTAAGCTTTTTCAAACATACGAAAACCGAAATCTAAAGATGTTGAGAGGGATGTACAGTATCAAATGTGTGAGACTGTGAGAGGCCGCAAAGAATTATACATTGCTTATATTCTCACAAATTCAGTTTATATGCTAAGATTGCAAAATAGGTATTTCATTCTCAAGTCTATGAAACTAGTGCGATATTTTACCGAAGTTAGTTACTTAATTAAGGTAAGTCATTTTCGAGAGAAGTTATTTGAATCACTTGGCTTTGTGGCATCTCTCGGGCATTCTGTTTTTAAATTCTGGAAATGACAATTTTAATTTTTTATATGTTTTATTCTGTCCCATTAACTTATACTATACCTGTAGACTAGCTAGATTGTGTGTTTGAATGGTACTTTAAGAGTTTGATATCAAAAGATAACAAAAAAAATTGAAGCGGATAAGTGCCCAGTAACCAGTAACTCAGTAAGTATCTGGGAGTCGGGAAAATTGAGTTTTTTTGGCATGACCGAGAAATGTTGGACACTTGTCTTGTACATGATGAAGCGTAGGGCAAGTTACTTAGTCATAGTGTCTGACGCAGTTTGGTTAGAGGCGCATGTATGCACAAGATGTCAGGTCACTGATATGGCAATGGATTCTATACAAAAATTATATTGCAAAATCTAATTATACGGAGTCCTTTACAAAGTTTGCTAAAAATTTTCCATTAAAACATAATATTGTAGGCACGTGCGTTGCATAAGAAGGTCTACACACAGGGAGGACTTGATCAAGCTCAACAGACATTGGGTGGAGAACCTGCTGCATCTTCAAGTGCTACAGTTATGCACATTTCTTTTTTTATTTTGGCCTCAAGTATAGAATGATTAGTATATAAATGAAATCTATTTGCTTTATGCAATTGAAGGCATTTCGAGTTTATGCCTGGTAAATTAAAGGTTTCCCTAACACGTAATTATTCTGTGTTGTAGGGATCTGCCAAGAATAAAAGCAGTGATCTAAAGTATGATATCTGTGGCTGGGTAATTCTTGCTGTCGGGATTTTCACATGGATAGGAATGGCCAAGTCTCAGATGCCTCCACCTCCAGCAAGATGAGTAATTTTGTTTGCTCATTAGTAAGTTAAGCTTGTTTTCTTATATAAGAGGATGCAAATGCTCACTACATATGGTTTAGATGTGTACCACCAACTAAGTGCCTCGTGTGAGATTACAAGTGCATTATTTCTTTTATAGAAAATGTCATCCTAATGTGCACTACTAGTATAGTGATGTGCATTTTGGTATCTTGATTGTGATATTTTCTTATACAATTCGGTACTTCATTTGTTTTTTACTACATTTTTTCGTTTATCTTACGATGCTTGTTAAGCCTTGAGGATACCTTTTATAGGATTCGTTAATTGTCTTCTCTATGAAATAGATGTATGTTGTGCATGTGAATATTTCGGATGTTTGTTACTATGATGCTGCAAATTCGCCTCTTGTTTTTCCACGTGTAGAATGGGTTCTCGGAGGAGATGGTAAAAGCTAAATGAGAGAGAGTATGCTCTTCCTAGTCAGGGACAACCATGACTTGTCACTAAGACTAATTATCAGTAATTGTCATTTCTAATGACATGATTGGGACATTCACCATTAGCATCTGTTAACATAATAAGCAACCAAATTAAACATATCTAAAACGGCACTAACTCTAATTGTAAATCAAAGGTAGGGCACCTACCAAATCTGACATGAAAGAAAAAAACTCTTGGTGGAGTCCAGCCCCCAAAGTATCACTATTAAGAATCATATGCCTATATTTTTCATGTGTTAAGTGAAGTCAGTCGACCTGAATATTATCCAGTAAAGCTTCATGTTATTATAATTTCCCAATTTCTTAGTAACACAATTTGTTTTAAATAATGCAGTTAACAGTATCAAATGTACCTATAGATAACCGAGATAATTTTAGCAGTGTTTACTTGGTTGCATCTCTTGTTGTAGAGGTAGGCTACTGGTTCAAGAAGTACAATGATTAGAGGACAAAATTATGTCTTATGGATTTCTATAGCCCATTTCACCATATTACTTCCTTAAAGTGATTCTATCAAAATTCGTGGAGTTGATAAGTTGACACATTTTTTAGCCAATGACAATAGGAGATAAAGTTTGGTTTATTAAAGAGATCTGAATGTCTGATAATCTGATGGTGGCTTGTAAGCAAATATATCCAATTTAAAAGTTTAGGACTTCTATCCCGCTTGTTGGATGTTTATCGACATATTTATCCCTTCTACCAAGGTATGTTAACTTCCACTTTCTAGACACGTGATGATCCATCACTACAGATTAGGCAAGTTACGGTTAAGTTCATATATCATATTTCCTGTTCATATTTTTTTTTTCTTTGTGGGTTAAGGACTTGTTTAAGGTTAGCACCATTAAGGGTATCTTGACGAATTAATATTTATTAGTCATAAATCTAGTCTAGTGCTTAGGAATGTTATCAATAAACCAAGATTATATCGGCGCAGAGCACAGCAGGATCTTATCAGTTAGTTTTTCAGATTTTATTAATAGAATATTGTGCTGATAGGCGGTTTTAGCGGCTAAAGTTATAAGCTGCAGTCCCTACAGTAACCTTTCTTTTTATAGTAAGGACTGGTAAATCTAGCAGATTCTTGGGCCACGCATAGCCAATATGGAAAGAACCATCAGCCATCACTAGGTTATAAGTAGTGATATATATTGCCCATGATATTATATTTGGCATATAGGTTTTTTTTGGGTAATATTTGGCATATAGGTTCATATGTGTTAGTCTAGAATTGGTTTATTTTTGTTTATATTTATTTTAATATAAAGTTTCAAAAGTTATGGGACACATAATTCCACTTCTTTGGTTCTCTTTCCAAGGGATGTTGCCAGAAGCATTGTGCCATATAATAGTCATAAACTTTATTGATCGTTAATTCGCTCTTTTTTTATCTGTAATTATGCTGCAAAGATTACATGCTTTTGAAGATCTCCTTTAGAGTTGATCCATATATGCATATATCTATTGGTAGATTTATCGTTATCTTGTGTTTTACTTTAATGGTTTGATTAAGTGCTTCACTAATGTATGTATTAGGGTGGTGATTGATCATTTAGTGGTGTTTTCTTTTGCTCTTTCTTTACAGCAAAGCATGGTTTTCATGATTAAAGGTTTTAATCTGTGGGTCATATTATTATTATTATGCGGATGCAGGAGGACCACGCGTCTAAGGCTAGGCTAGATTTAGCTTTCGCTTTCACTTTAGTTATGTGTTAGATTATGTTATTATGTTTTTTGATTCATATATGGTTTTTTCTTTTAGTGGTCATGGTCATAGACTTGATTTTTATGTTGGGTGCTTTCTTGAGTAAGAGCAACATAGGAGAGGCATAATATTGGCAGTGGAATGAATTTACATGATTGATGGACCCGAATAGGTATTTTCACTTAAATACCATCAATCCTGTTGCATGGGCGGTAAGTCAGTATAACACAGTTAGTAGAGCAACGTAATTGACACAATTTGAGTTGGTGGTCTCATGACATGAGCATGGAAATGCATATAGGATTAATCCACAAAACATTGTACACCTATGTGCATATCTTATTCTGCCTTTGTGCTTGTTTATAGTGATGGAATGTGCTTTTCTGCGGTTTTTAGTGTGGATTTTATTATAGTTTAAGGATCTGTTAATGATGTGAGCCTAAAAGTCCTGCCCAAATGGGATTGGTTAAATTTCAAAGATTTATATTCTTTCTTTTAATGTTATAATATGCACCAATGGGTTTGTATGTTATGTCCTGAGATAAGCAATTGAGTTAATAGAGCACCCCTAAGCAACTGCTTATGTATTTATTGCAAGAAGCGTATTCGAAAATGAAAGGGTGGCTTACTTAGCGAACCACATTTTAACATCTGGGGTAGTCGCCTGAAGTATATGCAACACGAAATGTGCACTGTGTATGTTTTGTTAGGCGAAACCAAATAACAACCATGTTATTGGGTTTATGTTTCTCTTGTGACGCCGTTTTCCCTTATGTTTGGCAGCGCATGTTTATGACAGGGGTTCTTATAAATATCTCGGAACAAAGTTTGATAATTGATGACTAATGATGTGACACATCTGTGTGTTGGCTCGTTTATTGCATAAAAAAAGTGAAAACGACTACCTAATCTTCCACTCTTTAACACCAAAAGGTTCGAGAATTTATGGGGGTTGATCTGGACTAGAAAATAATGTTGTAGTTTGTCATGCAACTACTAGATGATAGGTTTGATTAGTTGGTTCAATCCCGATTGTAATTAAGGTGCCATTAGTATTTTTATACGTATATAACATATAGGTATTTTAGCAATAATCATAATATGCCACGAGGTTCACTAATCACTATAAATACTCAAACCTATCATCTAATAGTAATCTCTACATATAACCGTTTGTAATATTATCAATCAAACGTGATGTTTGCATTCTGTATGTAAATATGTTTATTATGAAACGCGATCTTTGCATTTTGTTACCATCCGTTTAACAATAAAACTTAGACTTGTTGAAAGATCCACAAATTTGAATCGAGAACTCAATCTTATAGAATTCAGGAGCCAATGCATCTTTTAAGCATGTTGGTCTAATGTCTACTCGAGCTAATGAGTAGTTCACAACCGCAGCTTATGCGCCCAAGTAGATCCGAGCTTATGGATAACCACCGTCGAGTTCTAGTATAATTAGTATTCTTATTTTTAGACTTTAAGATAAGTACTTCCTAGTTATATTAGAGTCCTAGATGGATTAGGGAAAGTCTGTTCTATTCCTATATAAGCAAACCAAACGAGCAGTGTTTGGTTGTACCATCAATATCGCTTTTGTAAGCCAATACTTTTCCGATTAATACTAAGCGAGTTATTCTAGTATCAAAGTTCTTGTTTTATTGTTTGTGTTTGTGAACATCGATCACCGTGGGACTTGAATTGGTATCAAGAGACAGTGTCAAAGTCGATCACCGTGTTTCAAAGTTTCAAAGTCGATCACTGTGTTTCAAAGTCTCAAAGTCGATCACCGTGTTTAACCAAAGTCGATCAAACACCAGGTTTAACCAAAGTCGATCAAACAGAAGGTTCAACCTAGTCGATCACTGAAGGTTATTCAACAGCAGAAGTCGATCACTGAAAGGTGTACAAGAAGTCGACTAAAGGGTTCCAAGCTTAGTCGATCATTGAAGACTAAAGGGTTCCAAGTTTAGTCGATCACCAAAGGGTTTCAAAAGCAGTCGACTAAAGGGTTTTCCAAGACAGTCAAGACGACTAAAGGGTTTCCAAGAAGTCGATAAAGTTTCAAACTTTAACTTGGTTTACTTAGGCAAGAAGTAAAACAAGCGTGTTCTAGGGTGGAAGATAACCAACCACACCTTAACTTACAAAAGGCGCTCAAGAAGGATGGTGCAAGGCGAGTCGAGTCAACCACCAATTGAACATTCTAAAACCAACTTTCAAATGTCCAATGTTAACAAGCACGAATTATAACATATGGGCAATAAGAGTTAAAGTTTATTCCGAGTCCATGGAATACTTGATGCTTTGGAACCGTGGGAAGGAACACAAGTTGTTGCCAAGCATCACATGGCAGCGTGAAGTTACTCTTCCGTGCGATTCCGAAGAACTTGTTCAAGTTTCAATTCAACACAGCCAAAGAAACTGGGAGCTTTGAAGACCGGTGTATGGGTGTTGATCGGGTTCAAGACGCAAGGTTGCAAACCTTGAGACCGAATTCGAATCATTAAAGATGAAAGTCAACGAATCAATCGATGACTTTGCGGCTAGAATGGGCAAAATTGTAATCAAGTCAATAGCTTGGGAACAATTTATGAAGACAAGAAACTTGTTAAGAAGTTACTTGCATCTGCTCCAGGATAGGTATGTTGCAATTGTTGCCTCATAATAGAACAATTTGCCGACTTGAATACTATGTCTTTTCAAGAAGCAATTGGAAGGTTAAAAGCTTTGAAGGAAGAATGAAGGGTGTTGACACCACTTCAAGATCAAGGCAAGTTGATGTTCGAAGGGCTAAAAGATATGATAAGAAAGGTCGAGGAAGGAATTCCTCCGGTGGCAACGGTAAAGGTCAAAACTTTTCTTCTCAAAACAAATCTCGAGTAGTGGTCAAGCTAATAACCGCAACGTGGAAACCGTAACAACTCCCGGGAGTACACGGAGCAAGAAGAACAAAGTCGAGATCTTCAAAGATTCAATGCTTTAGATGTGATGAATATGGTCACTTTTGCTTTAACCGCCTCGAACGACGTGAACGAAGCAAAAGCATGAATCAAACCTTTTGAAAACAGAGGATGATGATGACCCAACACTTTTTATGATGAAAAGCGCTCAAGAAGTAGTTTCTTGAAGAAAAGATTATCCCAAACCAATTGAATACTAAGCCAAACAGGAAGACACGGTATTTGGATAATGGAGCAAGTAATCCATGAGCGGGGATCCGAGAATACTTTTCGGAGTTGAATGAGAATCTCTCCGTGAGTGAAGTTTGGTGATAACTCCTACATCGATAAAAGGAAAGGGTTCGATAATCATTGAAGGGAAAACGGAGAGCAACGGTTAATCACCGGAGTCTATTACCTACCCGAGCAAAAGCAACATAATTAGTCTTGCAAGCTGGCGCTGACAGACATTCGTATGAAAGGTAACCTTCTTACTATGCGTGACTCATGGCAAGTTGATGAAGGTTCCTAGAACAAGTAATAGACTTTACAAGATTAACTTCAAGTTGGAAGTCGGTGTGTCTCAAAGCAAAGATGGAAGATGATGCTTGGTTATGGCATGCTAGGATGGGTCACATTTTTCGAGACAATGGAATTAATGGCAAGGAAGGGCATGGTTGAAAAGTTGCCAATAATTCATCAAGAGAACAAGTTGTGTGAATGAAACAATTTTTGATAATCATTTCGCTCCTCTTAGACCGGGGCCGGTGCCAATGCAACTCCCTCATGGACTTGTCTTTCGATGGGGTTGGAATAGAAACCCATTCACTCTTTGAGATCGAAGAACTCACTATTCTTACCGAGCTTGTCTCACATCTTCACCTTAATAATGAAATTGATAAATGGGTTTGCATTTTTAACGAATCTAAAACCTTCACTGTCAAAGGAATGCGGCTCTACATCTCCAAGGCTAACCATCCTTCCACCATAACTCAATCTCGTTGGAACAAATATCTACCCTCTAAAGTCAACATCTCTACATGGCGCATAAAAAACCGAAGGCTTCCAAATCGGCTAAATCTTGATAAAAGAGGTGTAGACTTACACTCTGTCCGCTGCCCCATTTGCGATGATGATCTTAAGTGCGAAAAGCATATTTTTTTTGAGTGTACCGTTGCAAAGGACACATGGTTAGCGGTCCTTAAAGGGTGGGGTATCCATAACCTCAACATTTCAAGCCTCAACGAGGCAATTGAATTGCGCATCGAGCCCTCTTAATAACAAGCACGGAGGTACTTTGATGTGGTTGTTCAAACGACTCTTTGGGTCCTCTGGACTCATAGAAACGAAACAGTCTTCGCGTCCAAGAAGCCAAGTAAAGACCTTATTCTCAACAACATTAAGCTTTCTTCATTCACTTGGATCCGCTCAAGAGCAAATTTGCATTCTTTTAGTTGGGTAGATGTAACAATTCGCATTTTCAGGATTTCTATCCATTCTCAAATTTTTACTATTCATCCCGAGAAATTACTATTCACTTTTACTATTCACTTTCACTATTCATCCCGTAAAATTTTTATTTCACATTCTCGTAAGTTAAATTATTTTAGTAATATCCTGAGAGTTTGACAATCATTAGATCATCTTCGCAAAAGTTATTCAGAAAATATAGTTTTAAAGTTTCGCTTTGGTCGGTGCACCATTTAAACATCCCGCGCATAACGAAAATCAACTCGGAAAATTTTCCTCACACCAGATTAATTTTTAGATCACTCATAATCAATATAAGAATTTTTAAAATTTCATTTAAATGTTACCAAATAAATCCTGAGCCGTACGAGACTAAACTTACGTTTTAAACAATTCTACTTAGACTAAAACTTAACCATTCCCGCATTGTGTTTTCTAAGATGTTTAGACACTTTTACATTTTTGAAAAGTCAAACATATTTCTCTCCTCCTTTGACCATAAAGAAATTAACCTTGTACGTTCTACATTTTTGCTTAAATCGCGTAACTTTTAGACTTTACGTATAACTATTAAGTTATCCCACGTATGACGAAAACCACATTTTGACATCTCATATCACTTTTAGACTAATTTTAGTCTACTTTAAATAAATTCACGGTCATTTTCCTCAAATTTCGTTCTTTTCTGATAAATTGCGAAATACGCGTTTTTGACCCGTATTTCCAGCTTTAAGCAGCGTTTTTGCACCCAATGAGAGTTATCACCCATTTTATATTTTTAGACGGAGTATAATGATGAGTTTCATCATTCCTACAAGTTTCGTATTTTTACGATACCCGGTTTTACGTTTTATGGCTTAACAACTTACGGTTGACATTAACGGAACCAAATCATGCTCTAAACTCAAGATAAGACCAAGACTTATCATCTAAGCCACCTATGAATGTTATGGCCGACTTAAGGGGGGGGGTCATAATTTTGGTGGCATAATCCTAACCATGCTTCATTTAGATCATTACATGTGTCCTAGCTTAACCATGGTTAACATTTAACCCAATATATGGTTAACCAAACTTACCCTCCTGTAAATAGCAAGTGAAATGCATCCTAAGAACCATCATATTCTGATTTGGGTCGTTCATATCACAAAACATTCATATCTTCCATAATTTGATCTATAAACTCCAAGTTTATGCAAAGAAGTTTCAAGTAGTAAGTTACTACATCAAATCTCTAGCAAGTTTAAGTGATCTTCTTGAGTTTAGATCCACTCAAGTCACTTAGTACTTCATCACCAACTCTTCAAGATTGCAAGGGTTCCAAGGTGTAGAAAGCTAGCTCAATTCAAGGTCCTAAGTGTTCAATCAAAGTCCGATCCTTACTAGTTACTCATTTTCTTAATTGAAAGCCAAAAGTTGTAAGCAACTAATCACCACCATAATTATTCATAATCTTAACAATTACACGCTATATATATAGTTACTATGTTGATTCATGATGTACATATACTCAATCACATGTTTTAATTCACATATTGTCGTAAAAGTAACAAACTAGTAAACTAGTCATATTCTACACATTTGAAACCATTAAAACCAGTCACATATGGACTTTCTAACTTACATACTATGGTAGAAAAGATAAAATTGTAAACATAGCAATTTGAATCACTCGAAACGGACAAACGAGTCAAAAGTTATAGCCAAAAGTTAAGCGAAACCAAACGCCAAAGCGCCTAACACAAGTCATTAGCATTATTCGTTTGAAAGTGGTACTTATGGTCCGAATCATCAAAAGTTAAAACACGAAAGTTGTCCGGAACGACGTTTTCCTTCAACTTAATGAAGCTCGGACCCTGAAAAACGCTTAAACATGCCATTATCTTTCAAAAACTGAAACTGCCCTATATATAGTTTCATGACTATACTTTTGTCACAACTAAAAGCAAACCAAGAGGCCTAATGGCCATAAGTCAAGATCACGGCTACGGCTAAGGTCAAAGATGAGTCTCAAGACCATGGTAGTCAAGACCAAAGCCACGGCAAGGCCATGGCTAAAGCCTCAAGGCTTCCTAAGCCGAAACCGTAAACCAAAGGCCTTAGCCTTGACAAACCTAAACGTATACAATACAATTTGGATCTACTCCCTCGATAAACCATGAAACTATACTTGTAATAACCAACTTTATAATTTAGAAACTTGCAAACTTTTCTTTAAACACTTGTGACATAAATTATGCGATACTTGTGATAACCATTGTGATTTCTTAATCATAACCAAATAACCTTGTAACTTATACTTACAAACCATATGACACTTATGATATATAAACAAAACATATGTTTTATCTACTAAGTGCTACAATACTAGGGAGCTTCATGTGAGGGTTTCATTTGAGTAAAACGTAACGACAAGTTCTTTGGATTTACGATTTAAAGTGTCCTAGCTCCTCAAACGTTCTTGCATGACCTCACGAATTATGATGGCCCGAACGGTAGTACGATATCTATAAACTAAATACATTTTCACAACTAGACCATTACTATAAAACGACATACACAAATACCATGTACTACATCATGATCAACATAGGGACGTATATATGTTTGTTATTTCTTTAGCATCGTTATTTCAAACCTAAGTCACAACATCCTATTCTAGGTTGCTCGTAGAAGTTCTCACGGCATATCCATCATTCTCATTATACATTTGATATCGTTTACTCTGAGGTGAGTTCATAGCCCCACTTTCTATTACTTAATTGTTTTACAAACCTTTGGGGGAAATACATGCTTTATTTTAAATCGAACACATTGCTTTCAAATTATACTTGAATATATTAGTTGCACTAAGTACACTATTGCCAAATCCCTATTATCATGAACCATTAATCACTTGCGAGTGAACGCGAATAATGTGGATAGATCTATCGGAATGACAAATCCGTTTGTGTTGACCGGTAAGCAAACAAACGCACTCTATTTGAAGATCCATAGGTTTAATGGCAAATTACCTATTAGGTCATCGGTTACTAATATATGACGGTGTTAACGTTTCGGTATCATGAGCTTAGTCCAATAATATCTGCTTTGTTTTCAAACCATTGGTGTGAGTCTATAGCTCACACTACCAACATAATGTGTTCAACCATCAAACAAACTCTATGAATTTCACTCAACCTTTGTGTTGACAGTTTTAAGCATGTATTTCGTGTCCATATTGTACGAGGTGGTACGGAGGAGCACGGATACTCAAGAAGGCTATAAATTTTATTATCATTCGAAAACCAATTTAATGTATTTTGTAAACTTGGAACCATTTGGGACCTCATTTTGTAAACTCGATATTTATATAAATCGAATGATGAATCTTTTAAAACGACTCCATTAGAGTTCGCTTTCTATTATTATGACCTTGGTTTAAAAATGCGTGCATCATTGCGTAAATTGAGTGCATCATTGCATTGCTTTTAGGATTTCGCATCGTGATACCTAATGCGAGGTCATCCCAAAATGCACTCGCATTAGACCGCAATTTGCCGCATTTGAGTAATGCTAGCAATGGTCATAATTGTCATAATATAGAATTTAGATCATTTTGAAAAAAAATAAACCATTTTGAAGAAGATAAAAATATTTTAATGGACGTTGAAAATAGAAGTTTGTGAAAGAAGTCTAAAACAAACACAATAACAACATCCAAATTACCCTACATTTAAATTACCCTTCTGCTCAACATCATGCACCATTAACATGATTTGAAATCTCGCAAACAATCATCTTATTACAGCTTCATGTTATGCAATAGTTCATATTGCTCTTTGATCATAAATAACATACATGTTAAATAGTTGAGCTGGAAATCATATGTGTGATTAAAATTTGACTAAAATTTTAGTTTTGCCTTTTGTTGTTGATTTGGTAATGAATGAATTATGATTGTTAGTCGCTGGTATAACTTATCAGTATACCTTTAACACATTATAATATCATGTCATCATGTATATGTATAGAATCATGTATATGTATAGAATAGACTTTAACGTTCATGTTCAATTGCATTACTGCTAACAATCACAAGGATCTAGAAATTATGGAATTCAAGATCCTAAAATTAAGAATAAATTTACATGATCATTATGTTCGAAAGCAATCAAAGAAGGATTATCTCGTTTAAAACAAAATTTAGTTGGAGTTTCTAATGTTGTTTCTAAGTATTTTATGTCCTGACTTAGTGACTTATTTATTTTACAAATAGAATATTTATTATTATTATTTTTTATTTTTATTTTTTTATTCTTTAATATTTGTGACTTATTTATAAATTTATTGCATTTACTTAGTAAGTTATTTAGTTTACTACGTATAAATAATCTTTTTATTTTTTAATACAAAACGCATCGCGTCCGAAATGCGCTCGCATTCGCAACACGCATCACGCATCGGCCTCTGGGACCTTTAACGCATCGGATCGCAAAACGCAATTTTAAACCAAGGTTATGACTGTTGTGCCATGAAGTAACACCCAATTTGAATTCCGCTGCGTATCACGAAGTCGGGGTATTCTGAGATTGGTTTAATAACCCTTGTAATACTTTATGTCCTGCTTTGTAATCTTTCTGTGTCTTGTCCTAGTCTCTTGCTAAGCAGGTGTTTTATATGATCTTTAATCTTTGCCGTTAAAAAATATATATATATATATATATTTAAGCAAGTAGTATAAATTTCAAGATTCTTAATAAATTTAGGTCAGTTGAAAATAGATAACGACAAAGGACAAGAATGGGTCGTTTTTTGCGTTTTGGAACAACTTTTAAGGCGTTTTCTACTATGGGCTTTTGGTCCTCGTAAGATCTTGTAGGGCTGCATGGATTTAGGAGGCGTGACGACATTGGCTCGAAAATGAGAATCTGTTTACTCCTTGTAGAAACTTACGATGTCCATTACACCTTTAGATGTCCAAGTTGGTGAAAATTTGATTACGAGACCATTTCTGGTGGGCTACCTAGATCCATGCATCCTCACAAGATTTTACAAGGACCAAAAGCCTTAAAAATTAGTCCAAGGTGTACAAAGTGGCCTCGTTCTAGTCTCTTTTAGTAATTTTCTTTTATTCAAAACCATTAACAAGTATCATGTAATCAAAATACATTTCTTAACTTAAAGATGTTAGGCCATACTAAAGTTCAAGTCTACGGTCTATTAGGATGCCCCATCACTGCATGCATCACTGCACTTCCACTTGACACCTATCGTAATGATATGATATCGGGTCTAATGAAACCAAAACAATTCAACAGTAACTTGGGCCTCTACCCCGTACGGATTGATTCCAGGACTTTCTTAATTTGCTTTTGGTGGTCCATAACTTTGTACTTAAATGATTATCTTTTGCTTTAACCTAAATTAACATAATAAGAAGAATGACTTTTCACGAAACTTTAGGCTTTGGATTAACATTATTTTCTAGAATAAACTTTAGTTGTGGTTTTCTGAATAGAGGATGATAGCTTAACTACAAAATTGAATTGTAGTCACAATCATGGATTTTAGGGGGATTAAATAGAAAGAATGAAGAAACCAAGAATATAATGTCAAAAATATTGTTTTTAAACATGCATTTTGTATAGTTGTGATGGTATGTATGACCAAAAATAACATTGGTATGAAATAAGTAGGTGGGTCATATCAATTGTATAAGTCCGTAAAACCGTTATTCAGTCACTCTATTCTAGTTAAATTAAGATGTTCATAAATAAAATAAAATAAAAAACAATTACATATATACTAAAAAAAACTTAAATATTTGCATATTTAGTAGATATTTGCTTAAAAACATTGTATAGTATTTTGCATTAAAACCTATATTTTGGAAAATATGCAAGTATTAAATTGTGTACAAGTATTATTATGCTCAATCAAATAAAAACTGGATTATTGATCATATAATATATATATTCTGATTAAGCATATTACAATTAACTTTTGTTACAATCTCACTAGTTTTTAACCATGTCATTGTTGGTCAAATTAGTTTTTTCTATAAAATTATGTAAAACTTTTTATACTAGTTATAATACTAGTGTATGCGCTGGTTTTTATATAAAATTTTCATTATCTACTATTATCGATAAATTGCCCGTCTCTAGTATTCTTGCTCGTGTGTCTCTCATTGTCATATATCAAATAGTATATCTTAACGGTTAGTGATAGTTAAGAGACAATTGTCTCACGCGTGTCTGGTACACAGCCTGAGAGATTCTTCCAGGCCAAGCATGGACCGGGAATGTAACCAGGCTTATCTAGTGTTGATAATAGGCCTTGTTAGGTATTGATAATGAGCTTGACTTTGACGTATAATTAATGAGCTTTGGTCATTAATATTGATACTTATATTCTATTTTCATTTTGATATTTATAATTCATTGCATATATATTAATTAAATATATAATGATAATAATGTTTATCAATAACAACATCATTTAGGTTTTTAGAATTATAAAGTCTAGAGGGGTACTTATTAAATTTACACTAATAATTTTACTTTAGTCCTTATGATTTTGTTAAATTTAAGAGCTAAAGTTTTATTAACTACTTATTTCTTCTTCTTTTTTTTTTGTTTATAAAATTTAAACATGTTTTTATACGTGTTTATTTTGCTAGATAAAGTATATATGACTTTGATAAAACTATAGCAAATTTTGACTTTTATTGGTTAATCAAAAGTCTTGATTTTAAATTAAAACTCTCATTTCTTGATTCAATGCGATGATGCAAAACTAATCCGTACAATATTTAAAGTAATTTTTGACGGGGCTCTTATGAAAATGGAATGACTAGATTGACAAGAAATGGTGCATGAAGTAGTCTAACTAAGGTTATAGTTTTATACTTTTGGGGTTCACTTTAGTAGTTGACATAGAAAAGGTGATGTCTTTGAGATGAGGCATAAATACCATAGAGTTGTCAATATTTTTGAACATACAATAGAATACTGTATTCTATTGTTGTTCAAAAATATTGACAACCTCCAGATTTATTCTCATCTCAAATACATCACCTTTCTTATGTCAATTACTAAAGCTTAACATCAAAAGTATAAAACTAGAACCTTAGTTAGACTGCTCCACGCACCATTTCTTGTCAATCTAATCATTCCATTTTCATAAAAGACCCGTCAAAAATTACTTTAAATATTGTACGTATTAGTTTTGCATCATCGCATTCAATCAATATTTATGATCAATTGTGGTATGTTTTAATAAGTTCTAAAATCTTCCTTGGCTTATTCTATAATCAGTGATTAAATTAGTTTTGCATGATTAGTGTTTGGTTTAAATTTGATTCTTATTATATTTTGATTACTCGAAACACGGTTATATACATATCAAGGTCGTATGTTAGTGATTTTTTGTCGTTATCCGTATGCAAATGTGAAAAGCTATACATTTTTTCTCCACATTTGCATGAATCATATAAGAAAATGCAAAAATACAAAATAAGCATTATTTGCTATAGTGATACTTTCGACATTACAATCTTTCATTCGCACTTGCATAATGACCTTGTCGAGAAAATGATTCGATGTACTTCACTTATTTATCAACCTATGTTATCTTTATGATTGTTTTGTCGTTTGTTAAGCTTCTTATCACATGCCCTTTTTGTTAGCTTAACTTGGAGAACAACTTAAGCGACTAGATATTTTATAATTTATAGGCTCAAATGCATGTGGTTTGTACGTGAAGATATATAATCCGATACATCATTAATTTCGAAAATTTCTTTAGAATCATAAAACTAGGTGTAGTCCTCAATTATAAGATAAAATTAAAACATCTTGTTCAGCGGATTCAGTTAAACCCGCTCGACTCTATGTAGCTCCGCCCCTGCTCATACGTAAAAGTATCTCACATATATAACACGGTTACACGTGTGAGGGTACCCTCTCGCACCTCTAGCTCATGCACCGACTACGTCCGGTTTAACATGAGATATTGTGTAAAGGAGCTAGATAAGACTCGTAAACTACATCCATAGCTAGGTTTTTGTACACAAAAGGGAAAAAATACTGAAAAGATTATTCTTTATTTTTAATGGAATTCCACACGTAATTAGTTTAAGAACAGGCTGGCGGCTTTTTGTCTTAAATTTATTTTGACATATAATAACTTGGTAGAATCATTTGATTTTGCAAGGTGACCTATGTTATCATAAAGTCTATAATCTTTTATAGTTTATATTATATATATTATTAAACACAATTTAAAACTTTTTATACTGCTCAAGAGTGGTATGAACATATTTGTAATAGTATTGTTTTATTTGATCAATAAAATACATGGGAAATTTTGTAGCTAATATAAGCATGTAGGTTGATTTGCATTAGATTAACATTAATATGTAAGAACATTACAACTTAAGTGACTGACATTTTTAAATATATATGTTCCACGATGAGAACGTATGAATTGATATAGATACGATGTCGTGCCTTGGATATGATTGATAGAATTCGATTGCAGTTTGATTGTTGTAGAACTCAATATGATTGATAGAATTCGATTAGAATGTGATACGAAGCGATAGATAAACTAACATTAGTGAACATCAAAATAGCTAGTATATCATTCAACTATATATGTAGTTATATCATCGACAATTTATAAGAATCATAATCATGTTTAATAATAATTTTGAAACCCGAAAGATCATTCCACATGTGTCATTTTCTTAAGGAATGACTATTCTGATATCGGTTGTCGCCTTAGATTAATTTTGTAACAAATCCAACTCTTGAACATATATAAAAGAAAAACTCGCAGATGATATTGTTTAATGAACATATGAAAGTGATCATCAAGAACACTTAACTGCTAGTGCGGCACTATCATGGTCACATAATTCACACATAAATGAAAATGGAAAGAAAAAAGAAATTAATCTACAATTCTACAAATGCAAAAAATATATCCAAATATTAGAAAGCTACACATTACCACTAACCATGGTTGGGTTGAGTAACCCAAAACTGACCACATTCCATTTGCTATATATATAAGAACCACCCCGCATGCTATCATTCACACTAAACATTTACATACTTTGAGTATTAATTGCATAAGTCTCAAGAAATGAAAACCTTTTTTAGGGCAAGCTTCTTTCTTCTAATCATATGCTTTGTAGTACCCTTTTACAATCTCACACTCCCACTTATCTTTTTTCTTTCTCTTATATCTCTCTCGCCTTTCTTTATTAATATGTGGTTAGTCCCAGGTGGGTTCGCATGGAGAAACCCTAACTTAAACCCTAGTAGAATCCCTGGTCCGGTTGGTTGGCCTTTCCTAGGGATTTTACCTCAAATGGGATCTCATGCACATCGAAAACTTGCCTCTATAGCTAGCTCGATGGGTGCAACTCGTCTTATGGCTTATAGTCTTGGCTCAACTCGTGTGGTCATTACTAGTCACCCTGAGACTGCAAAGGAAATTTTGAGTGGCAGCGCTTTCTCGGACCGTCCTATAAAGGAATCAGCCAATTTGTTAATGTTTGAGCGAGCTATTGGTTTTGCACCATCAGGTAAGTATTGGCGACATCTAAGGAGGATTGCTGCAAACCACATGTTCTCGCCGAAAAGCGTTTTGAGCCTCGAGTGTCTAAGACACCATGTGTGCGATAACATGATCGAGAAAGTATCAAAAGAGATGAGTGAGAAAAGGATTGTGGATTTAAGAGGGATATTGCAAAAAGGGTCTTTAAGAAATATTATAGAGAGTGTGTTTGGGAGTGGATTAGGGTTAAAAATAGAAGAAGAACTAGGGTTTATGGTGAAAGAAGGGTATGAGTTAATAGGTGAATTTCACTGGGGAGATTATTTTCCAATTAGGGTTTTGGACTTTACAGGGGTCAAAAGGAGGTGTCATAGGTTGACTTTGAAAGTCAAGGATCTTGTAGGCCAAGTTATTGAGGAAAGAATTAGAGATTGTGGAGGTATTAAAAATGGCCAAAATGACTTTCTTAGTGTATTGTTGTCTTTGCCTCAAGAAGATCAACTCACCCATGATGATATGATAGCTGTTCTATGGGTAAGTTCCTCTCACTCTCTTTCTCATCTATCTATTCATGTATGTATGCATGCAATATTTTTCTCTATCTATATCTCACCATCTCTAAACCCTATTTTCCCTCTCATACGCATAACATGAAGAACCTACCCATAACTATATTTATAAAAACATGCAAAGATTACATATGACTTAAGAAGAGAACATATATATGCAAAATTATTGGTCTTTCTTAATAGGTCTTCTTACATATACATAACCTAAGTTTGCCAAAGAAAGGCACATTAAAATTTTACAATTAGTAAAACGAACATGTTCAATAGAAAACTCAGTCTTTTCAGAGTAAAACTGAAATTACAATAACTCGTTTATAGCATTGTGGTAAAGGTTTGTGACTATCATTACTAAAATGAAGAAAAAAAAAAAAAAAAAAAAAAAAAAACTTTAATTTATGCTTGGCGGAAACAATTCTAGTGTTATTACTTTGAAGATGGAGATATTATTTTTGAGACGGGTATTGTGCCAACTGCCAAGATCATTTTTTAGTAGATCTCTCTTAGATATTTTGGCATCACTTTTGTAAACAGAATCTTGACTATCATTATTTTAATGATTAGTTAGATGCGCGGTAAAAAGAAAAAATAGTTTGTACGCACTTATGGCTGTTTCGGCCAAAAGTTAAGGTAGGTAGACTTGAAAAGACTTTGAACCAAAAGGAGCTTTGACTCAACTAATTTTATTAACTAAATATCCAATCTATGTTTCAAGCTCTATATTCTGGATAGAGTAAATTCAAGCGATATTTTTAATATATTGGTCCAAAGTTTTCACATAGAATGTTGACACTTTGAGCACATGCATGCATGTGTGAACAAAAGTAATGTTATTGACGTATGATTAGTAGTCCTTATCAGGTTCTTAATAATTATAATCAAGGCCTGATTACAAGAAAATTATAGATTTTGACATGTGATAAATCATAGCAAGTAACTAACCCTAACGTTTATTGGTACTTATAGGAGATGATCTTTCGAGGAACGGATACGGTGGCCATCCTTCTCGAGTGGATCATGGCAAGAATGGTTTTACATCAGGACATTCAAGCTAAGGTTCAAGATGAGATCGAGGAGCACGTAGGCAACCATAGACATGTTCAAGATTCTGATATACCAAAACTTGTTTATCTTCAAGCCGTAGTCAAAGAAGTCCTTAGGATGCATCCTCCAGGACCATTACTTTCTTGGGCTCGCCTTGCGACTCATGATGTCATGATAGGTAAATTCTTCGTCCCTGCTGGGACCACTGCAATGGTGAACATGTGGGCCATCACACATGATCCGTCCATATGGAAAAACCCGTGGGACTTCAAGCCCGAAAGATTTATGGAAGAAGAATTTCCAATCATGGGTTCGGACCTTAGACTTGCACCATTTGGTTCTGGTCGTAGGGTTTGCCCGGGAAAATCACTCGGGATAGCCACAGTTCACTTGTGGCTTGCACGACTGCTCCAACAATACAAATGGCTTCCATCCACAAAGGTAGATCTCTCAGAGTGCCTAAAGCTCTCCCTTGAGCTGAAGAGGCCACTTAAATGTCGCGTTATTGCACGTTAGAACTTTATTGTGTGCACACGTAATACTACATGTTAATGTTAACATGTTGCAATGCTGTTTTAAGGAAAAAAAAAAATCCTTTAAATAGTAAATAAGTTACATGCTATGTGTTCGTCTCTATACCCCGTTTCTTATAGGCGAGTTATATGTACAAATTTGTACACATATATATCCCTAAGTAACTTTAGGTTCATAGCAAGTTAAATGATCGTTTCATGTATCATTTGTAGATTACATATCATCTACCTAGCTACACCTTTTATCGCTTGTAATTCCGAAGGTTTTGAACTTTCAATAATAATGGATATGTTGTATACTACTGAATTATCACTTGATCTGTAGTTAATTTGTCTTCAGTCTTATTTGGTGATTCCTTGAACAGAACAAAACATCCATACAACAACTAACATCTTCTTTATAAACCCAGCGGGCTTATTTGTTATTACCTCCGTCCCAAATTTATTGTCTCCTATTGACTTTTTCGGTCTTTTTTTCTCAACTTTGACTATAAATATTTTTATTTGTGCTATACAATTTTTGATAAAAATTATACCTAATGAAAATATATTTAAAATTTCAATCCGTTCATATATTTTGTATCAAGTATTATGTAATACTAGCAGGGTACCCGCGCGTTGCAGCGGCGGACGCCATACCATTAAAATATTCAACGAAATTTTTTTTAGATCTATATTTTACAATACAATAGATATCTGGACGACGATAATTTTAGTTTTGAATCTTGTTATGCAATAACAAAATTTTCATATAAAATTGAAGATTATCCACGTGATGTGGTGACAATAATGAGTTGGTAGTAGATATATTGTAAAGGCGTGAGATAAAAGTAGTTGTGATGGCTCGTGAGTCATAAGTTATCATTAAATAATAACACCATAGCGACTTTTAAAATCACTTACATTATACTAAGAAAATTTAGTTCTAAAAATAATGTTTGTTAAATTTGTCCCAAATAGATAGATGATACAAGTAAAGATTACGATAAAGATAAAGTAAAATAAATATTCAATAAATCATTGAGTTACTTTAAAGAGTATAATTATTAATATTCAAATATATAAATATATAATATATATAATTAGCACTTAGCACCTTTGCATCATTTGCTTTGAAAAAATCGTCCGATTTTTATAAAACAAAGTTTTTGTTTTACGGTAAGTTTTATTAAAAAATTCAAAAGGCGATATGTTGATTCTCGAGGCACTCTTACGATTTAATAAAATTTTTGAACATTGTATTTTAGTATGCATTTTTTTTTGGGTAAAGGGAGTAAACTCTCTTGTAAATAAATTAACCAAATAAACGTTTAAGTACAATGTATATGAGTGAAATCCCATATATCGACTTTTATAGGCATAGATCTTACATAACAAGATACTTCCTATTTTCTAAACAAGAAAACAAACCGCTACTCAAATGATAACAAATGACACAACGAATAAGATTACTTCCTAGGACCTTGAACCTTTGTGCCATACATGGCATTAAAGGCATCCAAATTCCGTGAAGATCACGAACCCGCTTCAGATAGTCATCAAGTCATAGGCATCATACTCATCTTCAAACTCTTGGCCACCACCAAAAATATTAGCAAACACATCAAATGGGTTTGCAACTACCTCATCTTCGTAATCGATACCTCAATCTCTCCCACTTTAGAAAAGGGTTAGCTCTCTTAGTAGAAGAGGTGACGGAATAGGTTGACCATCATCATCCACAAGAGTAGCTTTCCCATCAATAATTAGTTTTTCAAGCTTACCAATTTTCTCCACTACGGGAGTAGAACCAACATCTATAGTTCCCATTGAATCACTCACAAGCGGAACATGTGATGTAGAACCGCCTTAATCAACTCATCCTCATTAACCTCTATTTGCGACCAAGATCCACATCTGTATCATCCATATTAAGAGCATCATACCGATTAGACATAGTGATCCCGGTTCCACTTTATTAGCCACATTAAAGCCATCGCCTTACCTACATTTACTTTCTTGGGTTCAGAGGAGGCTTTTGGGCCGATATTCAAAATGCTTGTATTTAGTAGAACCTCCTCGACCGGATTCGCCCAACTTGCTTTCCTTCTTCTTATTAATTTTGAAAACCATCACTTACGTTCTTATGAGGTTGAGCAATGAATCACAACCTTAGGACAATCCATCAAAGTATGTCCAAATACCCGACATTTCTCACATCTAGGCGGTTTCCATTCATAATCAACTCGGATCTTCTCAATAGTCGAACCCGCACCATCAAGTAAAGGAATCTCGACAAGGAGGCTGTCCCAAGAACCTCATCCGACTTCACTTCAATCATACACCTAGCAAAACTACTACGGCCCCAAGATTCTTTGCACATTTGACTAGTAAAAGCATCTAACCTTGGGCGTACCAATCAATGTAGCAAGAAGACCGAGCCCGTCATCGAAAACATAGCTAAAGGAACATCATGGAATTTAACCCACACCGGAATGTTAGTCAAATCCTCTTTAAGCAAGTTGGTGTTGAATGTCCATGGTTTAAGAATAATAGGAACATTACGAATCAACCAAGGACCATTATCAAGAACATCATCAACTCCTTTTTCGAATTAAACTTGAAGAAGTTGCTCATCATAACCTTTTGTAAACCATACTTAGCCCACGACATTGCGAACATAATAGTCAACAACAGAAAAGCAAGGCGTTGACCGAGGCAAGATCCCAAAGTATTCTCAAACCTCATGTTCACCTCTTCCACCACTTTCATTGGGATGAAAGGTCAACATCATCCTTCTTTTGCCGCATTCTAACCTCCGAAAATTAGACACGTGCTTCGGATTCATTAGAAGCAACACCCGCATAAGAAACCGACTTAACTCCATTATCACTAGTAGTAACAACCTTATGTGCATTAGGATCAAGTAACACTATGATTAGTACCAAACATCCGGGATTGTATAGCCACATCAAAACTCGACGGGAGTATTTTTGAATAAACTTTAGTACCATTCGCCTTTAGCTTGAAGCCCAATACCACTCGAATTGTTCACATCGTAAGATGAAGCCATCTTAGCAATATCATCATCAATTTTATTCATTGCTTCATCAAATTTCGATGCGCATTAGCAATCAATTGCTCCACATTAGGTCGTTTTGAAACATTAGAGGCCGAATCAAGCGGTGTATCACGGCTTTGCTCCAAATCATCCAAAACAACCTTATCCTTAACCTTATTCACATTATCAGCCCCATCACATTCAATATGATCACCAAGACTCTCGCTCGACCAAGACTCCCATCATCATTGCTCAGATTCAACCGTGCATCAATTTCATCATCCTTTGCAACCTAACTTGATCGGCCAAGTTAGATGGTGCATCAATAGTTTATGAACCACTAGTTTGATCGGCCAAACTAGTAGAAGACCCACATCTCTAGTGCCCTTACGAGCACTATTCTTGTTGAAGAAACCTTTTCCATCCCTCTTAAACCCTCAACCTACCGAACCAAATCACACCAACCAAAGTACCAATCAACAAAGATACAACTTCAACCAAAACAAAGAAAGAAAACCCTAACAAAGAGTTAGGGTTTATACGCATGAAGCACCAAAGACTAACCCCCATCATTGGCGTAGCGAGAAAGATATAATCGATTAGAACAAACCCTAAAATCGATTAAGTAATCCCTAACCAAATAAACCTAAACGGTCCAAGAGTGAACAAATTTAGGATAGATTCAACAAGAATTAAATAAACTATTGAAGGATAGTGTAAAAATCGACAATAATAAGATTAAACTACGATCATTAAAAGTAATAACATGCAAGTGTAAAATCCAAAAGCAACAAACAAATACCAACAACGAATATGGACCCACGATGAGAAAGTAACCAATTAATTTTATCAACTAACCCACGAGTAAGAAAGATTAAAAATTAAGAGGATTAAAAGGCGATATGTTGGAATCGTGGAGTCTAGCTTTTTCGTCGAGAGATTTAGGGTTTTTCGACTTTCCATCATGTTTTTAGTATGCATTTTAAACTCTCTTGATTTAACAATATCGTTTTCGGACGACTTTTATGGGCTATCCGAACGGTGGTGACTCGGTTCCGGTTGAACCTGTCGGCCGGTCCGCTTTTTTAAAACCATGTGTACCATGAACTTGCACATATAAATTGCATAAAGATTTGTGTGTTTTTTAGTTTGTACAATATGTATAAAACAAGTATTTTCATATTAGGGGTGTTTTAAAAATAAGATTTATTAGGTATTTATTGTTATGGACGTTTTTTTTCTTATATTAAATTACTTTGTATTTTTTATTAATTTTTTAAAAACATGTCTAAAAAGTGCTTTGAAAGTGTTGCAACAAATGCTATTATAGGTGTACTTATTAAAATTTGGCATTATTAGCAAGTGTTGAATCATAATTTTTAAGCCTTCCTTTTAGGAATGTCCCAAATGCTTTATAATGTAGTATAGATATGTGTAAATGTGTATAATCATATAATTAGGACTTTACACCTTTGCATCCTTTGCTTTGAAAATCGTCCGATTTTTATAAAACAAAGTTTTTGTGTTTACTGGTAAGTTTTATTAAAAAATTTCAAAAGGCGATATGTTGATTCTCACCACTCTAGCGATTTAATAATATTTTTGAACATTGTATTTTAGTATGCATTTTAAACTCTCTTGATTTAACAATATCGTTTTGGACGACTTTTATGGGCTATCCGATTCGGTGGTGACTCGGTTCCGGTTGAACCCGTCGGCCCGGTCTGTTTTTTTTAAAACCATATGTACCATGAACTTGCACATATAAATTGCATAAAGATTTGTGTGTTTATTAGTTTGTACAATATGTATAAAACAAGTATTTTTCATATTAGGGGTGGTTTAAAAATAACATTTATTAGGTATTTATTGTTATGGACGTTTTTTTTTTCTTATATTAAATTAATTTGTATTTTTTTATTAATTTTTTTAAAAACATGTCTAAAAAAGTGTTTTAAAGTGTTGCAACAAATGTTATTATAGATGTACTTATTAAAATTTGCCATTATTAGCAAGTGTTGAATCTTAATTTTTAAGCCTTCCTTTTAAGAATGTCCTAAATGCTTTATAATGTAGTATAGATATGTGTAAATGTGTATAATCATATAATTAGGACTTTACACCTTTGCTTTGAAAAATCGTCCGATTTTATAAAACAAAGTTTTTGTTTTACGGTAAGTTTTATTAAAAATTTCCAAAAGACGATATGATGATTCTCGAGGCACTCTTGCGATTTAATAATATTTTTGAACATTGTATTTTAGTATGCATTTTAAACTCTCACCGATTTAACAATATCGTTTTGGACGACTTTTATGGGCTAGCGAGAACCGGTGGTGACTCGGTTCCGGTTGAACTCCGTTGGCCGGTCCGTTTTTAAAACCATATGTACCATGAACTTGTACATATAAATTGCATAAATATTTGTGTGTTTTATTAGTTTGTACAATATGTATAAAAACAAGTATTTTCATATTAAGGGTGTTTAAAAATAACATTTATTAGATATTTATTGTTATGGACGTTTTTTTTTTTTTTTTTTTCTTATATTAAATTACTTTGTATTTTTTATTATTATTTTAAAAACATGTCTAAAAAGTGCTTTAAGTGTTGCAACAAATGCTATTATATATGTACTTATTAAAATTTGTCATTATTAGCAAGTGTTGAATCTTAATTTTTAAGTCTTCCTTTTAGGAATGTCCTAAATGCTTTATAATGTAGTATAGATAAACAAAAGTACTTAAGGTCAAAGTTGAAAAGTAAAGACCGGAAAAGTCAAAAGAGGACAATAATTTTGGGACGGAGGGAGTAATTTTTTTATTAATTCATGTTTAATTAAGAGATAACTAAATGCAATTAATATTTTTTAGTTTTATTACTATATATATGGGTCATTATGTAATCTCAATTATGAATGAATGAGTATCGAGCCTAGGTTCCTAAAAACTAAAGTCAAGTTTTTTTTCGGATTCTCTTTTTTATCGACTATAGCTCAGTCGATCACAAGGAATTTTTTCGGTTCTTTTTTTTTTCTACTGTAACAGTAACAAAGTTGGTTGCAATAAATTCCTTTAGTCGATTATTGTTATTTATTCCACTACCAAAACCCCTTTGTTCTTTTCTTTAAAAGTTCGTTTCTTTATTTGATTATTTTGAAGTCGATTGTCCCCTTCTTTTTGTTGTGTTTACCTTTTAGACATCTCAACTCTCATTCGTAATAACGACCGGTGCTCCCCCACTTCTACCTTATTATATACCGATAAACTCTATGACGTTAACTCAATCATTAATCAAATTCTCATTAAATTTGAGGTAGACAAACCAAACTATGTTGCGTGGTATTAATATTTCAAAAATCATTTGGGCTCATTTAATAATCGAGCTCGAGCCCGAGCTCTAATAAAAAAGCTCATTTATGCTCATGAGCCTAAACGAGCCCTAGAAATATATACGTATATATC
Source organism: Chrysanthemum lavandulifolium (assembly GCA_022545495.1). Taxonomy (NCBI): domain Eukaryota; kingdom Viridiplantae; phylum Streptophyta; class Magnoliopsida; order Asterales; family Asteraceae; genus Chrysanthemum; species Chrysanthemum lavandulifolium. The sequence goes on from CM040241.1 coordinate 13,880,220, forward strand.
TATATATCTTCTATACGTATAACCGTGTTAACGAGCTCGAGCCTTGTGTTAACGAGCCGAGCTCCATTTGAACTTTATTTTTTTTCTACACATCATATAAATTAGTCTTTCCCGAGCCGAGCGCAGGAGTTCGCCTTTGACCAAAAAAGTTGCACCGTCCATCCTTAAGTCGCAAACGTTATGCGCCATTAGTCTCTCCATCTAAAGGAGCCCACTAACGGTTGTTAAGTCTTGTTAACCTGAGGGTATAATCGTCATTTCAATACCATAAGGACGAACGGTGCAAGGACGAACGGTGTAGTTTACACTTTTTGTCCGCTTTTTAAAGTTTTTCCGCTTTCACGTTTTCGTCCGTTTTACGTTTTCTTACTTTTAACTCCTTTTTACGTTTCGTCCGCTTTCTTACGCTTATTCACGCCGCCGCTTTCTTGCGTTTCGTCAATTTTTATGTTTTCATCCGTTTCATCCGTTTTCTTACGTTTTCATCCGTTTTCATCCGTTTTATACATTTTGTTCGTTTTATTACGTTTTCTTCGTTTTCTCACGTTTTACTTTGTTTTTACGTTTTCGTCTTTTTACGTTTTCATCCATTTTCTTACGTTTCGTCCATTTTCTTACGTTTTGTCCATTTTCTTACGATTTAATCTTTTTTACGTTTTCGTCACTTTTTTACATTTTCGTTCATTTTCTTACATTTCGTTTACTTTTTACGTTTTCGTCCGTTTTCGTTTTCTTACTTTTTACGTTTTCATCCGTTTTCACGCCGTCGCACTTACGGTTTACTTACTTTTTACTTTTCATCTTTTTCCGTTTTTTCGCTTTAAACGCTTTAAAACGTAAAAACGACGCTTTAAAACGTAAAAAAACGACGAAAACGTAAATTTTGTTGTCTGCTTTTTACGTTTTAAAGCGTGTGTTTTTACGTTTAAAACGCAAGAAAACGGACGAAACGTAAAAAATGACGAAACGTTATAAAACGGACGAAACGTAAAAACAGATGAAACGTAAAGAAAAGAGTAAAACGATGAAAAAGGATGAAAACATAAAAGACGGACGAAAACGTAAGAAACGAAAAAGCAGACGAAACGTAAAACCCGATGAAAACGTAAAAACAGAGTAAACGAAGAAAACGACGAAACGTAAGAAAACCGACGAAAGCGCATTTAAACGGACGAAAAATAAAATGACGAAAACGTAAAAAACCGACGAAAAAGTAAAAACTAGACGAAACGTAAGAAATGAACGAAAATGTAAAAAAACCGACGAAAACGTAAAGAAACAGAGTAAATCGTAAGAAAAACAGAAAAAAACGTAAGAAAATGGACGAAAACCTAAGAAAATGGATGAAAACGTAAAAAAAAGTTGAAAACGTAAAAAAAACAGAGTAAAACGTAAGAAAAGCGGAAGAAAATGCATTAAAACGGACAAAAACGTATAAAAACGGATGAAAAACAGATGAAAACGGACGAAAACGTAAAAAAAGGGACAAAAAGTGTAAACTACATCGTTCGTCCTTGCACCGTTCGTCCTTATGGTGTTGAAATGACGATTATATCCTCAGGTTAACAAGATTTAACGACCGTTAGTGGCCTCCGTTAGAGGAGGGACTAATGGCGCATAACGTTTGCCAATTAAGGATGGACGGTGCAACTTTTTTGGTCAAAGGACGAACTCCTGCGGTCAACGCAAACCACAATGACGAACGGTGTAATTTACTTTTTTTTTAATGATTAGTTTGATGCGGTAAAAAGAAAAAATAATTTGGACGCACTTATGGCTGTTTTGGCCAAAAGTTAAGGAGGTAGACTTGAAAAGACTTTGAACCAAAAGGAGCTTTGACTCAACTAATTTTATTAACTAAATATCCAATCTATGTTTTAAGCTCTATATTCTGGATAGAGTAACTTCAAGCGATATTTTTAATATATTGTCCAAAGGTTTCACATAGAATGTTGACACTTGAGCACATGCATCATGCATGCATGTGTAGTCTTTATCAGGTCCTTAATAACTAGAATCAAGACCTAATTTGAATAAAATTAAAGACTACTACATGCATGTGATAAATCATAGTAAGTAATTGACCCTTAAACTTTTATTGGTACTTATTATAGGAGATGATCTTCCAAGGAACGGATACGGTGGCCATCCTTCTTGAGTGGATCATGGCAAGAATGGTTTTACATCAGGACATTTGATGAGGTATGTCCTCCTCTGGATACTCCGGAGGAGACAATCACAATTAACTCAAATACTTCTAAGACAAAACCAATCTATGATGAGGCATTGTCTCGCTCGGAGAGTTGTCACCCATGAGAGATGTCGCTCGCGGGTAAGTATGCTCGCTCGGGTGAGCTGCTCGCTCGAGAGAGCAATGTCTTTCAGAGAATTGTGCGCTCGTGAGTGCCTCGCTCAGAGAGCAATGTTTACTCAGAGAGCTGCGCTCGGAGAGCAATGTCTGCTTAGGATAGCAATGTTTGCTCACGAGAGCAATATCTACTTAGGAGAGCAATGTCTGCCCAAGAGAGCATTGTTTGCTCAGAGTGCAATGTCGCTCGGAGAGGCGTCTACTCGGGATGCATTGACTACTTAGAGAGTATGTCTACCGGAGGCGGACATTATCTCCATCGAACTAATCAGACGCCGCAATCGACACACATCGTGCGATGATGTACGAATAGCACAGGCGTCTGGTCCACAACTAGCACAAAGACAACTTTGACCCCGAAGACCGGCCTGGTGCTCTTCAGCGCTTTAAGTGTTGCCCCTAGAAGACAACTTAGCTTCCACAAGGCTGTTGTCGTGGAGCAAACCACAGGTAGTATAAAAGGAACTCTTCACACATGAAGGAGGACCTTTTTCCCACACACACATACTCCGATAGAGACTTCTCTCTGCCCTGACTCCTCTTTACTTAACACTTATTATTTATCACTCATTTATACCAAGTACTTACTCTCACGCCGAAGCTTGGTCTCGGACTAAAAACCCAGGGCGAGCTAACGGTGTTCTATCTTATTTCAGCCTACAAGACGAAGGAGCTGCCATGGAGTCTCCTGAAGCTTAGGGTTGAAGAGCATCTACGAATATTTACTAAAGAAGAATTTCCAATCATGGGTTCGGACCTTAGGCTTGCACCATTTGGTTCTGGTCGTAGGGTTTGCCCGGGAAAATCACTCGGGATAGCCACAGTTCACTTGTGGCTTGCACGACTGCTCCAACAATACAAATGGCTTCCATCCACAAAGGTAGATCTCTCAGAGTGCCTAAAGCTCTCCCTTGAGCTGAAGAGGCCACTAAAATGTCGCGTTATTGCACGATAGAACTTTATTGTGTGCACACGTAATACTACATGTTAATGTTAAAATGTTGTAATGCTGTTTTAAGGAAAAATAACTTCCTTTAAATAGTAAATAAGTTACATGCTAAGTGTTCGTCTCTATACCCCGTTTCTTATAGGCGAGTTATATGTACAAATTTGTACACATATATATCCCTAAGTAACTTTAGGTTCATAGCAAGTTAAATGATCGTTTCATGTATCATTTGTAGATTACATATCATCTACCTAGCTACACCTTTTATCGCTTGTAATTCCGAAGGTTTTGAACTTTCAATAATAATGGATATGTTGTATACTACTGAATTATCACTTGATCTGTAGTTAATTAGTCTTCAGTCTTATTTGGTGATTCCTTGAACAGAACAAAACATCCATACAACAACTAACATCTTCTCTATAAACACTACGGGGCTTGTTTGTTATTTTTTATTCCACAAAGGTGTAGATTAGCGGGAATACCCTGATCCCGGGTGTCTTTTGGCACCAGCTATTGTCCACCCCACAAGAAATAGTTTCGGCAACTCTCCTGGCCTAGTGGGGCACCAACTGAAGTAAGCACGAGCCAAGATTCGGACCCCTAAGCTCTTATTTCACAAAGTCTCTTCAGTGTGCCCATAGGTTTTGCGGATGTGGGTACCTATATGAAGCAAATGCAAAGGATATGACTTGAACCTGGGTCAATTGACTCAAGCACAAGTACTCCAATCATTGGACTAATTTTCTATTGGTGTTATTTAGTTTTATTAAAGGGTTGCTTAATAGTTTATAGTGATTTAGTCTTGAATGAGTTGAATGCTCTAAATGATTTGAAGACTCGAACCACATTGATTACGAATGAAAACATATTGTTTGGCAAAATTATCATTATAATTTGTGTGATTAACTACAATCTTTTCTTATTCGATTTCTAATCATATTTTCATAGATAAAACATATTATTTGCCATGTTTGTTCTTTTAAATGCGATTGTGTTTATGGTAAATAACTCTACAATATTTATTGGATTAGCATGCAACTTTTAAGGTTGGGAAAAAAATCAAAAGAGATCAATACAATTTGTTTGACATCACGTGTTAATAAAAAGCAAGTGAAATCAGTAAAGGTTTATTCAATTGTAACAATTGGAATATTAAATTAAATTAAAATGGGTGGACCTTTTGTCACTGAATGAATTTGCATGTTATATATGCTTAATGATACAACGCTTAACACAATGGTTAAGTGGCACACTTTTTGTTTATCAAAGACCCTCCATCTCCCCGATTAGGACTTGCACTCTGAATGAGGGTCATTCAAAGACAATCAAACAGCCCCTTAAGTCATGTTTAATTAAGAGATGACTTAATACAAACACTTTCGGTTTTATCACTTAATATTTTTAGTCTTATTACTTTATATGAGTAATGATCAAATAAGAGATGACTTAACTACAGTCGCACATTTCAGATGCATATACAAAAAGAGACGCATCTCCCATGAAATTCTCCTTCTTCATTTAAAATGTGTGGCTAAAAACATTTCTCATTCTTTTTATTTTTATCTTTCTTCTTAGTGGATCCATTCCCTACTTTATATATGGGTCATTATGTAATCTCAATTATGAATGAATGAGTATCGAGCCGGGATCCTAAAAACTAAAGTCAAGTTTTTTTCGATTCTCTTTTTATCGACTATAGCTCGATCGATCACAAGGAATTTTTCGGTTCTTTTTTTTCTCGTAATAAAGAATAAAGTCGGTTGCAATAAATTCCATTAGCTAATTATTATTTTTAATCCACTACCAAAACCCTTTTGTTTTTTTCTTTAAAAGTTGGTTTATTTATTTGATTATTTTGAAGTCGACCGTCCCTTCTTCTTTTGTGTTTACCTTTTAGTCATCTCAACTCTCATTCGTAATAACGAACGATGCTCCCCCCACTTCTACCTTATCACACACCGACAAACTCTATGACGTTAACTCAATCACTAATCAAATTCTAATTAAACTTGATGTAGACAAACCAAACTATGTTGCGTGGTATTAATTCTTCAAAAATCATTATGAAAATTTTGATGTGTTAAAACACATCACGGATACATCTTCTAGTGCTATTAGTTTGACTCCTCCAACCATGAAATGGCTAAAAGCGACTCCATAGTTAAGTCTTGGGTTTTCTAACTCTATCCAAAACCCTTCGAGTAAGGCTTGTTGCGGCTAATCTCAATTTTAATGAGGATGCTTGGAATCTTCTTGAAAGTATTTTTCTTGATAATAAACGGACATGTACAATTGTTTTAAAGGTGAACTTTATGTCATACAACTTGTTGATCATTCGATTGATGCATATTGCAAAAGATCAACTCATTTATTACTTTTCGTAATACTTTTGGCTCACTTTTAGTAATGATGATGTTGTTAATACAAATAAACCGTAAAACGTTTATTAACATTTAGCGATCTCTTTGTGTTTTGTTGATAACAAATATAATCTTGTCATAGGTAAAATTATAAGGATACATGTTATTTTGTAAAGCATTTACATATAGTCATTTAATACAAATTGTTGTAATAAATCATTTGGCGTAATAGTTTATTAGGATGGGTAAAATCACAACCCATGGAGCATATCCATAACCCATGGTATTGACCCATATCCACTTGACTAGATGCATTGCATATATTAGATACATTGTATCTAATGAAATACCCATGGACCAACCCACTATAAATCGAGTAGATCTATACTTTCTCTCGAGTAAGGCAAGGAAGGTGTCCTTGTAGCGAACCACTATAAATCGGTTGTGTCATTTCTATCCCTTACTTTAGTTTATTTACTTGCATTAGTATTAGATATATACTTTCTCTTCATCCATACGATTTCACATAATATCGAATCAAAAGTTTTTGAAACTAACTTAAAATCGGCAAAACTATTCAACCCCCCCCCCTTCTAGTTTTCCACAATTGGCATCAAGAGCTAAGTTTATAAAAGTTTTAAGGTAAACCGTATTTTAAAAACTTTTCGATCACTATGGGTTCTGAAAATTACAAGGAAGGGCAATCTATGCAACGACCACCACTACTTGAAACTAATGGTTTTATATATTGGAAAAATAGATTCGAAACGTATGTGAAGTCTAAAGATATTGATCTTTGGTACATCATTGTTGAAGGCAATTTTGAAGCCACCGCAAAAGATGAAAATGGAGTTTTAATTAACATACCTCATGATAAACTCACCGATGAAATTAAGAAAAAGCTTTCCAAAAATAGTGAAGCTAAAATGGGTTTGTATAATGCTTTACCCAAAAAGTAATTCGAAAGAATCTCCATGCTCAAAACCTCTAAAGAGATTTGGAACTCTTTAGTTGTAACTCATCAAGGTAATCAACAAGTGAAAAACAATAAAATAGATCTATATGTTCAACAATATGAACAATTTTCAATATCGGATAAGGAACTATAGATCATTCTTTTGCTAAATTTAATACTATAATTACATCTTTACAAGCACTTGATGAATCTTTTTCTAGCCGTAACCATGTTAGGAGATATCTAAGGGCTCTTCCATCCAAGTGGAGATCCAAGGTGACGGCAATCGAAGAGTCAAAAGATTTGACAATCCTCACCCTTGATGAACTCATAGGCAACTTAAAGGTCTATGAGCTTGTCCTTGCTAAGGATTCTGAAGCCTAAAAAGTAAAAGAGAAGCACAAATCTCTTGCCCTCAAAGCCAAGAAGGCCTCAAGTGATGAAGAGAACTCCTATTCGGATAGTGATGACGAGGAGTATGCCATGGCGGTAAGGGACTTCAAAAAGTTCTTTAGAAGGAAGGGAAGATAGGTCAAACAACCGTATGACAACAAGAAAGGATTCCGGAAAAGCAAAAAGGACGAGAAGCCAAGGGATGATCGTGCTTGCTTTAAATGTGGGGACCCAAACCACTTTATTAGTAAGTGTCCCAAACACGATGATCAAAAGGCATTCGTGAACGGCTCGTGGGGAATGAGCGAGGAGGAGGACGAAGAAATTTGTCTCATGGCAAATGACGAGGTATGTCACAAATACTATAGTAGCTCATCAATAGATGATGACTCGTTGCATAATGAATATGATAAACTTTGCAAAATTAGTTTAAAAGTAATCAACAAAAACAAGTTTTTGAAAAATCAAAACCAACGTTTAGATAAGGAAGTCATAGAGTTAAGGGAAAATTGAAACGTCTAGAAAAGGGCAAAATAGCAAGTGGCGAATGTGAACTTTGCGTTCAACTTCAAACAATAGTTGATCAACTAGATTCTAAGATTGCTAGAATGAGTACTAATACTCTAGATATGATATTAGATAGTGTTAAAACAGGAAACAACCAAAAAGGTTTAGGTATTCAGCAAATTGATGCGTCAACTAGTGAAAACAAAGAAACACAATTAGTAAAAGCAATAGAAAAACAAGCCACTGTTGTGGCGGATCCCACGGATCCTACAAAAAGGGAACCGGCTAGTGTACAGCCAAGGATCTGTGGGTCTGCTGAAGCAAACAGTGGTAAAAACATAGCTTCATCTTCTAGAACTGATTTTGTTATTGTTAATAAGAAGAAACCAACTCATGTTACTATTAGACAACCACCCCCAAGATATAATAAAAGTTTTGTAAGAAACAAAGGTCCATCATTTTCAAAACCAAACACATCTAGGAGACCTAATAATGTTTACCCAGAAGTAACTATCAATTGGGATGGAACCCAAATATGCAAAATGGTTTTCCATTTCAAAACTTTGCACCATGGAATGCATATTCACATTATCCATACATGTCTAACATGAATGGAATGTTTAACACTAATAGAACCATGAACAAATGGGGACCAAACTTTTGAGTTAATTGTTTTCTTAGGTGTGCTTAAAGGTCGACCTAGATCCGGATGAATGGGTCAAGGATAGCGGGTGCACGAGGCACATGACCGACAATAAAGATCTATTCTCCACATATGAACCCTTCAATGGAGGAAATGTGGTGTTTGGAAATAGCAAAAGCAAAATCATCGGTAAAGGTACGATTTCTAACAAATCTCTAACCATTAACGATGTGTGTCACGTAGAAAACCTAAACTTTAACCTCTTTAGTATAGGACAAATATGTGATAAAAAGTGCGATGTACTTTTACCAAAACCGTAGTAAGATATTAAAAACGGCATCACCATAGGTAGAGGAATAAGGAAACATGGAGTCTACGTCATTAAAATTGGTAATGAACCTAAAGACAAACTTTGTCTTACCTCTATGGATGATACTTAGACCTTTTGGCGTGGAAAACTAGAAGGGGGGGTTGAATAGTTTTACCAATTTAAAACTTCCTTTTAAATATTTAGATCGACTTATGTCAATCTATTTGATTGTTTATGTTGGACGTTGATAGATAGATATATAAACGTGTAATGAAAGATAAAGAGTAAGAAGCACATCACCACGACACAAGTATTTATAGTGGTTCGGCTACAAGGACACCTTCCTTGCCCTACTCCACTCCCCGAGTCACCTACTCGAGAGTTCGTAAACACTACAACAACTCCTTATGGCGGAGAAGCCTTCACAACGTCGCTTAACCTTTTTCCGGTACAAAGCTAAATACCGAGTTCTTTCACACCAAGGCGAACCACACCTAACACAACGTCGCCTACCCTTTATACGGTGCTAGGCTAACCACCGAGTTCTTTCACACCTTAGGAGAACTAATCCTTCACAACGTCGCCTACCCTTTATTAGGTACTAGGCTAAGTACCTAGTTCTTTCACACCTTAGGTGAACTACACCTTCACGACACAACACCTAGTCTCAAGGAGATCTACTCCTTGTTACAACACCATCAAGGATATCACCATCCTTGTATATAAACAAATACATATATGTATAACGATGCACCTCATCGATTATACGACCTAGGCATTCTTCCCAAATGCTACTTGATTTGATTCTTTGGCATCCTTCACTAATGCCTTTGACACAACGCTTGGCACCCTTCACTAATGCCTTCGTCTTGACACCTTTAGCATCCTTCACTAATGCTTTGACACGGATGATGAGCACCTTTCACTAATGCTTTCATCTTGACACTTTCGGCATTCTTCACTAATGCCTTCAACCCAACATCTATGGAGAAAGGAAGAACTATCAACAAGATAACCTTAGTAGTCTTGATGATGACGAAGCATGGCAACTCATGGACTTTGAGCTTGCACGTCTTCAAGAGGTGGTGATCTTTCCTTTGAGAGGAACCTAGTAGATCACACAAAAACAAAAGACAAACTACATAGATCACTTAGATCCGAGGTTAGAGGTTAGAATACTTTGGGAAGTATATATGAAAAGTACACATAGAGAGGAAGAAATGGCTCTCATTTATAGAAGAAATTCTCTTACATTTACCGGATCCCACGGATCCCTACCACAAGGATCCGCTAGCATAAAGCTAGGGATCCGTGGTCCGCTCCTCTTTGCCCATGGGTCATGGGTTATGGGTTGATCCATGGTTTTCTTTCTAGATACAATGAACTTGGTTAAGTGGTATATATAAAACCATGGGTTATGGGTCAAAACCATTTGCTAGTTTTACTTATTTAGTATATACTTGTTTTTACCCATTTTAGTATATACTTGTTTTTACCCATTTTGATATACTTAGTTTAAGTATATGTTTGATCCAATATGTAAACACTAGTTGTTGTACATATGTATCTAAGTCATAAAATCACTTATACTTGTTTTAGTGTTTTATGTGAAAGCGTAAGTGTGTTTAGAAAACTATTAACTCAAACTATTTACGTACTTTATTTGTTTCGTTAAAATGATTTTATATTTGTTATCGACAAAACATTAGAAGATCGTAAAATATAAATAAACGTTTTCACGGCTTATTTGTATTAACAATCTCCCCCTTTTTGTTGATGACAAAACATAAAATTATTTTAAGGAAAAATCTAAAACTTTGATGACAAAACATAAAAATTTGAATTTGTAGTTTTAGTTTTACTTTCTTCCCCTTTTGTCGAAACAAAAGTGTTTAAAAGAAACTAACACAATTTTATAAGAGAAAAAAATGTAAAGAGAGCAAGTGACGGAATGGTACTCGTCTTAACTCCCCTTGACGAGTCCATCCCTTTGAAAGGCGTCAAGGACATAACGTAAAATAGACTAATTGTGTTTGCAATCAAGTTTGCAAATGGTTCGTCTAAGTGGCGAACGTGCTCCCCTTAAATATTGCAATGTTGCAATGGGGTGTCATGAAGTGTAACCCAAAATAGGATTAAGTTTGCAATTAATTTTGCAATGTCATTTGACACAAAGCTCCCCTAGCTTTATGGTGTCAATATCTTCATGTATTTTGAATAACTACAAAACAAAGGTTAGAAAAACAAGAGTATAGTGCATAATTTCTGCAAAAGAGACTCAAGTTAGTAGAAATTTGTGCTCTGTACCACGGATCCCACGGTTCCCTTCAAGGAGGATCCGTCTAGTTATCTGGAAGGGATCCGGCTATCATTACAGTTTCTTGAAAGTGAAGAAATATCAAGGAGTGCTATTGGAGGGAATGAGATATATAACAAGCACAACACACATAATAATCATAGCATAAAGGTATTCATTCAATAAAACAAGAGATACACAACCAAATCTCTAAAACTAAGAGAATGAACTAGCCAAATAGGTGCTACTAATGCTAATAAGTTAACCCAAACTTAAGATTCGACTAAAAGCTTAATGATGATCAAGGATGAGAAAGGTTTCCTAAACATTCTCAGTTTGAGCTTGTAGGTCATGTATTAATACATCTAGTTCATGTTTCATTCTTTCAACATGTTTGCAATGATCGCACACTTTGTCATGGTTTGGACTTTCTTGAAGTGGAGGTTCAAGTGAAATGGGTTGAGGATCTTCAAATGATTGTGTGGTGGGTTCAGTAGAATTCTGTGATGAAGTCCTAGTGGAAGCACTCTTCTTGTGAATTAGTTTGATTGGTTTTCTTAGTGTGGGAGAGATCCTAGTTTTGGTGGACTTACCCGAAGGTGATTTGGTTGAGGAAACTTCATGCATGATTCTAGCAAGTTTCTTGGGTGGTTCTTGAGTGGATGAGTTAGCACTAGGAGCCTTAGTCATAGTGATGGTGCTAGTAAGAACTCTTTTAGTTGCTGATTTTGGGATGTGATTTGAGAGTGGTACCTTAACACTAAGGTTGTTTGGTTTATAAAGGGCAATTTGAATTAGGAAATTAAATTCTTGGCCATTTGAAGGGCTAGGCATGCTTTTGGGTTTCTGATAAGTTCTATGAGGATAATCAATGAATGCTAAAGGTGGTTGGAGACCCAAAAGGTGACTTGAATTCAAATATGGAGCTGGTTTATGCTCTTGTATTCTGGATCCCACGGATCCTTTCCGTGAGGATCCACTTTGGTTGAAGACCGAGGATCCGGTTGTCAGACTAGGTGAAATTATTATGCTGTTTTAAGGTTAGTTTAATCATGGATAGACTTAATTTTGAAGTCTTTAGCTGTTGGATATCTCAAATCCTTAATCCTAACAAGTAATTGTGCCTAATCATGGTTTTGATTAAGAAAATTTGGCTTTGGGTAGTCTAACTATATGTTTGATGACTAAAGTGTTCTTGGCAATGTGATGATTGACATGCACATGGTTGAGATTCAGAGTTTCACTGATCTAGGAACTCATTTAAGATGAGATGAAGTGTTTGAGTTAGGAAGATGAGTTGAAATGATTGTTTTAGCTATGTTTGGCATAAACTGTCACCCGGATCCCACGGTTCCCTCCTTGAAGGGATCCGGCTAGGCTAATCCTAGGGATCCGGCTCTCGTGATTATGACCGGTTTGTAATGAGGTTTCGGGAGCTAAGGCTTATCTCATTTTGAATGTTTCAGTTCTCCTAAGGGTTTAGGATGAAGGGTACTTGAATGATTAGAGGTAATAAGTGTTATAGCAAATGATTGCTTTTATGGAAGAAGGATGGGACAAGAAGACTACCAATGGATGTCCAAGGATAACACTAAGAGTTATGAGGGTGTCAAGTCATAATAAATGATCCTAGTGATCAGGTTTTAGCTTGAGGTGATATTAAGAAAAATTCTTAAAAATTTCAAGAATTGAAAAACTAATTTTTGTCTTACCTTGAGATATAAAAGACTAGAAGCAATTTCCTAAAATTGTTTAGCTTGCTTTCTTAAAGTGTTTTGAGAGGTGAGAAATAGTTTGTGAGTAGTTGAAGCGGAAATATGGTGAGTTTTAAATGTGTTGATAAAATCAGACTAAGATCTTAAGTAAGCCTTTAGTGAATCTAAGCCTTTCTCATCCTTGAAGTGGACTTAGTTGGGTTCTAAAAATATATGCCAAGCTATTGTGATGATATCTAGAAAGCGGTTTTGATGGTTGAATCTTGCATTGTTGATCGATGTCACGGATCCCACGGTTCCTTCAAGGAAGGATCCGGCTAGGCTAATCCTAGGGATCCGGCATCTGCAGATCGAACCAACACAGAACCTACAGAAAATGATGTGCGATTTTGTACACTATTAAATCTATAAGACAAGCAAATAGGAACAAGCAAGTTATCATAAAACATCACTTACAAGGTAAAGTAACAATATCCAAAATACCATAAACTAAAAATATTAGAGAAGACATTCGGACATAAAATAAGTGAAACTAAGCACATTCCTATTGTCTCTTTCGTCAATTCTTCCTTTTCCTTTTGACGGCTTAGTGAGGTTGTAGGCGAGGTTTTGAATCATGCCTCTTATTTGTTTAAATTCGCGGTCTCGTTTGGAATGGTTGGAAGTTGTTCGTGGTATTCAAGGATTTCCAATTTGATGTTGGATACGGGTCGATGTCTTCCTCATCTTCTTCTTCTTCTTCTCGGCCGAGGAGTCGAGAGAACTTCAGTTCTCTCCATTGACCATGAACCGTTTAGAGGGTTGTTTGGTAAGAGGTACCATGACGTGATCGGAGAGGTAATGATCATCGTTGATAGGGATGGTTGCAATGCACTAACATACTTACAAAGTCGTGTTAGGAGCATACCGTATGGAAGTACCATGTTGGAAGCTTTGAATACCCCACCATTCTCCTTACCATGTAGTAGGCAAGATTAAATGGCCTTTGGTGAGTAAGACAATAGATCATTTGCACAAGACATGCGTTTGGATGATCTTTGTTTCCAACTAGGCTAATGATGTTTTCCTAAGGATTTCTTCCCATTTTCTAAACATGGAATGCATTTGAAAAGTTCCATTTAAAAGGATCACGGTGAATGAGCTTTTGTTACGATCGTAATGGGATTGGTCGGTCCTAATTTTAAAGATAGTATCACGAATGGTTTCGGGATCGTCGAGAGGAGTGTGATAGAGGCTTGGGATCAAGTGCACGGTTTTGAGAGTTAATTGCCCAATCTTGAGTACATACAAATTCCTCACAAGGAATGCGAAGAATTTGAGCAAAAGTGTTGAGAGGAAGAGTAAAGTTTGTGTGTTGATGATAAAGGCGATTGAGATGCTATTATCGGTGTTCCTAATGATCCTAAAACTTTTGTAGAATTCAAAAATAAAACCGGACAAATTTGTTCATCAATGTCAAGAAGGCAATCAAAGTTGATTGTTGAGAAAACTTGACGAATGTCGGTATCTTCAAGGAAACATTCCTTGACTACACGTCCTTCGTGAATAAGTCGTTTTGTGAGGCTTTTGAAAATTTTACGGTTAGTTTTGGTGGGACCCTTTTACGATAGTAATGAGTAAGGTAATGGACGGTGTCATGATGATCTTGTTGAGTGGCTTTGGGCATGGTTGGTCCTAAAATACAAGTTTTTGATTAGGTTAAATTGGTTGATATGGGTTTATGGTTTTGATTTGTATTAACAATGTTGTGAACACAATGTGATTTAAAAAAAAACCCTTTTCATGATTAATTTGAAAACCCTAATTAATTGATTAGAAATTAAGAAACCATAAACCCTTGAATTAAGATGATGAAAATTAGAACAAGTTAATGTAATTACTTACAATGGTGTTCTAGGAAGGAATACTTGAAATTATGGAAGCCAATGAGGATTAATTGATAGCTTGGTCGTTTTGTTTTTTTGTGAATAGAGGAAAGTAATCGGTGGTGAAATTTTGAAAGCGTATAGTGAGTTACATTCCACGGTTCCCCGGATCCTTTGTATTTGGGATCCGGCTAGTACAACTAGAGGATCCGACTCTCGTGAGCAGAAAAAGGGTTGTTTGGCATTATTTTTGTAGTAGGCTTATAAATTAGCTTACAAAAATAGTTTGGAGGTATTTAGATGAAGATTGTTTTTGGATGACGGCTTTTGATGAATCACATATCGAGGGTTCATATGTGACGGCGTTAGTTTGATTGAATCAAAAGGAATACTATTCCGATGATGAAAAAAGCGGAAAAGTGACGAAAGAGACTTCTAACGATGCTAGTGATTATTAAACTAAGAAATAAATTGAACTCATGTAACCTATCTAATGAAAGGTAAAACATACCTCTATGCTTCTTGGTTTGGCTTAATACCAAAAATACTTCATGAGCTTTTAAAGTAATCCTTTGTACTTGGTGTACGTAAGTTGTGATTACTTTATAGATCCTTCCTTGAATGTTGTCTTCATTATTCTTTGAATGAAGATTATGGAGAGATTCTAGCATGAAGATTTCTTGAAAACAAGAGTTGTTAGAATGATCTATCAATGTCCAACAAAATGATTTAAAAGAAAATATGACCTTAAAAAAATCCTTCTTTGTAGTTTTCAAACATACACGGATCGTATCAAGTCTTTAAAGTACAACATACTTTAAGAACCTTGTAACGAAGCTCGATACCAATTGTGGAAAACTAGAAGGGGGGGTTGAATAGTTTTACCAATTTAAAACTTCCTTTTAAATATTTAGATCGACTTATGTCAATCTATTTGATTGTTTATGTTGGACGTTGATAGATAGATATATAAACGTGTAATGAAAGATAAAGAGTAAGAAGCACATCACCACGACACAAGTATTTATAGTGGTTCGGCTACAAGGACACCTTCCTTGCCCTACTCCACTCCCCGAGTCACCTACTCGAGAGTTCGTAAACACTACAACAACTCCTTATGGCGGAGAAGCCTTCACAACGCCGCTTAACCTTTTTCCGGTACAAAGCTAAATACCGAGTTCTTTCACACCAAGGCGAACCACACCTAACACAACGTCGCCTACCCTTTATACGGTGCTAGGCTAACCACCGAGTTCTTTCACACCTTAGGAGAACTAATCCTTCACAACGTCGCCTACCCTTTATTAGGTACTAGGCTAAGTACCTAGTTCTTTCACACCTTAGGTGAACTACACCTTCACGACACAACACCTAGTCTCAAGGAGATCTACTCCTTGTTACAACACCATCAAGGATATCACCATCCTTGTATATAAACAAATACATATATGTATAACGATGCACCTCATCGATTATACGACCTAGGCATTCTTCCCAAATGCTACTTGATTTGATTCTTTGGCATCCTTCACTAATGCCTTTGACACAACGCTTGGCACCCTTCACTAATGCCTTCGTCTTGACACCTTTAGCATCCTTCACTAATGCTTTGACACGGATGATGAGCACCTTTCACTAATGCTTTCATCTTGACACTTTCGGCATTCTTCACTAATGCCTTCAACCCAACATCTATGGAGAAAGGAAGAACTATCAACAAGATAACCTTAGTAGTCTTGATGAGGACGAAGCATGGCAACTCATGGACTTTGAGCTTGCATGTCTTCAAGAGGTGGTGATCTTTCCTTTGAGAGGAACCTAGTAGATCACACAAAACAAAAGACAAACTACATAGATCACTTAGATCCGAGGTTAGAGGGTTAGAATACTTTGGGAAGTATATATGAAAAGTACACATAGAGAGGAAGAAATGGCTCTCTATTTATAGAAGAAATTCTCTTACATTTCCCGGATCCCACGGATCCCTACCACAAGGATCCCGCTAGCATAAAGCTAGGGATCCGTGGTCCGCTCCTCTTTGCCCATGGGTCATGGGTTATGGGTTGATCCATGGTTTTCTTTCTAGATACAATGAACTTGGTTAAGTGGTATATATAAAACCATGGGTTATGGGTCAAAACCATTTGCTAGTTTTACTTATTTAGTATATACTTGTTTTTACCCATTTTAGTATATACTTGTTTTACCCATTTTGATATACTTAGTTTAAGTATATGTTTAATCCAATATGTAAACACTAGTTGTTGTACATATGTATCTAAGTCATAAAATCACTTATACTTGTTTTAGTGTTTTATGTGAAAGCGTAAGTGTGTTAGAAAACTATTAACTCAAACTATTTACGTACTCTATTTGTTTCGTTAAAATGATTTTATATTTGTTATCGACAAAACATTAGAAGATCGTAAAATATAAATAAACGTTTTCACGGCTTATTTGTATTAATGCCTTTTGTGACGCTAATGGTATTACTCACAACTTCTTGGCTCCTCGCACTACACAATCGAATGTGGTAGTTGAAAGAAAGAATAGAACCCTACAAGAAATGAGTCGCACAATGCTAAATGAGCAATCCATACCTCAAAGTTTTGGTGCAATGCCGTTGATACTTCAACGTACATACTTAATCGAGTCTTAATTAAACCAATTTTAGGTAAAACTCCATACGAGTTACTTCGAGGCAAAAATCCTACGTTAGATCACTTTAGAGTCTTTGGTAGCAAATGTTTTTTTCTTAACACTAAAGATTACCTCACAAAATTTGATCCTAAATCAACCGAAGGTATCTTTTTAGGTTATTCTCCTAATAGCAAAGCTTACGTCATATTAAATAAAGAAACAATGAATGTAGAAGAGTCATTAAATGTAAAATTTGATGAAAGTCCACCCAAACCCACTCCACCTCTTGTCGATGACGAGACTGTCGAAAGTGAAGCTATTGTAATAAAGAAAAAGATAAATTAAGAAGAACAACCTTTAAATAATGAAACCATAAATATTAAAGTGTCCAAAGATCACCCCGTAGATAAGATTATAGGAAAGTTAAACGAAAGAACCTGAAGGTCTCTAGTCCAAAACCAAAGTAGTCTATTTTGTTTTATCTCAACCATATAACTTAAGAATACACAAGAAGCCATAAAAGATGAAAGTTGGGTAATGGCTATGCAAGAAGAGTTAAATCAATTTATTTCTAACGATGTTTGGACACTTGTCCCTCCACCTAGTAATCAAACCATAATAGGAACCAAATGTGTTTATAAGAACAAGTTAGATGCAAACGGTGCAGTGTCTAGAAACAAAGCTAGACTCGTTGCCCAAGGGTATAATCAACAAGAAAGAATAAACTTTGATGAGACGTATGCCCCCGTGGCTCGACTAGAGTCTATAAGAATACTTCTTACTTATGCTTGTGCTAATGATCTTAAGCTTTACCAAATGGATGTTAAAAGTGCTTTTCTAAATGGTTTTATTAATGAAGAAGTATATGTAGCTCAACCTTCGGGCTTCATCGATTTTAAAAAATCTAAACATGTGTATAAGCTAAAGAAAGCCCTTTACGGTCTTAAACAAGCTCCAAAAGCTTGGTATGATACACTTAAGTCGTTCTTAATCAAACACAACTACACCATGGGGTTAGTTGATAACACACTTTTTACTAAGAAAAAGGAGTCACATATAATCACTGTTCAAATATATGTAGATGATATTATGTTCGGATTTACTTGTCAAGACATGTGTGATGATTTCTCTAAAATCATGCATGACGAGTTCGAGATGAGTATGATGGGAGAACTTAGTTTCTTTCTTGGTCTACAAATCAAATAAGTAGAAGATGATATCTTCTTTAATCAATCTAAATACATTAAGGAAATGTTAAAAAAATTCGGTTTAGAAGAGTCAAAACCAATTAGAACACCAATGTCATCCGACACTAAACTCAAAAAGATGAAGACGGTGAATCCGTTGATAACACAAAATATCGTGGCATTATTGGTAGCCTTCTCTACCTCACGGCTAGTACGCCGGATATCATGTTTAGTGTTTGTCTATGTGCTAGGTTTCAAGAAGATCCTAAAACATCACATCTAGAAGCCGTCAAAAAGATATTTAGATACATTAAGGGTATGACTCAATTAGGATTATGGTATCCTAAAGTGCGGGAGTAGAAACAATTGTATATGCAGATTCGACCATGCGGTGATTATGTTGACCGAAAAAGTACAAGTAGGGTATGTACTTTTA
Source organism: Chrysanthemum lavandulifolium (assembly GCA_022545495.1). Classification (NCBI taxonomy): domain Eukaryota; kingdom Viridiplantae; phylum Streptophyta; class Magnoliopsida; order Asterales; family Asteraceae; genus Chrysanthemum; species Chrysanthemum lavandulifolium. The sequence continues at coordinate 13,898,847 of CM040241.1, forward strand.
TGGGATGTTGTTTAACATCTTGGTTCTCAAAGAAACAAACGACATTAGCAATATCAACAACCGAAGCGAATATGTCTCCACGGCAAAGCATGCCAACAAGCACTATGGATGAAACAAGCGTTAGTTGACTACGACATTCATCTAAGTGACATAGCCATTCTATGTGACAACAAAGGTGACATCGATTTAAGCAAGAATCCGGTATTACATTCTCGCACAAAGCATATAGAGATCCTTCTTCACTTCTTAAGAGACAATGTTCAAAAGGGAAACATCTCTATTGAGAAGGTAGCGTCCGAAGACAACATAGCCGACGTCCTCACCAAACTATTGAAGCGGGAACAATTCAACCTACTTCGTCTTGGTCTTGGTCTCATGGAACAATCGTCGTAATTTGCTTTTTAACCCTACAAGGTATTTAAACACTAGCCTTCTTCTATCTGAGTCTAGGATCTCTATTTCACGCACAACTCACAAGCAATAGGGGAATTTTCAAAACCCAAGATAAATTTTTTGCTTATAACTCATAGTTTTCTCTCATTTTTTTAAGATAAGTACAAGTTGCAAACACGGAATTACATACACATTTTCTTTTCAAAGGATAAACGTTTTATTCACACATAGAAACCTCTTTTCAAAATATTTTCTAAAATGATACCTCTTCCCATATCACTATCACAAAAGGCATTTCTCACGTCTAGGACAAATCGCTTTTTCATTATTAATTCAAAGTAAAAACTATTTTTCATTGCATCTCATGTCTTTTGAATGTTAAAGAGGACACATAACTAATATGTGTTTTCGGGTACATTCATTTAAGCAACAATGAATAGGAGCACTTGGGTTATCTCACATAATAGTGTGCTTTTTCACTTCTAATTTATTTTTTCTTTTCTTTTTAGGAGTAGAGATAACTGCAACTCAAATGGTTTGCATATAAGTACACACTAGGCACAAATGTTTCCAAAAGGAAAATTTTGAGTGCTCGAATCACCGATACCACGGATCCCGCCTTAATCTTGGGCGGATCCTCGAGGAAGGATCCGTGGGATCCGTGAGACAGAAGCTTGTTTTATCTTCTATTTTTCTCACTTTAGATAAAAACTTCAATATTTTTCATCATAATATATTTTTTTTTGGATTATGTTCTTTAATGCTTGTGCTCTCATGATCACATGCCTTAAATTCATATCTAATCATTAGATTTTAATCCATATTTTGGGTCAAACTTTCATTACAATGCATTATTTTTCTATAAATAGGATTCCCAAAATGCTTGCATATTCATCTCATCTTCACAAACAAAACACCACCATGTCTTCTAAAAGATCTTCCAACTTAGATGAATCACCTAGTGCAAACAATCCCTTTCAAGAAATATAAAATTTTGTCCTCCCACCTTCCAAAATACCACAATCAAAATCTAAGAAAACCGCACGGATTAGCATCCGGCCTTGTTGTTTAGCAAAACCATCATCGAATGGTTCATCACCTACCACTATTTCACCACAATATGCTTCCATTATAGCATCTTCTTCATCACCAACAAGTACACCAACTTCATCACCCATCAACTCACCACCTAACGTCACTCTTTTGGAACTCCTTAAGACTCCAACAAGATCTCAACAACCAAAACAAAAAGAAATACTCTTTTTAACACCTCCCACTTCTCCAAACATAATTTTCAAAGACCTTGAAACATCACCACCCTTAGCTCCCATTTTGTTGCAAGAACATCTAGATTCTTTTCCACCATCACTTCCAAACATTCCGGACTTTGATCCACTCTTTCATTCTTTTCCACCACAACTTCCGCATCTTACAAATTAAAGTCATTCGAAAAACTTCCGCACTCATTACCCACATCACTTACATTGTGAACATTGCCAATCCACTAGGGATATTGCAATAGAAATTAGAGAAGAAATACGAGTCATACTAAACCTCATTCTTGATCGCATTAATATCATTACTCATCAAAACCTTCATCCATAACAGTATGCAAGCATGGAAGGAATCACTATTACAATTTTTATTTTTAGTATTTTTCTTTTGAGTAATTTTTAAGAACAAGTCTTGTTCTTACTTTTACATGCTTGTATGTGGCATAAATACCACTACATTTTGTTTTTTTATTACAAGGCCTTGTTTACATACCTTGGCTCCCAATCTTGATTCTCGTCAATCACAAGATTATTTATGCATGTTACTACTAACCCTTTCTTTATAGGATTTTTTTATTTGTCTCACTTGACGCCCCAATCTAGGGGGAGCTACCGTCAAGGGGGAGTAAGCGATACGTGGACTATTTTTTCACATTTTATTTCTTCGTTTGGTTAACTTTTTGTTTCGACAAAAAGGGGGAGAAGAATTAAAACTTAGGCTTTCAAAACATACACCTAATCTTAAGTTTTACTCATCATAACATTATGTTTTGTCATCAACAAAAAGGGGGAGATTGTTAATACAAATAAACCGTAAAAACGTTTATTAATATTTAGCGATCTCTTTGTGTTTTGTTGATAACAAATATAATGCTATCATAAGTAAAATTATAAGGATACATGTTATTTTTGTAAAGCATTTACATATAGTTATTTAATACAAATTATTGTAATAAATAATTTGGTGTAATAGTTTATTAGGATGGGTAAAAATTACAACCCATGGAGCATATCCATAACCCATGGTATTGACCCATATCCACTTGACTAGATGCATTGCATATATTAGATACATTGTATCTAATGAAATACCCATGGACCAACCCATAACCCATGACCCATGACTCATAACCAAAAAACCCATGGGCAAAGAGGAGCGTCCCATGGATCCCTAGCATTACACTAGACGGATCCTTTAAGGGAGGGATCCGTGGGATCCATGGAACAGAGGCAAGATTTTGCTTATAAATAGAGAGCCATTTCTTTATTTCTCTCCACCCGTCTTATTACTAACTCTCTCATATACTCTTACTCTCTTCTAACAAAAGATTACTTGATCTAGAGAGTTGTTCTTCTTTCTTCTATTGTTATTCTCATATAGGTCCTTCTCTAAGGCGAGATCACTAGCTTACTACAAGTCATCCAAGCAAGGGGTCCTTGATTGATTTGTTCCTCCACAAGATTTCTGTAGCAAAGATCTTGTAGTTGTTATTTCACATATTTGTTGTGTAATAGTCGTGTTAGTTTGGTCCTCCGTGTTACGGATTCGGTATTTAGCTTTGTACCGGAAAAAGGTGTAAGCAACGTTGTGAAGGCTTCTCCGCCAAGTTAAAGGAGTTTGTTGATATATTGCTTGAACTCTCGAGTAGGTGACTCGGGGAGTGGAGTAGGGCAAGAAAGGTGTCCTTGTAACCGAACCACTGTAAATCGGTTGTGTCATTTCTATCCCTTACTTTACTTCATTTAGTTGCATTAGAATTAGATCTATACTTTCTCTTCATCCATACGATTTCACATAATATCGAATCTAAAGTTTTTGAAACTAACTTAAAATCAGCAAAACTATTCAACCCCCCTTCTAGTTTTCCACAGATGTGGTCACATATGCAAATAATGGTTCGAGTGATAAATTTGCTCACGTGGCCGGTATAATTGCTCATAGGATCTTTTTCCTGATCTTGCTATGGTTCGCTCAATGGTCACAACCGAAGAGATGCGTCTTAACTCAAAGAAACAACCTTTATCCACTGACATGTCACCCTCGGCTCCTATGGTGCTTCTAGCCGGGAGTGGTACTTCACGGGATAATTGTAGCCGTGACACACGTGACCGCTGGATTATCATGATTCACATTCCTCTACTCAACCAAAGGTATTTTTTATTTAATTTTGCTCATGATTTTTGTCATTTTGGTAACGTTTGTAGATTTGTGGATGATAATTCGGCTGGTGTTAATAACCCTTATTATGGAAAAATCAACAAAACAATTCTTCTGTTGGACATGCATTGGGTTCGAATACTAAGTTTGCAAATACTAGGTCCGGTACTTTTCAATCGAATATGGGACTGGTTAGTTTTCATTCCCATGTCTGATAATCGATTTTTAATTCACACGAGGGACATGCCCATATCTTTTCCATGTTACAAGCCAAACAAAAGCTCATTGACAACCTTTCCCAATAGTTAGGACAAGCCCAACAGACTACTTCATGACCCATTATTCCTCCTGGCTTTTGATGTTCGACCCAAAAACAACCGGTGGCCTTTCAGGCCCAATCTCAACCATCACAACCGGCCCAAAAGATGAATAATAATGCTGTTGTATCTCGTGCTTCTAATGTGTTTAATGGGCAGGAGACGTTACTTCCTCGGGCGTTTAGTACCATGACCTTACAAGATACTAACTGCCCAAACTGAATATAGACATATGTGCATCATCTTATCTTAACTCTTATGTTTACAGCCAAAGTATTGTATTTGATAAATGCATTTATCCTTATGTATATGTTGGTGACAAAAATTCCATTTCCGTTACTAACACTAGCCATAATATTTTGCCAACTCCTTTTTTACCCTTTTATTTAAATAATGTTCTTGTTACTCCTGATATTGTAATAGAAATTGATTTCGGTGCGTTAGTTAGTCCATGATAACCAGTATTCTATTGATTTTTTGATCATTTTTGTTTTTCTGTGAAGGATTATTTGGCACATCACCCTCCTCAGATGTGACAACACGGGTGTCCTGTATCCGGTCATGAAGCCATATCATAAGTTTTTCTTGTCACTTAATACACGTGGCACCAATGACTTGGTCATCCGGAAAATGAAGTGTTGCGGTCTCTTATTTCTAGTAATCATATTTCTGGTAATAAGACGCAGTATCCTACAATTTGTCATGATTGTCAGCGGCAAACACGTGAGACTTCTCTTTTCTAGTTCTAAAATTGTAGTTAGGTCTGTTTCGGATATTGTACACTCAGACTTGTGGACTTCTCCATTTTCGAGTGCAACTAGCACGAAATGTTATGTTTTGTTTTTGGATCATTTTTCGTATTATTTATGGGTTTATCTTCTTCGTAATGAGTCTGATGGTTTTTCTAAGTTTATTCATTTTTGTGCTTTTGTTATAGATCAATTTAATTTTGATATTAGATCTTTGCAATGTAACCATGGTGGTGGATTTGATAATCACGACTTACAACAATTGTTTGCCACAAATGACATTACTATATGTTTTTATTGCCCCAAGACTTCTAAAAAAAAATGGGAAGTCCGAAGGTATGATTCGTACCATTAACAACCTCACCGTACCATTAACTACCCCTACCTTTTGGGTCAAAGCACTTCAAATGGCAGCCTATCTTGTAAACATATTACCCTTAGCCTCCATTAATAATGAAAGTCCTTACTTTTGCTTATACAAGACTTACCATGATTATTCAACTATTCATATCTGTGGGTGTCTATGTTATCAATACCTTTTCACCAATAATAAAATTGAACCATGCGCCACTACTTCTATCGTTCTAGGTTTCTTCATAAGTCATTATGGGTTTCCTTGTCTTGACTTGACCATAAAAAAATAATTATTTCTCACTTTCTCACTTTTGATGAGGCTAAGTTTCCCTATGGTTCCACGACTCCCAATGATCCTCCCCCACACAGGTTACTAGACCCATCATTGAATATAATTAACCAACATCTTCGTTAGCCAATTACAAGCCCAACTATACCCCGCCCAAATATTCTACCCACAACACTCGACCCCACTACATCTGTTACACCCCTTTATCACATATGAACACGTTCTACACAAACAGTATGCGTAGAGATGAAAGATGAAGAATAGAACGTGGTGACTTGAATGATAGATCGTGTATATGTTTTAGAGAGACAAAGTAGAAGATGAAAACAATATTCATAGATATTTAGATAATTAAGGGTATGACTCAATTGGATTATGGTATCCTAAGGCAGGGAGTAGAAACAATTGTATGCGATTCGACCTGCGGTGATTATGTTGACCAAAAAGTACAAGTAGGGTATGTACTTTTATGGGATGTTGTTTAACATCTTGGTTCTCAAAGAAACAAACGACATTAGCAATATCAACAACCGGCGAATATTCTCCGCAAAGCATGCCAACAAGCATTGGATGAAACAAGCGTTAGTTGACTACAATTCATCTAAGTGACATAGCCATTCTATGTGACAACAAAGGTGACATCGATTTAAGCAAGAACGTATTACATTCTCACAAAGCATATAGAGATCCTTCTTCCTTAAGAGACAATGTTCGGGAAACATCTCTATTGAGAAGGTAGGTCCAAGACAACATAGCCGCGCCCTCACCAAACTATTGAAGCGGGAACAATTCAACCTACCGCCTTGGTCTTGGTCTCATGGAACAATCGTCGTAATTTGCTTTTTAACCCTACAAGGTATTTAAACACTAGCCTTCTTCTTCCGAGTCTAGGATCTCTATTTCACGCACAACTCAAAGCAAAGGGGAATTTTCAAACCCAAGATAAATTTTTGCTTATAACTCATAGTTTTCTCTCATTTTTTAAGATAAGTACAAGTTGCAAACACGGAATTAAACATTTTCTTTTCAAAGGATAAACGTTTATTCACACATAGAAACCTCTTTTCAAAATATTTTCTAAAATGATACCCTTCCCATATCACTATCACAAAAGGCCCCTAGGACAAATCGCTTTTTTATTAATTCAAAGTAAAACTTTTTCATTGCATCTCATGTCTTTTGAATTTAAAGAGGACACATAACTAATATGTTTTTGGGACATTCATTTAAGCAACAATGAATAGGAGCACTTGGGTTATCTCAATAATAGTGTGCTTTTCACTTCTAATTTATTTTTCTTTTCTTTTAGGAGTAGAATAACCCAACTCCAAATGGTTTCATATAACACACTAGGCACAAATGTTTCCAAAAGGAAAATTTTGAGGCCGAATCACCGACCACGGATCCCCCTTAATTGGGCGGATCCTCCGGGAAGGATCCGGGGATCCGGAGACGGTTTTTTTATCTTCTATTTTCTCACTTTAGATAAAAACTTCAATATTTTTCATCATAATATATTTTTTTGGATTATGTTCTTTAATGCTTGTGCTCTCATGATCACATGCCTTAAATTCATATCTAATCATTAGATTTTAATCCATATTTTGGGTCAAACTTTCATTACAATGCATTATTTTTCTATAAATAGGATTCCCAAAATGCTTGCATATTCATCTCATCTTCACAAACAAAACACCACCATGTCTTCTAAAAGATCTTCCAACTTAGATGAATCACCTAGTGCAAACAATCCCTTTCAAGAAATATAAAATTTTGTCCTCCCACCTTCCAAAATACCACAATCAAAATCTAAGAAAACCCACGGATTAGCATCCGCCTTGTTGTTTACAAACCATCATCGAATGGTTCATCACCTACCACTATTTCACCACAATATTTCCATTATAGCATCTTCTTCATCACCAACAAGTACACCAACTTCATCACCCATCAACTCACCCCTAACGCACTCTTTGGAACTCCTTAAGACTCAACAAGATCTCAACCCAAAACAAAAGAAATACTCTTTTAACACCTCCCACTTCTCCAAACATAATTTTCAAAGACCTTGAAACATCACCACCCTTAGCTCCCATTTTGTTGCAAGAACATCTAGATTCTTTTCCACCATCACTTCCAAACATTCCGGACTTTGATCCACTCTTTCATTCTTTTCCACCACAACTTCCATCTTACAAATTAAAGTCATTCAAAAACTTCCGCTCATTACCCACATCACTTACATTGTGAAATTGCCAATCCACTAGGGATATTGCAATAGAAATTAGAGAAGAAATCGTCATACTAAACCTCATTCTTGATCGCATTAATTCATTACTCATCAAAACCTTCATCCATAAAAGATGGCATGGAAGGAATCACTATTACAATTTTTATTTTTAGTATTTTTTTTTAATTTTTAAAACAAGTCTTGTTCTTACTTTTACATGCTTGTATGTATAAATACCACTACATTTTGTTTTTTATTACAAGGCCTTGTTTACATATTGGCTCCCAATCTTGATTCTCCAATCACAAGATTATTTATGCATGTTACTACTAACCCTTTCTTTATAGGATTTTTTATTTGTCTCACTTGCCCCAATCTGGGGAGCTACCCAAGGGGATGTATCGTGGACTATTTTTTCACATTTTATTTCTTCGTTTGGTTAACTTTTTGTTTCGACAAAAAGGGGGAAAAAAACTTAGGCTTTCAAAACATACACCTAATCTTAAGTTTTACTCATCATAAATTATGTTTTGTCATCAACAAAAGGGGAGTTAAACAAATAAACCGTAAAACGTTATTAATATTTAGCGATCTCTTTGTTTTTGTTGATAACAAATATAATTATCATAAGTAAAATTATAAGGATACATTTTTTTGTAAAGCATTTACATATAGTTATTTAATACAAATTATTGTAATAAATAATTTGGTGTAATAGTTTAAGGATGGGTAAAATTACAACCCATGGAGCATATCCATAACCCATGGTATTGACCCATATCCACTTGACTAGATGATTGATATATTAGAAATTGTATCTAATGAAATACCCATGGACCAACCCATAACCCGACCCATGACTCATAACCAAAAACCCATGGGCAAAGAGGGGTCCATGGATCCCTACATTACACTGGGATCCTTTAAGGGAGGGATCCGTGGGATCCATGGAAGAGGCAAGATTTTGCTTATAAAAGAGAGCCATTTCATTTCTCTCCACCGTCTTATTACTAACTCTCCATATACTCTTACCTCTTCTAACAAAGATTACTTGATCTAGAGGTTGTTCTTTTCTTCTTTGTTATTCTCATAAGGTCCTTCTAAGCGAGATCACTAGCACTACAAGTCATCCAAGCGGGTCCTTGATTGATTTGTTCCTCCACAAGATTTCGTAGCAAAGATCTTGTAGTTGTTATTTCACATATTTGTTGTGTAATACGTGTTAGTTTGGTCCTCCGTGTTGGATTCGGTATTTAGCTTTGTACGAAAAAGGTGTAAGCAACGTTGGAAGGCCTCCGCCAAGTTAAAGGAGTTTGTTGATATATTGCTTGAACTCGAGTAGGTGACTGGGAGTGGAGTAGGGAAGAAAGGTGTCCTTTAACCAACCCTTTAAATCGGTTGTGTCATTTCTATCCCTTACTTTACTTCATTTAGTTGCATTAGAATTAGATCTATACTTTCTTCATCCATCGATTTCACATAATATCGAATCTAAAGTTTTTGAAACTAACTTAAAATCAAAAAACTATTCAACCCCCTTCTAGTTTTCCCAGGATGGGTCACATATGCAAATAATGGTTCGAGTGATAAATTTGCTCACGGGGGATAATTGCTCATAGGATCTTTTCCGATCTTGCTATGGTTCGCCAATGGTCACAACCGAGATCCTTAACTCAAAAAACAACCTTTATCCACGACATGTCACCCGGCCCTATGGTGCTTCAGCGGGGTGGTACTTCACGGGATAATTGTAGCCGGACACGGACCCGGATTATCATGATTCAATTCCTCTACTCAACCAAAGGTATTTTTTATTTAATTTTGCTCATGATTTTTGTCATTTTGGTAACGTTTGTAGATTTGTATGATAATTGGGTGTTAATAATTATTATGGAAAAATCAAAAAACAATTCTTCTTGGACATGCATTGGGTTAATACTAAGTTTGAAATACTAGGTCCGGTACTTTTCAATCGAATATGGGATGGTTAGTTTTCATTCCATGTCGATAATCGATTTTAATTCACACGAGGGACATGCCCATATCTTTTCCATGCAAGCCAAACAAAAGCTCATTGACAACCTTTCCCAATAGTTAGGACAAGCCCAAAGACTACTTCATGACCCATTATTCCTCCCGGCTTTTGATGTTCGACCCAAAAACAACCGGTGGCCTTCGGCCCAATCTCAACCTCACAACCGCCCAAAAGATGAATAATAATTTTGTATCCGTGCTTCTAATGTGTTTAATGGGGAGCGTTACTTCCCGGAGCCTGACCTTACAAGATACTAAGCCCAAACCGAATATAGACATATGTGCATCATCTTATCTTAACTCTTATGTTTCGCCAAAGTATTGTATTTGATAAATGCATTTATCCTTATGTATTGTTGGTGACAAAATTCCATTTCCGTTACTAACACTAGCCATAATATTTTGCCAACTCCTTTTTACCCTTTTATTTAAATAATGTTCTTGTTATCCCGATATTGTAATAGAAATTGATTTGGTGTTAGTTAGTCCATGATAACCATTCTATTGATTTTTGATCATTTTGTTTTTCCGGAAGGATTATTTGGCACATCACCCTCCTCGGATGTGACAACACGGTTCCCGTTCCGGTCAGGCCATATCATAAGTTTTTCTTGTCACTTAATACCGTGGCACCAATGACTTGGTCATCCGGAAAATGAAGTGTTGCGGTCTCTTATTTCTAGTAATCATATTTCGGTAATAAGCCAGATCCTAAATTTGTCATGATTGTCCCGGGCAAACACGGAGACTTCTCTTTTCTAGTTCTAAAATTGTAGTTAGGTTGCTTGGATATTGTACACTGATTGTGACTTCTCCATTTTCTGCAACTAGCACGAAATGTTATGTTTTGTTTTGGATCATTTTTCTATTATTTATGGGTTTATCTTCTTCGTAATGAGTCCGGGTTTTCTAAGTTTATTCATTTTTTTTGGTTATAGATCAATTTAATTTTGATATTAGATCTTTGCAATGTAACCATGGTGGTGGATTGATAACCGACTTACAACAATTGTTTGCCACAAATGACATTACTATATGTTTTATTGCCCCAAGACTTTAAAAAAATGGAAGTCCGGTATGATTCGTACCATTAACAACCTCACCGACCATTAACTACCCCTACCTTGGGTCAAAGCACTTCAAATGGCCCTATCTTGTAAACATATTACCCTTAGCCTCCATTAATAATGAAAGTCCTTACTTTTGCTTATACAAGACTTACCATGATTATTCAACTATTCATATCTGGGGTGTCTATGTTATCAATACCTTTTCACCAATAATAAAATTGAACCATGCGCCACTTCTATCGTCTAGGTTTCTTCATAAGTCATTATGGGTTTCCTTGTCTTGACTTGACCATAAAAAATAATTATTTCCACTTTCTCACTTTGATGAGGCTAAGTTTCCCATGGTTCCACGACCCCAATGATCCTCCCCACAAAAGTTACTAGACCCATCATTGAATATAATTAACCAACATCTTTAGCCAATTACAACTATACCCGCCCAAATATTCTACCCAACACTCATTACACATCTGGTACACCCCTTTATCACATATGAACACGTTCGTGAGATGAAAGATGAAGAATAGAAGCGTGGTGACTTGAATGATAGATCGTGTATATGTTTTAGAGACAAAGAGTAGAAGATGAAAACAATATTCATATGAAAAACACACACACACACACTCAGCACACCCTCAAATGAGACTTTGAGGTATATATAGTACAAGATAGAAATACCCTAAAAGGCTTTCTATGGGCTCGGTTTGGACTTAGATTGGGCTTGGGTCATTTGAGGTTATACAAGACTAGCTTACCTAAACTAATACCCATTTAGCTTAGCCCAATCCACGAGCCCGCTGACTATTCTATCACGATATCTAACACACGTTACAAAGTTCCTAAATGTGAATGACCATCACTTCTAATAAAAACAATTAAGGCTAACAATCTCCCCCTAAAGGGTGGTTATTCAAAAGATGCTCCACTAGATAAGATCTTTGCTTTCCTTGAGCTTGAACTTTGTGTGTAGATATAGAATAGTCTTGATTCTTTGTTCCTTCATGCTTTGTGATCATTTAATGTGGTTATCTGCCGTTGTCAACTTCGTTGGTTTGGTGTCTCCATGTCTTTCTCCACCATGCTCACACTTCTATTTGTCTTTTGGTTACCAATGATGTAGTTCTCGAGTCTTTAAACTTTGTAGATTCTTTGACATTGACGAAGAATCATCTTTAACTTTGAGTTGCCTTTGATTTTGATGAGAACTATCATGTGTTGTTGGTATGAGCATGTGGCGAGTCTGCACGATCAATCCGCTCTGGAGCTTCCATAAGAAGAAAACATAAACCGGGTTAGTAATAAGCGGTTCGGCGCTTACAGTTTGAATTTCGAGGTGTTAACGACATAGTGTGAAACACGTCTCTAATTCTCACAGAGGCCGTTCTGAGCTGGAGTCCCACAGAGAGATAACGCGATATCCGGTACATCTGATTCGGATGAGTCGTTTGAAGTACATCGAAGCATCACCCCGCGTAGACCGATTGAGACACACTAAGCGTAATCCGGGGAGTTAAAGTGACTGCTTGTCGAGGCGCTTGATGTTGACCGCGGCGGGAGTTTCCATTCAATCATGAAGATCACGGATCGAAACTTCTCATAAATGTTCGGCGGTTGCTAAGATCTGCGTGGGACTCTAGAATATATCACTTGTGTCCTAATTGATGAACAACAAGCGATGTCATGTCATGTGTTCCTATGAGATCTTTTAATGAATCTCGTGGCTCTAGACTCAATTAGTGCATTTTGGTTTTCTGACGGAGACTAGGAGAGGTCTCCTTCTTCATACCAACGATCTCTAAGAAAGTCGATAGATTATGTAGGGTTCGGTGAGAATGAAACAAATCCTTTTAAGAGGAATTGAGTGGCTAGAAGGTTTAGTGCGATGCGTCCTTTGGGTCCATGACGTCTTTGTCTTCAATACGGTGTCATCTAGTGACAACCATAGCATATGTATTGAACCGGTTTACGCCTAAGGTTGAATATGGAGGGCTATTTCTTTTCACCCTTTTACATTACATTTCTTTTGATTCTTCAACCCCTTCTTTCTCCTTTCTCACATTACTCCTTTTTCAATCATACGTAAGGACTTCTAGTACTAACTATTGGTGGTGTCCTTGGTAGATCCCTCCGGCTCGGGCGGATCATGTGATCACTATCAATTGTAATGGTTTCTACTTTTATCCCGATGAGTTTCACTATTATCGTGTTAGCAAGTATCAAAATCTTTCCCGGGAATCCATCTAAGACCTATTTTGTTGAAAACTTTGCCCTGGGAATCCACCTAAGGTAAGATCTAGGAGTTGTTTTCATCGATCGCCGGAAGACTCATTTTGGAAAACTACGTCTAAGAGATCCACCTATTAGGTTTCGTACCATGTTCATCTTGTCAACGGGTTTGTTTATGTTTGGTGTCTTAGTGGATTGTACCTTGGCATGAAATTATTTTTTGAGATATTGGAACATGCATCATGATTTTTGAAAAACATTTTTTACATATAAAAATTCAATATTCTTGTTTAAAACAATGACTTTAACTTTGTCACTACATTTGTGGAAATTGATTCTTGTTCAAAAAGACTTAGAATTTGTTTGTTTTCAACATTTTCATTTGAACTCTTTAGATGCAAGCCAATCCCTAGTCTTTTGTAGAGTGTTCCTAGGTAATGGTTTTACTACTAGCATTGCCTTGAAATCTTGTAGAATGCATCACCCTAGATGTTGCACCTAGAATTCTTTTTCATCGGCCTTTTCCTAGCCTTCTAGATAGTGATTGTTGACCATGTTGTTAGAACCGTGATTCTTTAACTGGATTTTTGGTCCATTCCGTGTTATTCCTAGAAATGCCGGTGAAATAACTTTTGGTGTTTCAAGAATCGCTTTTCTTTTCAAACCGGGATAATTCTTTTTTAATAAAAGTCCTGGGATGTTTTGACAAATCATTTTCTCATTGACTTTTGGAGGCGGAAATAGACATTTTGGTTTGAAAACCGGTTTGGGAACATTTGTTTTCCTCCAATGGTTTTGCAAACTTAGTATCCGCCTTTCCTTTTAACTTTCTTGAACCTCAAAAGATCATTTGCTCTTGCATGTCCTTGTAGGCACGCTCATACGATGTTTATACTTATTCCTCTATTTTCGATCTGTTTAAAATAGGACCGCTTTTTTTCAAGTTTTCAAGAGCTTTTCATACTTTGAAACGATTTGGAGGTCTCGGTGGAGTCTTTCATGATCTTCAACGAATATGTTTGTAAAATAATGGACATGATATCGGTAGTCATAACATCTTAAAGAGAATCATTCAAATTTTTCAAAACTTTGATTGTTCAACCCATTAGCGCTTTACCAGATTTATGGTCCTTGAAAAAGTCATGTTTTTCAAAACGCTTGTTAAATGAATTACCCCACGATGCCGTAACGGAGGTTCAATTTGAGTTTCAAAACTTTTCGTTTCGTCATCATGACGAGTAAACCGATGTTAGTAGTAATATTGGTTTTAGAGGATTCTTAAGATACCCAATTCTAGTTTTAACGCATCTAAAATGCTTCTAGCATCACTTGTATTAAAAGGGTTTGAAGACATTTGTTCGACAAGAGATTTGGCTACAACCGGTTTTGAAACCGATTTTGAAGGTGTTGACACTTTGTTTGAAACACTTGGTGTGATGGAAAACTTTGATTTTTTTTGATTAACAAAAGTAATTCCATTAATTTTGTTCCATTTTTATAATCAATCGGTTTAAGATCCGGATTCTTTTGTTTCATTTTGATCTACTCTCCTCGGATAGTTCCAACGTTCAAGAGAATCACGAACAATTATGGGTTCATGCAAGGTTTTCCATTTAAAATTCGAGATTTGAGCTTTTTGGGAGGAAGAATTGTTACCAAACAATTTTATTGCAGTGAAAATCGGATTTTCTTGATTAGAAAGCATCTTGTTTTTTAAATGACCCTTGTAAGAAGCAAATTATCCAATTTTTGATAGTTTCAATTTTATCTAGAATTTCATCAAGAAGAGAATCTTTCGTTTGAAATCGAAAATCGTTTTTTCTTTTCAAGATCGAAAAGGCTTTTGTCTAGAAAGTTGGTAGTTTAATTGAAATTTCCTTGTTTAACGATTTTATTTTCAAATTGATTCACATCAAGTGTGTCATACTTGAGTTGCAATTTTTTCTCAAAAGAATCTCGATAACCAATTTCTAATTAAGAAACTTTGTTTGTATGAAATTCAGCTCGGCTCTCTTTGTAACCTCAAGCTCGGTCAATTTTTATTCCGCCTTAACCTCGCGATTGACCTTACTAACTTTCTCAATTTCAATGCCACAATTATTGATTAATGATTCAAAATAAGCCTGTTTCCTCTCTCCCGATTTTGTGCCACGCCCTCCACTAGGATCCACATCGGTTTAGTTAGTATTCAACTCGGATTGTCCGTATGTATCATAAGTAGGTGTTCCCCGAATGTTGTTTCATGAGTAAACACATCACATATGACATTGTTATAGCATAGATCAATGATTGGTACCTTAGATATTGCATTTGCTAAGGGAGGCGCCCGAGTCGGGTCGATTAGTCTCCCGAAGATTTGCCATGTAGATGCTTGCATTGATGTCCTCCGGTCTTCCAAATCATCCAAATAGCGAAAAAGCCATGTTCCTCAACACTAAGCATTCCGTTCGCTTTTGCAAAAGATAGTCAAGATCCAAAATCCTTCTTTTTCCTTGTAGGACAACCTTGCCATGGACCCATCCTTGACTTGAAACACGAACCAACCTGATTCATATTTACATAATTCCCAACATTGGGTCCAACATTGCCATTCGAACCTGCTCTATTTCCAACATTCTCCCATCCGATTTCCAACATTTACGCCGAACCCGATACGGAACCCTGAACCCATCGTGCTAAATGTTTATCCAATAAAGAAAATAAAGCAAAGCTTTTTTGTTCACCGGGATCGGTGATTCCTTGTTCCCGGTATTGTGGATCTTTGTTGAATGACTTGTTGTTGGTGGATAGAATTGTTGTTGTGGTTGTTGAAATTGTTGCAAGTTGTTGTTGGAAGATGATGAAGCTTGTTGTTGTGTATTCACCGTGGTTTGAGTCTTAATAAGTGCCAATGGATCATGATTTTTCAATCTTTCTTTGACTTCATTCGCCTTGATTGGTTTTGTTTGAAAATCGTTAGTTGATCAAAGTTCACCGATGTAAGTCTTTTGTTTGGTTGACAATAGTGACATATCGCCCCATTCTTCGGAAGATTGTTCGGTTGATGTTTTGAATGATAGTTCGGGTGCCAACTTGTTTCGATAAGCTCATTCATCAAAGTGCAAAACCTTCCATAGTAGGATTCAATGGATTCTCCGGTGTAGATGTAAACTTCTCCCTTCGTTAGCGCTTTTCTCCATGTCTTGTTTACCAATTTCTCCATAACATAGCTTCAACACGTTTCCAATCGAAAGGGTTTCACAACTCTACAAAAAAATGTCTATTGGTAAACCCATTGGAAAATATGAATTTCCATGTCATCCATCGACTTGCCGATCCTCTTATTATTCGATTCATTTTGAAGATGAGAGGATGGTGGGATGGGAGGGTTGCATCAAGATTTGGGGACATGGACTTGTCGAGGTTGAAGGGTCCATTGAATGGATTGAATCACCGCCCCATTAAGTTTGGTCTTTATGTAACGGCACGACTTGTCCATTGAAGATAACCACCTTTTGCCAACATAGAGGCGTTTCACCCTGCATGAATGTCTTGTTGAGTTGCCATTGATGAAGGTATGATATGATAAAGTTGATGAGGATCGATTCAACGATAAAGGAGTTGTGTTGATGAAGATTGCTCGGTTGAGGGATTCGAAAGTCGTATGAACCTTGGTTCTTAAAAATTTTCCCCAAAATTTGAAATTCACTATAAAAATCAATTCTAAGGTCGATGAAAATTTTGAGTTATGACAATTTTCCCAAATTTGACCGAAAATTTTGAATTTAGGCCCAAAATTTGAATTTTTGACCAAAATTTTCACGTTAAACCAAAATTTGAATTTGTAAAAATTGAACGTTTAGTCTCCTCAAAATTTAAATTTTTTTTTTTTAAACTTTATGCGGAAAGAGCTTGGTAGAAACACGGTTCGAAGATGATGGGCCGTGGGATCTTGCGTGGGAAGCTTAGGCGTAGGATTCCTTAGGTAACAAAGATTCCGAACTTGCTTACGTAGACAAAAGTTACTCGTAAACTTTACGCATTGTGAAGTTATTAGAGTTACTCGAACTTTTAGCTTATGCGTAAACTATGGTTAAGAACCAAAAATCCTTTACACCCCCAGGGGATATCCACAAGTCGGTGTTCCCATTATCCAAGTGGGAAGCACCGAAAAATTATAGCTCAAGATTCTTCACCAAAAGTTTGAGTAGAACCTTACGTGTTTGACTTTCACGCCGGGAACTGGGTTTTGACCCACGCGAAAAATTTCCAATGATTACGATTTCTTTTGACGATAGCCTTAAAACACTCGAATAACCAAAAATGTTGACTTTTTCACCCAAAGTGCTTAGAAAATTCGAAGAAATGACCAATGAACCAAACACGAGTTCAAAAATGGAAAACACGAAAGCTTAACTTTTGCAAAAACTGAAACTTTAGCACCAAAATACCTTAAACCACAAGAATGTTGAATTTTTGCAAAATTAAAGCTTTGCGTGACAAAATTAAACGGGAGCCTTTCCGAACCCTTCAAAACAAACACAAACACTCCTAAACCATTGTTAGGCGATTGATACCAATTGTTAAACCCTTTATCACATATACCTTATCACAAATACCAACCTTAACACAACAAGAACCGTTCTCCAAACGTTGGAGATGAAAGATGAAGAATAACGTGGTGACTTTGATAGATCGTGTATGTTTTAAGAGACAAAGAGTAGAAGATGAAAACAATATTCAATGAAAAACACACACATAACACACTACACACCCTCAAATGAGACTTTGGGGTTATATAGTACAAGATAGAAATACCTAAAGGCTTTCTATGGGCTCGGTTTGGACTTGGATTGGGCTTGGGTGTTTGAGGTTATACAAGACTAGCTTACCTAAACTAATACCCATTTAGCTTAGCCCAACCCGAGCCGTTGACTATTCTATCCGATATCTAACACGTTACAAAGTTCCTAAATGTGAATGACCATCATTAATAAAACAAAACTAACAACATTCTCGGTCGAAATATTCCACCCATAACACGCGACCCAAATATTCACCTACCACCCTTGCACAAATACCCAACCCATAATACCGATTGAACTCATAATAGAACTAATCTGCCTTGGCCTCATCTGCTCGACCACCTATTTAGCCCATTCGGCCTGCCGGGACCCAATTCTGCTGAATAGACCCCATGCCCACCCAATCCATATCCTTCAATTCTTCCCATGATTACTCATTTTGTGTTGTCTCAATAGGTTTACTCAACGTTACTTTACATATTTAATGTAAGTCATATTCGTAAGTATTATAATGTTGCTTTTATTGATTTTAATTGGCATAATGCTATGTTCGATTAATATGATGCATTCATTAAAATAATACCGACTTTGTGCCTCGCCTATCTGCGAACATTGTTTGCTCCATGTGGTTGTTTAAGTACAAGTATTTATCGATGGTTCTCTTAGTCACTACAAGGCTCATTTGGGGAATGGTAGTTCGCAAATTTTGGGGTTAATGTTGATGAGACTTTTAGTCTAGTTGTGTCGACCACTATGCGTATTGTTCTTAGTCTTGTTGTTAGCGACATTGGCCTATTCATTAGCTTGATGTCAAGAATGTTCTTTATGATAGTATATCCAGATTTATATACATCAACCACCGTTTTTGGACCCCATCATCTTGATCATGTTTGTCTTCTATAAAGGTTCTTTATGGTCCGGCACCTCCTATGGCCTAGTCTCAAAGATTTGCATGTTGTTATTCTTGTTGGCTTCCATCATAGTCAGGACACCGCTATGTATTTACCCTCGGGGAGATATTGCTTACTTGTTATATGTTTGATATTGTTTGACCCCATCGGTAGCATTTTACGGTTATTGATTCTCTTCATCAAAGTTTTCATGAACCATTAGCAATTATTTTCTTGGATGTTTTTGTTCATTCTCCGCATGGATGTTTTGTCTTAGAGAAATATTAGGTTTGAGCACGCACAATACTCCGGTAATCCTTGTACTACTCCGGTTGACACGATTCTAAGTTTGCTCTTACCCAAAAGGATCCTACTATGTATCAGCCCTTCCGGTGGTCTTGTATCTAACGTTTTTGTCCGGATAGTTCTTATGCGGTTCAAAGTGTGTTTTTTATTATATCCACGAGGCCTCCTTGCTTTGATGCGCATTTTACGCAATGTTGAGGCACATGGGTTATGCCGAATTTTCTTGACATCTTCGGTTGCAATTCGACAAAGGGTGGTTTCCTACTACTAGCGGTCAATTATGGGTATTTTGCTTTTGGAACAATTTCTATGGTCCCTGTCAGTTCTTTCATTTTCCAATGGGTGACTCATGTTTCGACTTTTGGTTTTAATCTTTTGCTTGAGCTTTACACGTTGTTGTCTTCTAACGCTTTTCATTGTGATAATGTTAGTGTAGTTTATTTGTCTTTTAATTTATGAATCAACCTCTGGGTTGGATTGACATTCATTTTGTTCGTGATTTAGTTTTTTTGGACATGATGTTTTGCATGTTTCATCGCGTTATCGTTCGACATCTTCACCGGGTCTTCCATAGAGTTTGAGACGTTTGATTCTTCATTCTCTCCCTTTAAATCTGTAACGCTCCAACATGAGTTTAGTTTATATTTGTATTTGTCTTGGTTTGCCCAAGTTCAAATATTATGTTTAGTCATTAGTATAAGGTCATTATGTAATTCAATTATTCCGAATAAATATTCGTTAAGATACAACAATAAATTTGCATATCCAATAAACCAATTCGCATAAAACTAGATAGGTTCAAAATAAAACCTAGTTAATGGTAATCGGACAGCTAGGGGTTTCTGGGGTGTCCAAATGGATTTTTCAACGGTGTTAATTTTAAAAAGCATCGATTTTTTAAACATCTTAAATGCCCCGGCCTTAAATGTGTTTAGATCACGGTTCAAAATTTTATGCCCGTCATATTTTATTTTTCTTTGTGGTAAAAGTACCTCAAAACAATTTACAAAATATACACCCACACATACTCTATTGAAGAATTTTTTTCAAATTCTATTATCTTAAAACTTTATAAGTAGAGCTTTTAGATATTATAAAAGGATACAACCTTTTTGATAAAGATTTTGGAGGTTACCCAAAAGTTTTGGCTTTTTTATATCTTAAATCTATTTCTTTTATGATGTAAAGAAAGATTAGGTTTTGATTGATTGCTTCATTTTGTTTTTGTTTTTTGTACTATCTTATGGAGTAAGCAATGTTGTGACTAGTGTAAGTGCAATCTCCATTTATTTTAGCATTTTAGTATGATCCAAGTCATTCTTGATAATGGCAAATTGTAGTTGTAAGGATGATGGTGATTATGATGTAATGCAACAATGGTGGATGGGAAATTTTCTTGTTTGCTCATGAATTGAAAATAGACATATGGATAAATTGTCAATTTAAAGTTCATATGTTTTGCTATAATGCTTTCACTTTGTAATGGGTTGATCATTTATTTTTCCTTTTAGAGCATTTGGTTTTGTTTCCATTAGTTTGGAACTCGAATTGAAATGAGTTCGTAAAAGACTTTTTATCCTCAATTATCGACTTCATTTTCGGCTTTTCCTTGCACCACATGATAACCTAACTCTAGATAACTCGAGAACTCTTTTGGAAGCAAACAAATTAAAAGGACTTTGATGTGTGGATGTGAAAGTAGAGTTATTAACACCATTGCTATAAATATCAAAATTTGTACTTTTGGCTATTATTAGGTTAAATTTCTAGGTGTATATTCAACAAGGTTTCTAAATGTAGTATTTCTTTTGTAAGGACTTTGTTTTGTTTCCTAATGCAATTAGAGAAAATTTTCTAATTTTGTTAGGTACTCACTGTTCACTATTTCCCTTGCTACATGCCAAACATCGTTTGAAGATTTTTTATTTGTATACATGCATATGAAGAATATGTGGTCGAGATTAAAATCTGTTAAACTTGAATGTAACAAACTAATTATTTGTTTCAAGTAATACATTTGGAAAATTGTTGTGTTTATTTTAAGCACAAAATTTTTTATATTATATGTCAATTAAAACTAAAATTAGTTAATATTTTCTCTGATATCAAAATTGGAATTTTGTACAATGTAATTTAAAGATTTTTCGACTATTCAAAAGATGTTATCACTTGTGAATATGAATAAAATGATTAATTAATGTGACGATAATTATTGTTGGCCATTCAAAGTACTAATAAATGTATAATTGTTGTTGGTTATTTTTGTGAAATGATCAAAGATATGGAAATTCACTTGACAGACTTTGAGACAAAAACAGTTTTTAGGTATCCACCACATGTTTCTACTATATCCGTGACAAGGGGATCAACATATGTCAGGGTGAAATATCGTTATCTTTAAGTATCACCTCATGATTCCTTTATTTTCGGTTGATGAGATCCAATTTGTCACAAGGCATGTTTGGATTCCCGGTGATTCATTGCAAAGAGCCCCAGCTTAACAAACACGATATGGCGGACGCCTTTTGCGATGTAGGCGCAAGATCTCTTAAAAAAGAAAATTTAACGGAACGTGGATGGAAGATCCCCTTTAATCGGCGGGTTTTAGTTTTGGATTGGTTGGGGAAACAGCGGTGTATCCAGTTTCTTCTCCTGGGTTTGGGTGGAGGTTACAATGGGAGCTTTGAAGGCCGCAGTGACAAAACACGAAAGATGCATTGAAAATCAACATGTTTTTATTCTTTCGTTGAAACTTTTAGTTTCCTTACACCGGAGTGGAGCCCAACAAAGTCTAACGAGATGCATAACAATGTTGAATAGATCCAAATTTTGTTTTAAAGAATCAATTTTGCAATCCAAAAATAAATTTTTGCTTTGATAACGTTTCAAAAAGTTAAATAGGATTGTCTAAAAATGCTCTCAAAACATTGATTAGGTTGCAAGACAATTTCCTATTCTTAGTCACCTTATAACTCCATGAGCGTCCTATTGTTGCCATAAAACCATTTTTCTTGAAAATCTCTCGAGTGTTTATGATAGAAAACATGTTTGAAACACTCAAGTGAGTTTTATATTTTCGAAACACTCCCCTTCACATGTGCTTATAAGTTTTGTGAAATCGCACATAGAGGTAGAGTTCGTACTTTTTGAATTGATCGACTTTAAATGAACTAGACCGATTCGAGACACGTTTACATCACTAGAGAACTAGCTTGAAATTATTACCCGTCTGGTCAAGTCCATAGAAAGTTTCTCGAGATGGTAGATGATTCTCGTCAATTCATTGGTTTCATCCGAGTCGAGCTCATTTTGAGATTCAAACAACGATCATTTAAACTTTTGATCACATTTTAATCACGTCTCCTCCCCTCAAAAATAGCATAATCGTGATATTTTTATATCCATGGATTAAAAACATTTTAGAATCTTTTAGGAGACAAGCGGATATGATTTAAGCATGAATTTGGAACATTTTGTTTTATACTCCCCTTTAATAAAGCATAATCAATTAAAGGGTTTAGAGGAGTTATCTTGGTACCAAATGTGAGAGATTTTGAAAATTTCGAATCAATGGTGCGAAGATGAAGATTTTAAAAATCTTTTGAAGATATTGAAGAAGAATTATCTTCATTTGTTTTAGGATAAGTGCTCGATATTTATGAAAATCGATTTTGCGTAGCACTTTCCTTTCTTTAAAGATCGGGTTGCAAGCTGAAATACTTACACGCCATTGATTTGAAGTCGGGTTTCGTATCTTGAAGTATCGAAAGCCATTGTGTTTTAGAAAGAAACTTTGAGGAGCGACATGTTTTGAAAACATTAAGAACTCTCGCTCAAGCATCATACATGCCCGTATCATTGTTGAATGACATTTCTAAACGTCTGAATATTGATTTTACAAGAGACATGTCGTGAGAAGAATATTTTGGATTTTGGTTTTATATTGTTTTTGTATTTTTTTTTGAAAGATTTTATATTTTTATATTTTGCTTTTGTTGGTTTTATAAAAGAAATGAAAAATCAAAAATAGAAGATAGAAAATGAAGAAGAAGAGTTTCTGAATTGGAACCCTCGATGAGTCGGGTTCGAGATATTTGATTCACTGCAACCAAAGAAGAGTTTCTGAAATAACGATGTTAAGTACAAGATTCCTCACGGAGAGGGTGATCACTATCAGCGGTTGTAATGGTTTCTACTTCCTTATCCCGATGAGTTTCACTATTATACGTGTTGGAGCAAGTATCAAAATCTTTCTGTGGGAATCCATCTAAGACCTATTTTGTTGAAAACTTTGCCGTGGGAATCCACCTAAGGTAAGATCTAGGAGTTGTTTTCTTATCGGATGCGTGGAAGACTCATTTTGGAAAACTACGTCTGAAGAGATCCACCTATTAGGTTTCTGTACCATGTTCATCTTGTCAACGGGTTTGTTTATGTTTGGTGTCTTAGTGGATTGTACCTTGGCATGAGAATTATCTTTCTTGAGATATTGTGAGACACATGCATCATGATTTCTTTGAAAAGACACATTTTTACATGTAGTATGAGACAAATTCAATATTCTTGTTTAAAACAATGACTTTAACTTTGTCACTACGGTCTTGTGGAAATTGATTCTTGTTCGAAAAAGACTTAGAATTCTAGTGTTGTTTTCTAAGGGCATAGCATTTTCATTTGCAACTACTCTTAGATGCAAGCCAATCCCTAGTCTTTTGTAGAGTGTTCCTAGGTAATGGTTTACTACTACTAGCATTGCCTTGAAATCTTGTAGAATGCATCACCCTAGATGTTGCACCTAGAATTCGTCTTTTTCGAGTCTGTGCCTTTTCCTAGCTTCTTCTAGATAGTGATTGTTGACCATGTTGTTAGAACCGATGATTCTTTAAGCTGGATTTTTGGTGCATTCCGTGTCTATTCCTAGAAATGCCGGTGAAATAACTTTTGGTGTTTGAGAAGCGCTTTTCTTTCTCAAAACCGTGGATAATTCTCTTTTTAATAGGCAAAGTACATGGGTATTGTTTTGACAAATCATTTTCTCATTGACTTTTGGAGGCGAGAAATAGACATTTTGGTTTGAAAACCGGTTTGGGAACATTTGTTTTCTCCTCGGTCAATGGTTTTGCAAACTTAGTATCCTGACCTTTCCTTTTAGACTTTCGGTGAACTCTCAAAGATCATTTGCTCTTGCATGTCCTTGTAGGCACGCTCATACGATGGTTTGTCATACTTGCATTCCTCTATTTTTCGATCAATTTGTTTAAAATAGGACACGTTTTCTTTTCAAGTTTTCAAGAGCTTTTTCATACTTTGAAAGCGATTGCGGAGGTCTCGGTGGAGTCTTTCATGATCTTCAACGAATATGTTTGTAAAATAATGGACATGATATCGGTAGTCATAACATCTTGAAGAGAATCATTCAAATTTTTCAAAACTTTGATGTGTTCAACATCTTGTCATTAGCTTGCTTTACGGTTTATGGTCCTTGAAAAAGTCATTTGTTTCTTTCAAAACGCTTGTTGAAATGAATTACCCTCGCGATGCCGGTTAACGGAGGTTCAATTTGAGTTTCAAAAACTTTTCGTTTCGTCATCATGACGAGTAAACCGATGTTAGTAGTAATATTGGTTTTAGATTTGTGATCTCTTGAAGATACCAATTCTAGTTTTAACGTCATCTAAAATGCTTCTAGCATCACTTGTATTAAAAGTTGTTTGAAGACATTTGTTCGATTTTCGAAAGAGATTTGGAAACTACAACCGGTTTTGAAACCGATTTTGAAGCAGTGTTGACACTTTGTTTGAAACACTTGGTGTGATGGAAAACTTTGACTTTTCTTTTGATTAACAAAAGTAATTCCATTAATTTTGTTCCATTTATTATAATCAATCGGTTTAAGATCCGGATTCTTTTGTTTCATTTTGATCTACTCTCCTCGGATAGTTCCAACGTTTCAAGAGAATCACGAACAATTATGGGTTCATGCAAGGTTTTCCATTGTGCAACACATTTCGAGATTTACGAGCTTTCTTGAGGAGCGAAGAAGGGTTGTTACCAAAGCAATTTATATGCGATGTGAAAATCGGATTTTCTTGATTAGAAAGCATCTTGTTTTTAGCGGAATGACCCGTTGTAGAAGCAAATTATCCAATTTTTGATAGTTTCAATTTTATCTAGAATTTCATCAAGAAGAGAATCTTCGTTTGAAAAATCAAGAATCAAGCTGTTTCTTCTCTTTTCAAGATCGAAGCAGCTTTTTCTAGAAAGTTGGTAGTTTAATTGAAATTTCCTTGTTTAACGATTTTATTTTCAAATTCAGATTCACATCAAGTGTGTCATACTTGAGTTGCAATTGTTTTTCTCTTAAAACAGAATCTCGATAACCAATTTCTAATTAAGAAACTTTGTTTGTATGAAATTCAAAGGCTCTGGCGTTCTCTTTGTAACTCTCAAGCTCAGCGGTCAATTTCTTATTCGCGCCTTAACCTCGCGATTGACCTTACTAACTTTCTCAATTTCAATGCCACAATTATTGATTAATGATTCAAAATAAGCACGTGTTTCCTCATCGGTCTCAGTATTTTGTGCCACTGCCTCCACTAGGATCCACATCACGAGTTTGAGTTAGTATTGCTACAACTCGGATTGTCCGGTATGTATCATAAGTAGGTGTTGGCGTCCACAGAATGTTGTTCGTCATGAGTAAACACATCACATATGACATTGTTATAGCATAGATCAATGATTGGTACCTTAGATATTGCATTTGCGTCATAGCGGAGGTCGTCGAGTCGATGTCGTGCTTAGTCTCACGAAGATTTGCCATGTAGATGCGACTTGCATTGATGTCCTCTCGGTCTTCCAAATCATCCATAATAGCGAAAAAGCCATGTTCCTCAACACTCAACCGCATTCCGATTACGCCTTTTGTGCTAACGGCATAGCTTTACGAAGATACGCAAAATCCTTCTTTTTCGGCTTAGTAGGACAATTCCTTGCCATGTGACCCACTCCTTGACGGTTGAAACACGTAACTGATTACCTCGATTCATATTTACATAATTCCCAGCGATTGGGCGCAACATTGCCATTCGATTACCATTGCTCTATTTCCAACATTCATCCCATCGATTTCCAACATCTTGACCGGTGATTACCACGATACGGAACCGCTGATTACCCATGCATTGCTAAATGCTTTATCCAATAAAGAAAATACACGTAGCAAAGCATTTTCTTGTTCGATTCGGGATCGGTGATTCCTTGTTCTGGTATTGTGGATCTTGTTGTTGTTGAATGACTTGTTGTTACGGTGGATAGAATTGTTGTTGTGGTTGTTGAATGTATTGTTGCAAGTTGTTGTTGGAAGATGATGAAGCTTGTTGTTGTGTATTCACTTGTAGTTTGAGTCTTAGCAATAAGTGCCAATGGATCATGATTCTTTGCTAATCTTTCTTGCTGACTTCATTCGCAGTTGGTTTTGTTTGAAAATCGTTTAGTTGATCAAAGTTCACCGATGTAAGTCTTTTGTTTGGTTGACAATAGTGACATATCGTCCCATTCTTACGGAAGATTGTTCGGGAACTTGATGTTTTGAATGATAGTTACGGGTGCCAACTTGTTTCGATAAGCTCATTCATCAAAGTGCAAAACCTTCCATAGTAGGATTCAATGGATTCTCCGGTGTAGATGTAAACTTCTCCCATTCGGTTAGCGACTTGTTCTCCATGTCTTGTTTACCAATTTCATTCCATAACATAGCTGTCTAACACGTTTCCATATCGAAAGCGGTTTCTGGCTGTCTCTGACTGACAAAAATGTCTATTGGTAAACCCGGTTGGAAAATATGAATTTCCATGTCATCTGCATCGACTTGCTTGATCCTCTTGATGTATTCGATTCATTTTGAAGATGAGAGGATGGTGGGATGGGAGGTGTTGCATCGGCATTTCGGGGACATGGACTTGTCGAGGCTTGAAGGGTCCATTCGAATGGATTGAATCATCGTTTCCATTAAGTTTGGTCTTTATGTAACGAAGCATACGACTTGTCCATTGAAGATAACCACCTTTTGCCAACATAGGAGGCAGTTTTCGGCACCGGTGCATGAATGTCTTGTTGAGTTGCCATTGATGAAGGTATGATATGATAAAGTTGATGTAGGATCGATTCAACGATAAAGGAGTTGTGTTGATGAAGATTAAGCTCGGTTGAGGTGATTACGAAAGTCGTACTCGTAACCTTGGTTCTTAAAATTTTCGCCCAAATTTGAAATTCACTATAAAAATCAATTCTAAGGTCGTATGAAAATTTTGAGTTATGACAATTTTGGCGCCAAATTTGACCGAAAATTTTGAATTTAGGCCCAAAATTTGAATTTTGACCAAAATTTTCACAGATTAAACCAAAATTTGAATTTCGGCGTAAAATTGAGCGTTTAGTCTCCTCAAAATTTAAATTTTTTTTTTTTAAACTTTATGCGTAGAAAGAGCTTGCGTAGAAACACGAGTTACTGAGTAGATGATGCTTAGGCGTAGGATCTTATCGTGGGAAGCTTAGGCGTAGGATTCCTTAGGTGTAAGCAGGTATCTTCTGCGTAACCTTAAGCTTATCGTAGACAAAAGTTACTCGTAAACTTTACGTAATTGTGAAGTTATCGTGAGAGTTACTCGTAAGCTTTAGCTTATGCGTAAACTATGGTTAAGAACCAAAATCCTTTACTTTGTCGCGGTAATAAGGGATATCCACAAGTCGAAGTGTTCCACACTTATCCAGTGAGGAAGCAGCGAGTAACGTCTATAGCTCAAGATTCTTCACCAAAAGTTATGAGTAGAACCTTATCGTGGTTTGACTTTCTTCAGCGTAGAACTAGGGTTTTGACCTCACGCGTAAAAATTTCCAATGATTGAGACGATTTCTTTTGCCTGATAGCCTTAAAAACACTCGAATAACCAAAAAATGTTGACCTTTTTCACCCAAAGTGCTTAGAAAAGTTACGAGTAGAAATGACCAATGAACCAAACACGAGTTCAAAAATGAAGAAAAACACGTAAAGCTTCGAACTTTTTGCAAAAAACTGAAACTTTAGCACCAAATATACCTTAAACCACAAGAATGTTGAATTTTAAGTGCAAAATTAAAGCTTTAAGCGTGACAAATATGTAAAGCGAGGCCTTTCGCGTAACCCTTCAAAACAAACACAAACACTCCTAAACCATTGTTAGGCGATTGATACCAATTGTTAAACCCCTTTATCACATATACCTTATCACAAATACCAACCTTTACCACACAACAAGAACACGTTCTACACAAACAGTATGCGTAGAGATGAAAGATGAAGAATAGAACGTGGTGACTTGAATGATAGATCGTGTATATGTTTTAGAGAGACAAAGAGTAGAAGATGAAAACAATATTCATATGAAAAACACACACATACACACACTCAAGCACACCCCTCAAATGAGACTTTGAGGGGTATATATAGTACAAGATAGAAATACCCTAAAAGGCTTTCTATGGGCTCGGTTTGGACTTGGATTGGGCTTGGGTCGTTTGAGGTTATACAAGACTAGCTTACCTAAACTAATACCCATTTAGCTTAGCCCAATCCACGAGCCCGTTGACTATTCTATCACGATATCTAACACACGTTACAAAGTTCCTAAATGTGAATGACCATCACTTCTAATAAAAACAATTAAGGCTAACAACATCTCTCGGTCGAAATATTCCACCCATAACACGCGACCCAAATATTCAGCCTACCACACCTCTTGGCACAAATACCCAACCCATAATACCGATTGCAACTCATAGCCAATAGAACTAATCCTGCGCCTTGGCCTCATCATCCTGCTCGACTTCACATACCTATTTGCAAGCCCATTCGGTTCTAGCGTGGTGGACCCAATTCTCGCTAGTGATAGCACCCACATCAGCCACCCAATCCATATCCTGCTTCAATTCTTCCCATGATTACTCATTTTGTGTTGTCTCTAATAGGTTTACTCAACGTTTACTTTACATATGTCTAATGTAAGTCATATTCGTAAGTATTATAATGTTGCTTTTATTGATTTTAATTGGCATAATGCTATGTTCGATTAATATGATGCATTCATTAAAAATAATACCTTGACTCTTGTGCCTCGTCTATCTGGTGCGAACATTGTTTGCTCCATGTGGTTGTTTAAGTACAAGTATTTATCAGATGGTTCTCTTAGTCACTACAAGGCTCATCTTGGGTGAATGGTAGTTCGCAACATTTTGGGGTTAATGTTGATGAGACTTTTAGTCTAGTTGTCAAGCTGACCACTATGCGTATTGTTCTTAGTCTTGTTGTTAGTCGACATTGGCCTATTCATTAGCTTGATGTCAAGAATGCATTTCTTTATGATAGTATATACGAGGCATTTATATACATCAACCACCTGGTTTTTTGGACCCACATCATCTTGATCATGTTTGTCTTCTATAAAGGTCTCTTTATGGTCCGAAGCAGCCTCCTATGGCCTAGTCTCAAAGATTTGCATGTTGTGCTATTCTTGTTGGCTTCCATCATAGTCATTGTGACACCTCGCTATGTATTTACCCTCATGGGACAGATATTGCTTACTTGTTATATGTTGATGATATTGTCTTGACTGCCTATCGTGTAGCATTGTTACAGCGTGTTATTGATTCTCTTCATCACGAGTTTTCTATGACTGACCATGGCTAGCTTAATTATTTTCTTGGATGTTTGTTGTTCATTCTCCGGCATGGATGTTTTTGTCTTAGGAGAAATATGCTTATGAGGTGCTTGAGCACGCACATATACTCAACGGTAATCCTTGTACTACTCCGGTTGACACTGATTCTAAGTTGGGTGCTCATGGTGACCCTGTAAAGGATCCTACTATGTATCACAGTCTTCCAGGTGGTCTTCGGTATCTAACGTTTACTTGTCCAGATAGTTCTTATGCGGTTCAACAGGTGTGTTTATTTATTCATATCCACGAGAGCCTCACTTTCGGCTTTGATGCGCATTTTACGCAATGTTTGAGGCACTATGGGTTATGCGTTACAGTAATTTTCTACTTCGACATCTTCTTTGGTTGCATATTCTGATGCTAAATGGGTAGGTTTCCCTACTACTAGGCGGTCAATTATGGGTATTGTGTGCTTCTTGGCAATAACATTCTCTCATGGTCCTCTGGCGTCGAGTTCGCTTTCATTTTCCAATCTTTGAGGGCGGCAGTCATGGTGTTTCGACTTGTTGGTTGCTTAATCTTTGCTTGAGCTTTACACGTTGTTGTCTTCTGTAACGCTTTTCTATTGTGATAATGTTAGTGTAGTTTATTTGTCTTTTAATTCTATGCAGCATCAACCTACGAAGCGTTGCGATTGACATTCATTTTGTTCGTGATTTAGTTACTGCTGGACATGTGCATGTTTTGCATGTTTCATCGCGTTATCAGTTTGCTGACATCTTCACCAAGGGTCTTCCATATGAGTTTCGAGACAGTTTGATTCTTCATTCTACTCTCGCTCAAACTGCGTGTAACGCTCCAACTGCGAGGGGCTGTTAGTAGATTTATATTTGTATTTGTCTTGGTTTAAGCCCAAGTTCAAATATTATGTTTAGTCATTAGTATAAGGTCATTATGTAATCTCAATTATTACTGAATAAATATTACGTTAACAGATACAACAATAAATTTGCATATCCACATATAACCAATTACGTACATAAAACTAGATAGGTTCAAAATAAAACCTAGTTAATGGTAATACAGGGACGGAGCTAGGGGTTTCTGCGGGTGTCCGGAAATCCCATGGATTTTTTCAACGTAGTGTTAATTTTTAAAAAAGCATCGATTTTTTCTAAATGCATCTTAAATGCACCCGGTCCTTCGAAATGTGTTTCCAGTATCACGGTTCAAAAGATTTTATGCACCCTGTCATATTTGGTCCTAGTTCCATCTTTGTGGTAACAAGTACCTCAAGAACAACGAATTTACAAGATACATATACACCAACACACATACTCTATTGAAGAATTTCCTTCTTTTCACATAATTCTATTATCTTAAAACTTTATAAGTAGAGCTTTTAGATATTATATAAAAGGATACAACCTTTTTTGATAAAGATTTTTTGGAGGTTACCCCAAAAGTTTTGGCTTTTTGTTATATCTTAAATCTATTTCTTTAGATATGATGTAAAGAAAGATTAGGTTTTGATTGATTGCTTCATTTTGTTTTGTTTTTTGTACTATCTTATGGAGTAAGCAATGTTGTGACTAGTGTAAGTGCAATCTCCATTTATTTTAGCATTTTAGTATGATCCAAGTCATTCTTGATAATGGCAAATTGTAGTTGTAAGGATGATGGTGATTATGATGTAATGCAACAATGGTGGATGGGAATATTTTCTTGTTTGCTCATGAATTGAAAATAGACATATGGATAACATGTGTCAATTTAAAGTTCATATGTTTTGCTATAATGCTTTCACTTTGTAATGGGTTGATCATTTATTTTTCCTTTTTAGAGCATTTGGTTTTGTTTCCATTAGTTTGGAACTCGAATTGAAATGAGTTCGTAAAAAGACTTTTTTATCCTCAATTATCGACTTCATTTTCGGCTTTTCCTTGCACCACATGATAACCTAACTCTAGATACATTTCTCGTACGAACTCTTTTGGAAGCAAACAAATTAAAAGGACTTTGATGTGTGGATGTGAAAGTAGAGTTATTAACACCATTGCTATAAATATCAAAAGTTTGTACTTTTGGCTATTATTAGGTTAAATTTCTAGGTGTATATTCAACAAGGTTTCTAAATGTAGTATTTCTTTTGTAAGGACTTTGTTTTGTTTCCTAATGCAATTAGAAAATTTTCTAATTTTGTTAGGTACTCACTGTTCACTATTTCCCTTGCTACATGCCAAACATCGTTTGAAGATTTTTATTTGTATACATGCATATGAAGAATATGTGGTCGAGATTAAAATCTGTTAAACTTGAATGTAACAAACTAATTATTTGTTTCCAAGTAATACATTTGGAAAATTGTTGTGTTTATTTTAAGCACATAAATTTTTTATATTATATGTCAATTAAAACTAAAATTAGTTAATATTTTTCTCTGATATCAAAATTGGAATTTTGTACAATGTAATTTAAAGATTTTTCGACTATTCAAAAGATGTTATCACTTGTGAATATGAATAAAATGATTAATTAATGTGACGCATAATTATTGTTGGCCATTCAAAGTACTAATAAATGTATAATTGTTGTTGGTTATTTTTGTGAAATGATCAAAGATATGGAAATTCACTTTGACATGACTTTGAGACAAAAAACAGTTTTTTAGTGTATACGGGCACCACATGCTTTCTACTAGCTATCCGTATAGACAGACTAGGTCAACATATGTCACCGGTGAAATATCGTTATCTTTAAGTATCACCTCATGATTCCTTTATTTTCGGTTGATGAGATACGCCCAATTTGTCACAAGGCATGTTTGGATTCCTTCGGAGAACATGTGATTCATTGCAAAGAGCTCCCGAGCTTCAAGTACAAACACGATATGGTTACGGACGTCCTTTTTGACGTATGTAGGCGTGCCAAGATCTCTTCCAAAAAAGAAAACTTGTGAACTTTTTGACAGACCCGTTGGATGGAAGATCCACACTCAGACCGACAGGCGTTTTAGTTTTTGGATTGGTTGGAAGGAAACATGCGTGTGTGGATATAACCGGAGTTTCTTCTCTCGTGGGTTTGGGTAGCCGAGGTTACAATGGGACAGACTGCTTTGAAAGCCGCCTCGTACAAAGTGACAAAACACGAGAAAGCATGCATTGAAAATCAACATGTTTTTATTCTTTTCGCGTTTGAAACTTTTAGTTTCCTTACACCTGAGACAGTGGAGTTCCTCAACAAAGTCTAACGAGTTATGCATAACAATGTTAGGACAGCTAGATCCACAAATGCTGTTTTCAAAAGAATCAATTTTGCAATCCAAAAAGAGCTAGTGACGCAGCTTGTTGCATGGTTGTCATAACGTTTTCAAAAAGTTAAATAGGGATTGTCTAAAAAATGCTCTCAAAACATTGATTAGGTTGCATTAATTCATCTCAAACTTTTCTTTTAGGGTGTGTTTGGTACAGAGAAATAAAGCCAGAGAAAAGGAAATGACTTTAATTATCGTGTTTGGTAAGCCAGAGAAATGAAAAAGCGGAGAAATTGGAGAAATTGGTGGAGAAATGGAGAGAGTTGAGTAGTGTAATTTAAGTAGCGTCATTTCCCTTAATTTTGTGGAGAAATGGATTAATTTTTTTGAAAAAATGTTTTGTTTTTGTTTTTTCATTATTTTTTTTTTTTATATATTTTTTTTTTTTTCATTTAAAAAATTTTTAAAAATTAAAAAAAATTATTTAAAAAATAAGTTTAAAATTATTTTTTTAAAAAAAGTTTTTTAAATAAATACATTTTAAAAAATATTTTGTATAAAAAACAAGTTTTTTAAGTAAATACATTTTAAAAAATAAGTTTTTTAATAAATTTTTTAAAGAAAGTACATAAATTTTTTAAAAAAAATTTTTAAAAGATATATTTTTTAAAATAATTTTTTTAAATATCTTTTAAGAATTTTATTTAGACAAATATTATTTAAATAAATTTTTTTCATTTCTGCCGGTCAGTCTCATTGTTCACTAAACGTTAGAATTGAACAAAATTCTCTCGATTTCTATTCTGCAAATTTATTCTCTACTTCGTTTTTTTCTGCAATTTACTCTACCAAAGCTTAGATTCTTCTCTCCGTCTCAAAATTATTAAAATAATATGTAAGTTTAATAAGCATATAATTTTTTAAATAATTATCTTAATCAATGCCAAAACTGATTAAACAACATATTAAGCTAAATTTGTAAATTCAAACCTCACAAAAGATGTGTGCATGAGTTAGTTGTCGAGTAAAAAATTCGTGAGTTGCTCTTTTAAGTCGACTAAAATAAACATATTTTGCATGGCCCAAATATGGTGAGGAATATGTGGACCATGTATTCAAAAACAATATGGGCCTTATCGAGGTCATGCTTGTAGACATGTAGTCCAAAAGCCATAGCTAGGACATATAGAAGAGCTCTAAATTTCTTTTGTTTTTCTCACAATGTTCATTTAGATCATACAAATGGTCTATGAATTGACGATCTCTTGTAACAGGTTCCTCGATCCATTGGTCTCGTAAAGAAGTTCTCAGCGAATTCCATGATAAACGACATCTTTTTGAACCAAGGGCGGTAACTTTAAATAATGAACGAATGCTTACAATTTCACAAAGTAATGATAGATCTCGACAAATTATGAGAAACGATAGAAGAAAATAAATTTTAACGAAGCTTCTATACGGATATAAACATGATAAGCGTATAATTACTTGATCGAGTTTTTTTTGTTTTGTTTTGGAATAAGAAGCATGAGGTTATCGTTAATTTGTTACATTATTAGTTTATTTATTACCAGAAAAATAGCTGCGCTCTAAATGATCACTTGGGCCAAGTTTTCAATGGAGTGAGCCCATTTAGAAAAATTCAAATTGTTAAGATCGAAATCGAATTATTTTCGTCTTTACAAGATCGTGATCGTAAGATTAGATCGGGATTCTAAGATCCAACTATAATATCATTTTTAATAATTTTTGTAATATTATTCAATCTACAAATAATTATATGTTATAAACACGAAATTATATGAATGTTTCATGGGAATGTTGTCCTAAATTATGAATATGAAATGTTTAAGAAAAATCACATGTTGTTTTTTAAATTAGATAAAAACATAAACAATAAATTTGTAGTTTTTTAGTTTGCGTTTCGAGAAAAGTAAGATCGGATCGGAGTTGATCTTAAGATCATATATGATAAGATCGGGATCCTATAAGCTCTTAAGCTTGTTAAGATCCTACGTATGATCCAAATCGTTTTTACTTTGTAAAATCGTAAGATCCTAATATCAGGATCGGGATCTTAACAACTATGCTTCCTACGTCTCATAATAATCGTTCACTTTCAATATGCACAAAGTTTTCAGAAATCTCACGAACTACACTCTTCACTAATTAAATATTATTTCTTTAGACTAAAACCTCTTCTTTTTTGTTGAAATACAAAATACACACTTATTTTGAAATATTTTAAAATAGTAATGTATACACTTATTATGAGACGGTGAAAGTATGTAATAATAACTAAAACTTACTATTTCTGAATTTTGAGTATAAATATTTATACTCAAAAATTTTAGTATCAAAATGATAAGTGGCCGGTCAAATAAAGACCAAGTGTTTGATTCTTCAATATGCTTTTTCTTGCTTCTTTTTCCAAACAAACAAAAAATCTAATGTATAATTCAATTTGAAAAAAATATGATTAAAAGACCTTAAGATATCTCTAATTTTGTGTCTATAATAGTAATTAGTTTGTATAAAAATAAGTCTTTTTTTTTTTTTTTTCAACCAACGAAAAAAACATAAATATTACTTTTTTTTCTCTGTCTTGCTTTTTGTAAATGACAATTTTACCCTAAACAAATTAATTATACCTTCTTCAAAGTTTGTAAAAATAATTTCAAGCAAAGTCAATATAGTAAACCCGATTAAACTTCCTTATCTACATTTAATCTTGGACAATAAAAATAAAATATTCCAAAAAATAAAAATTAAGTGAGTTGTTCTTTTAAGTCGACTAAAATAAACATATTTTGCAAGGCCCAAATATGGTGAGAAATATATGGACCATGTATTCAAAAAAAATATGGGCCTTATCGATAACCTACTATTTTTTAATAATCATCATGGTAGTTTTTGTTGTAACCAAAATAAAGTTCATTAAGATGGTGTTATGGGTGAAAATAATCTTATAAAATAACACACCAAATTCATGGTTACAAAACTTTTAATCTTGTAAGCATCAATAATATTAACAATCAAACCCTAAACCCTAAACAGTAAAGAAAACACCGTACATTGCAAAGTAAAAGAACCGATTAGAAAAGGAGTAAGCATTAGTTGAAGTTCTATGTATAATGTTCTCAGCAAATTCGATGCTAAACGACATCTTTCTAAGCTAAGGACGATAATTTTAGATTATGAACGAAGCACATAATGAAATAATAATATAATAACAAATGCTTACAATTTGTAAAGAAATAATATTACTTGATCAAGATTTTTTTTTTTTTTTGGTGGTTGTTGTTTTGGAATAAGAATCATGCATGAGGTTTTTCGAGCAGGTTTGTTGGGCCATAAATGATCACTTGGGCGGTTGGGCCAATCTTTCAATAGAGTGAGCCCATTTAGAAAAGTTCATATAGTTATGTAGTGAGTAGTGACAACTAAAACTTAAGATTTCTGGAAAAAAAAAAAAGGTATAAATATTTCTTTGAAACTAGCTGGTTTGAGTTATATAAAAGATAGCAATTTTCTTTGTGAATGGGTTTTCAAATTGCAATCTTTAAATTAGAAAAATAGTTTTGATAATAGTTTTCATTATGTCACTTTGCTAGTGTCTAGAGATGAGCATTTCATATCGAATTAGGAACCGAACCGTGCCGTCAAAGCAGTCCGATTTTGAAATCTGATGCAGTGCAGGGACTACGAAATAAGGTGAAAAAAATCGGGACCACTAATTACATGCGGGACGGTACCAAATCGGAAATTCCGAAAAAATCGGGAAAAACGATTTCCGTCACCGATATCCGAATCTCGTTCGATGCGATGCGGTACCACTAATTTATGCTCGGGAAAAATCGGTACCACCGATTGATGCGGGATCGATGCGGGACCGTCTGCGTGCTCATCCCTACTAGTGTCCTAAATTGTTAGACTAGTCGTGGTGAGACCGAACCAAAGGTCGGTCTTCCTATTTAAGACGCGTCCCCTCCCTTACCTACACCATAGCAAACGTGTCCCCACACTCAAAATGCATTTATTCAGTTTGTCAGGCGACCGAAAGAGTGGAGAGTGTTTGTGGTGTGCTTTTTTTAATAATTTATTTTTGTAAGGTTGTTTTTGTTGTGATTGTGGTCTTCTTACTACGAGCATTTGATCATATATTTGGTGTAAGAGAGAGAAGCTAAGTTGTCGGTAATGTAACGCTATTTTTTATCACCTTTTTGGTCTTGCTACTACTAGTCATGGTATCAAAATGATAAGTGGCCAATCAAGATGTGTGAATTATATGATAATAATTGCAAAATGTCAAGATTGATTAAAGTCATAAGATGGGAAGTCATAGTCTTAGGGTAGAAAAAACTAGTTTCCTAGTACCTTCTAGTCAAATAAAGACCAAGTGTTTGATTCTTCAATATGCTTTTTCTTGCTTCTTTTTCCAAACAAACAAAAAATCTAATGTATAATTCAATTTGAAAAAAATATGATTAAAAGACCTTAAGATATCTCTAATTTTGTGTCTATAATAGTAATTAGTTTGTATAAAAATAAGTCTTTTTTTTTTTTTTTCAACCAACGAAAAAAACATAAATATTACTTTTTTCTCTCTTGCTTTTTGTAAATGACAATTTTACCCTAAACAAATTAATTATACCTTCTTCAAAGTTTGTAAAAATAATTTCAAGCAAAGTCAATATGGTAAACCCGATTAAACTTCCTTATCTACATTTAGTACTGGACAATAAAAAATAAAATATTTCAAAAAAATAAAAAATTCGTGAGTTGTTCTTTTAAGTCGACTAAAATAAACATATTTTGCAAGGCCCAAATATGGTGAGAAATATATGGACCATGTATTCAAAAAAAATATGGGCCTTATCGATAACCTACTATTTTTTTTAATAATCATCATGGTAGTTTTTTGTTGTAACCAAAATAAAGTTCATTAAGATGGTGTTATGGGTGAAAATAATCTTATAAAATAACACACCAAATTCATGGTTACAAAACTTTTAATCTTGTAAGCATCAATAATATTAACAATCAAACCCTAAACCCTAAACAGTAAAGAAAACACCGTACATTGCAAAGTAAAAGAACCGATTAGAAAAGGAGTAAGCATTAGTTGAAGTTCTATGTATAATGTTCTCAGCAAATTCGATGCTAAACGACATCTTTCTAAGCTAAGGACGATAATTTTAGATTATGAACGAAGCACATAATGAAATAATAATATAATAACAAATGCTTACAATTTGTAAAGATAATATTACTTGATCAAGATTTTTTTTTTTTTGGTGGTTGTTGTTTTGGAATAAGAATCATGCATGAGGTTTTTCGAGCAGGTTTGTTGGGCCATAAATGATCACTTGGGCGGTTGGGCCAATCTTTCAATAGAGTGAGCCCATTTAGAAAAGTTCATATAGTTATGTAGTGAGTAGTGACAACTAAAACTTAAGATTTCTGGAAAAAAAAAAAAGGTATAAATATTTCTTTGAAACTAGCTGGTTTGAGTTATATAAAAGATAGCAATTTTCTTTGTGAATGGGTTTTCAAATTGCAATCTTTAAATTAGAAAAATAGTTTTGATAATAGTTTTCATTATGTCACTTTGCTAGTGTCTGAGATGAGCGTTTGACCGAATTAGGAACCGAACCGATGCAGTGTCAAAGCAGTACCGATTTTTGAAATCTGATGCAGTCGGGACTACGAAATAAGGTGAAAAAATCGGACCACTAATTACATGCGGGACCGGTACCAAATCGGAAATTCAAGAAAAAATCGGGAAAACTCGATTTCCGATGCCGATATCGAATCTCGTTCGATGCGGTACCGGTACCACTAATTTATGCTCGGGAAAAATCGGTCCACCGATTGATGCGGGATCGATGCGGGACCCGATGCCGTGCTCATCCCTACTAGTGTCCTAAATTGTTAGACTAGTCGTGGTGAGACCGAACCAAAGGTCGGTCTTCCTATTTAAGAC
Organism: Chrysanthemum lavandulifolium; assembly: GCA_022545495.1. Classification (NCBI taxonomy): domain Eukaryota; kingdom Viridiplantae; phylum Streptophyta; class Magnoliopsida; order Asterales; family Asteraceae; genus Chrysanthemum; species Chrysanthemum lavandulifolium. The sequence continues at coordinate 13,937,854 of CM040241.1, forward strand.
GCGTCCCTCACTTACCTACACCATAGCAAACGTGTCCCCACACTCAAAATGCATTTATTCGGTTTGTCGGCGACCAGAAAGAGTGGAAGTGTTTGTGGTGTGCTTTTTAATAATTTATTTTGTAAGGTTGTTTTGTTGTGATTGTGGTACTACTACTGACGTTTGATCATATATTTGGTGTAAGAGAGAGAAGCTAAGTTGTCGGTAATGTAACGCTATTTTTTATCACCTTTTTGGTCTTGCTACTACTAGTCATGGTATCAAAATGATAAGTGGCCAATCAAGATGTGTGAATTATATGATAATAATTGCAAAATGTCAAGATTGATTAAAGTCATAAGATGGGAAGTCATAGTCTTAGGGTAGAAAAAACTAGTTTCCTAGTACCTTCTAGTCAAATAAAGACCAAGTGTTTGATTCTTCAATATGCTTTTTCTTGCTTCTTTTTCCAAACAAACAAAAAATCTAATGTATAATTCAATTTGAAAAAAATATGATTAAAAGACCTTAAGATATCTCTAATTTTGTGTCTATAATAGTAATTAGTTTGTATAAAAATAAGTCTTTTTTTTTTTTTTTCAACCAACGAAAAAAACATAAATATTACTTTTTTCTCTCTCTTGCTTTTGTAAATGACAATTTTACACTAAACAAATTAATTATACCTTCTTCAAAGTTTGTAAAATAATTTCAAGCAAAGTCAATATAGTAAACCCGATTAAACTTCCTTATCTACATTTAATCTTGGACAATAAAAATAAAATATTTCAAAAATAAAAATTAGTGAGTTGTTCTTTTAAGTCGACTAAAATAAACATATTTTGCAAGGCCCAATATGGTGAGAAATATATGGACCATGTATTCAAAAAAATATGGGCCTTATCGATAACCTACTATTTTTTAATAATCATCATGGTAGTTTTTGTTGTAACCAAAATAAAGTTCATTAAGATGGTGTTATGGGTGAAAATAATCTTATAAAATAACACACCAAATTCATGGTTACAAAACTTTTAATCTTGTAAGCATCAATAATATTAACAATCAAACCCTAAACCCTAAACAAAGAAAGAAAACACCGTACATTGCAAAGTAAAAGAACCGATTAGAAAAGGAGTAAGCATTAGTTGAAGTTCTATGTATAATGTTCAGGTTTGACTTTTGATTCAAACTGACCTTAAAAATTCGATGAAAATAAATTTAAACCACAATCTATTTAAACGACATCTTTCTAAGCTAATTCTAAGCAAAGGACGATAATTTTAGATTATGAACGAAGCACATAATGAAATAATAATATAATAACAAATGCTTACAATTTGTAAAGAAATAATATTACTTGATCAAGATCTTTTTTTTTTTTTTTTTTGGTGGTTGTTGTTTTGGAATAAGAATCATGCATGAGGTTTTTCGAGCAGGTTTGTTGGGCCATAAATGATCACTTGGGCGGTTGGGCCAATCTTTCAATAGAGTGAGCCCATTTAGAAAAGTTCATTTAGTTATGTAGTGAGTAGTGACAACTAAAACTTAAGATTTCTGGAAAAAAAAAAAGGTATAATATTTCTTTGAAACTAGCTGGTTTGAGTTATATAAAAGATAGCAATTTTCTTTGTGAATGGGTTTTCAAATTGCAATCTTTAAATTAGAAAAATAGTTTTGATAATAGTTTTCATTATGTCACTTTGCTAGTGTCTAGAGATGAGCGTTTGAATCGAATTAGGAATCGAACGATGCAGATCGAAGCAGACCGATTTTTGAAATACTGATGCAGTGCAGGGACTACGAAATAAGGTGAAAAAAATCGGGATCACTAATTACATGCGGGACGGTGACCAAATCGGAAATTCAGAAAAAATCGAGGAAAACACGATTTCCGATGCCGATATCCGAATCTCGTTCGATGCGGTGCGGTACCACTAATTAATGCTCGGGAAAAAAATCGGTCTGCACTAATTGATGCGGGACGATGCAGGACGATCACGCTCATCCCTACTAGTGTCCTAAATTGTTAGACTAGTCGTGGTGAGACCGAACCAAAGGTCGGTCTTCCTATTTAAGACGCGTCCCCTCCCTTACCTACACCATAGCAAACGTGTCCCCACACTCAAAATGCATTTATTCAGTTTGTCAGGCGACCGAAAGAGTGGAGAGTGTTTGTGGTGTGCTTTTTAATAATTTATTTTGTAAGGTTGTTTTGTTGTGATTGTGGTGCTTTTTACTATGATCGTTTGATCGTATATTTGGTGTAAGAGAGAAGGTAAGTTGTCGGTAATGTATCGCTATTTTTATCACTTTTTGGTCTTGCTACTACTAGTCATGGTATCAAAATGATAAGTGGCCAATCAAGATGTGTGAATTATATGATAATAATTGCAAAATGTCAAGATTGATTAAAGTCATAAGATGGGAAGTCATAGTCTTAGGGTAGAAAAAACTAGTTTCCTAGTACCTTCTAGTCAAATAAAGACCAAGTGTTTGATTCTTCAATATGCTTTTTCTTGCTTTTTCCAAACAAACAAAAAAATCTAATGTATAATTCAATTTGAAAAAAATATGATTAAAAGACCTTAAGATATCTCTAATTTTGTGTCTATACTGCATATCAATAGTAGTTAGTTTGTGAAAAAAAAATAGTTTTTTTGTTTTTTTGTTTTTTATTTATTTATTATTTTATTTTTTTTTTATATCTGAAATAGCTTAAGTTGGAAAATAGTTTGGTGCAAAGACAATTCATATTTCTTAAAGTCAACATTAATCGTTTTCATTGTCACAAAATTTCAAAAATGGACATAGTCGAAAGATTTTCAGTATCACACCAAATTCCATTCTTTACTTGAAGTAGGTCCTAACTCATAAGGATCATGAATAGCAACAAAATCATGGAACCTTGTTCATACGCATGGGCGGTTACCCGGGGTTCTTTGGTGGTTTTTGTTAGCTATATGAATGTTTGTCAAGTAGTGTAAATTTTTGTTAAAAATTCTGATTTCATGAGGAAAATGTTTTTATAGTTTTGTGATAAATGTTTTATTTAGTTATTTCATTATTTATATAAAAAAGAATCATACATCATGTTATTTATAGTTTTGGGTCCACCGATGATCATACGATACCAGAAAAAGATCAACATAAAGCTAGTTTTTATGGAGGTGGTAAATTAACTCTATTTCACCTCTCACGAGAGGAACACTATAAAAGTCACACACCTCTACCTTTATCCAAGCAAGAAATTGTGAGCTCTCGTGGGTGTTTTTATTATTATTTATTTGGTTTGTGAAATATGGTTGTATAAAATGAGTTTTTTTTATATTTTTGGTTTGGTGGTGGGTTAGGTGATGACCGTAAAAGGTAAAAGGTGATGAGTTCGTGATGTGTGGAATAATGATGTGACGCTGATATGAAGACGATGATAAAAATTACCATGAAAACTGGTCTTAAAAAAATCTTGTTGGCATAAATAAAACATTTACTTATCATGTTTACAAAAGTATAAACTTATACACTTGAGAAGCAACCAACTATGCTCATGCTTCTTGGAACCTCATTTTAACGTGTGGAAAACTTCTGGTTTGAACTTTGACCACACTTGTTATAGATTTTAGGTTAATATCATACACTTTTTCTAGAATAACTTTGTAAATAACATATTTGCTTTTTCATTTTATTCCTACTAGTATACAAGAAATGAATATAAAACAATATAAGTAGATAATATGTTCATCCATATTGGATAAATTAGCATATCCTCATATGTGGCCATAAGTGGTTTTGAAATTAGACAATCATCACATATGCACATTGCACCCTTTATGCCTCCAATTTAAATTTTGTTTGATTTATTAAAGAACAAGAAAACAATGATAAAAAGAAAAAGAAAAAAAAAGGAAAAAAAAGAAAAGAAAAAAAAGTGCAATCTAATCCACCAATAGATGTCTTCTTTTATGAGTCAAGATATCTCTAGTTATCTTCCTCTCTTCACAAATATTTTCATAGTGGTATCCCCATTTTAATTTAAAGCACATTATTGGTCTTTAATAAATAAATAAACCCATTTAAATATCAATATTCTGGTTTTAATACAGTTAATAATATTATAGGTATGTTCGAGATTTAAGCATAAAAAGTAGTAAAGCTGCGTAAATCAATTCCTTAATAAAGCTAGATTTTTGGTGCGATAGTTGTTTATCGTTAGTTGTTCGTAAATGCTATTAAAAGTAGTATTTTAATTTGGCACATTTAAAAAAAGTAAAAATGTTAGTTGCTTGTTTTCAAACAAGTATTTTGTGTAAAACGCTAAATAATACTCCATAACCAATATAATAATTGCTACCAAACATAACCAATATGTCCATGAAGGAGTAATATGAAGTTTTGCTCACTCATAACTTGTTTAATTTGGCTCTATATTGTTTGTATGCTAATGGATGAGATTATGAAAGAACGTTTAACTACCTACTAGTTACAAGCTTGTTATGTAACTAAAATGAATTACCGAACATTGATATCGAGCAACACTTTTCATTACCATAGATTAAGAGTCGTTACATTCAAAAATTAGCTACCTATGTAACTCGTTACGAGTTCTATCGAATCAACTCTCAACAACCATGACGCCATTTTCGTTAACATTCATGTTAAGTTCTACGCCTTCTAAAACCGGTCTACACACCATTTTATGACGCAACTTCCAGTCAAGTGCTTGACACGCGCGTGAACAATAGTTTACGTCTCCACAAACTGAACACCGTCTAAACTCGTGTCGTCGTGTCTCAGGGCGGCCACAACCATCGTATGAGCATAACCGGATCTCCGGATCCGGTTTTCTCTCCTTAAACCATTCAGAAAGAAATTTGTTCGCTGGATGTGGTTCCTGAGTGGGAACATTATATCCAAAATCACTTATTAGCGGACATACTGGACCCACTAAGTGAGCTGGCAGTGGGTCCCATGTCACACATTGTTCTTTCACATTATTTGAAAGAACAGACCCCAACTCACGCGTGTTTGCTTGGATTAACAAACGCCGACCTTCAAAGATATTCTTATTTACGCCGTAACCATCCTGTAAACAATGCCCAAGTTCCCGAAGCGCGTCTATGTGGCCAAGAAAGGCTGCCCGCGCACATAGAGCGACTCCAGCTCGTAAATCCTTGTCGTTCTTCATTCCGCCGCTACCGTTGAACTGAATTACGGCGAGGGAGTATAATGCCGGAGCGTGAGAACGAATCGCCGCCTTGGCCATGCATGATGCGCCACTTCCGCGGTTTTGCAAACAGTAAAACCGAATCTGTAACACCAACAACAATCAAAAACTTTAGTTACCATAACATATAAAAGGCAATTCAACTTTTTCCTATTGTAGATCATTAGCTATTTAAATTATTTTACCTCTTTATGTAGTTACCTAATTTAGTGAGTTAATAATGGTAAAAAAAAAAAAAAAAAAAAAAACAATAGACGTACACTATTTCAACTTTTATTGAGACCTTAACATCTTTAACGTAGCAACCAAGGAAAATTATACAAGAAACAATAAAAAGCTATCAAATTATTACAACATTTAAATGTTTTTTTAATCATGATTTCTGGTCTTTTGACCAACTAATTCACGAGATTTGAATTTACCGTCATACAGTTTAAACTAGGTAAATCTTTTCTTATATAGGAGGTTGGCATGTCCACGTCAATGACACGTATTTAGCTAACCGGATTTAGTATAAACGAAAACAGACACATAAACGACTCACCATGCCTAATGTGTAAGAAGCTTCAGCATTGCCAGAATCCGAACACCTTTTAAGGAACTTATGAGAAGACTCAGACCAGTTTTTCGCCCTAATCGCGAAACAATTCGATGATGCTTTCGATAACACAACTGAATTAGTACCTAATCCATTTAATCTCTTACATCTGTGCAACAAAAAACACACACATTAAACCAAAACATACTAAGAAACATCGAATTAGTATCGAAAAAGCTAGAGATTATCCATACGTTAACAATAAGCTCATTAGATCAGCAGGACAAGAAGCTGATGATGCTAGCTTGGCTAGGATTGACAAAACTAAATCATCTGGTAACGTGTCGAATAAATCGTGTTGTGACGTCTTTAGCTTTTTACGTCTTAAGTGATACTCGAGAACACAGTTGTTATAAGATGTGCCTTGTCTTGTTTTCATTTTTTTTTTTAGGAAGACAAAGATGTAATGTAGGTGTTTATGTGTGATGAATGTGTTTGGTATTTATATGTGTGTAGGGCATGGTTTTCGTGTAGGGAATTGAATAAAGACGTTACTACTTGCTTAATTTATTTCTTTCTATTTATTACCTTTTATGTATTTTTGGTTAATGTAATCAAAGTTATGATTCTTGTTTCTAAAAGTTATGGTAAGTAATTGACTAGAGATTTGTTTTACAAAATTAGGTAAAGTTTGTAGACCAAGGTGAAGATTGAACAAGGTAGACGTTGCCGCTTATTTTTACTAGTTCTTCAAAAAGGTGAAGATAAGATCTACTCATGCAGAACGAAAGACTGTCCCAGGTGATTAGAAGTTATCGTGAGGTGGAACTTTAACCCCGACCATTTTCTTCAATACGCCTCACATTGTGGGTCAATCCGGCGTTTGCGGTGGGGGATAATACCAAATAATCTTTAGTCTTATGGAAGAGGTTTGAACCCTATTCTATTGACCCAAGTCAAAGTTTCTTACCAATGGACTAAAAGATCATTAGTCTTATTTTTACTAGTTGCTTGAAGTAGCTTTTGATTTTAGTAGTTTATTAAAAGTTATTATAGGTTTTGTTAGTTATACAAACTTATATTTCATTAACTTTTTTATTAAGAAAATTGAATATTCATTAGTTTTTATAGATTTACGTGCCAACACGCCAAATAAATTTTGATTCATATAGAAGGGGTGTATAAAATTGCTCGTAAACTCGTAAGATTAAGAATGTATGAGCATTTTCGCTTTTAGATTAGTTAGACAAAAGTGATTACTCGCATAAGCAAGCGTATCAACTTATAATTCCATTATTAGTAAAAGGGATTTTCTCGTATGTGCCACAATGGCATATCTTTATATGTATTTTCCGAACATAATAGTTTTCTAAATTTTTTTTATTTTTATTTTTATTTTTTTTACAACGATGTTAAACATGGTAAATAAAAGCATATTAGGAAATTATTATTATCGAAAACATTTAAACTAGATAACTTATGTTAATTGAATGTTTTAATTCTATACCATCATGTCACAAATTAAAAAGAACTTTGATATAGGCTGATAATTAGAAGAGGCAAAGAGATTTAATCGTAAATAACTCAGACATACAAGATCTTTATGTCATGTCGTTTATCGTTAGCCTCCTTTGCGCTCTTTAGTTAAGTATATTTATTATTTTCCAATTAAAAAAGACCGTAGTAAAATAAGTAAGTAAAAAAAAATGGGCATGATTGAATCATTCTAGAAGATTCTTATTGTCAAATCTTCAACAACGCGGTAAAAATATTGTTTCAAACATAAAAGACATGACAAAGATCGTTAAAGTATTTAATTATGCTATATATTTATATATTAAGGATTCCATATACACTAACTAAAAAGTCGGCACTTATTTAATCACTTGATTATGTATGGCATCTTTTTAATTCAGAGTAGACGTACAAGTTTTTTTAACTATGGTAAATTTCTTAAAAAAGTGTCACATGCTTATTCTCTTTATATTAGTTAAGGTAAGAAAAATATACTTTTAAGTATTTGTAGCATGTTCTTAATTCAATCAATACTCTGTAAATTGTTTATCGATCAATCAATCATGTTTCCAAAGCGTGTAAGGGATGAGCATGGTACTAAACCGCATCGAACCGGTACCTTTCGGTTAGTATCAGGACTTCTTTTCAACGAAAATGTAGTACCGTCTCCCAGACTAGATTTGTAAACCGGAATTAGATCAGTTAAACTGGTACCAAACGTGACTGTATATACCGTTACGTTTAATGCATTGTAGTCTTTTTATCTTGGCTCCTAATATATAGTATAATTTACTTGAGTCAATTTGTTTAATTGTCTTGTGTGGAAGTCTAGATTAGTTAAGTTTAACTTTAACTAATCAAGTGTCTTATTAGCATGACTCGCGTTAATCAGCATTTCATGTATGACATTCGATTATTTCATTTATTTTAGAACATCTCAAAATAATATGTGAAAATTTATTTAAAGCAAATCAAACACAGTTACACCTTTTATGATCTATGAGTTTTGTTAACGACAACTTTATTCTTACTAAAACCTTAACTTTATATTTCAATGATATACGAGTATACGGAACCGGTACCGTATAATCTATCTAGTGTATACGGTGGTCCCACGTATTGTTACATGATTAGGAAACAGATTGAGCTGTGTTCTGATCTATGAGTGGTGCAAGGCATCTTTGAATATATGACACGTAGATAAGAATCATGCTTAGTCAGCAATGGTGTGCCACGTGGTCAAGATAGGGTTAGATTTCTTTTTAGAGCAGTAGATAGAGTGTGGTACAGGAAAAGCTAGCATGCGTACATACATACCGTACGTATAATGTAAGTCAACTTTTATATATTGATTTTGTTTGGTCCTTGTTGGCGGCTTGTTGTGTTTAATGTGCCACGTGGCTAATGGCGGCTGCTGACTATATATGGTATAACTAACTTACCAAAAATGTTGAAATATGTACAAGAGTAAATTGCATTTTGGTCCTTAAAGTATGGTCAAATCGGGTTTTGTCATAACGTTTTAGTCTAATGTAGTCTCTCATTTTAAATGTTTTGTTGATGTTTGGTTCTTAAATTGCGATTTGGTCTCTAAAAGTTTGAAGTTTCGTCAGACGTGTTTGGCTTAAGTTGCATATTAGGGACCAAACATGCAACAAAACCTTCAAAATAGACTATCATCGACTTTCAAAACGTTAAGGACGAAACTTGCAATTTGGCCATACCTTAAGGACCAAAAATGCAATTTACTCTATGTAAAATGATGTTCATGTCTTGCTATAGTTGCTAGTATAAGTTCATGCTCGGTTAATTAGCGTGATAACGACAAGGATCGTGTAAACGTGGTGTTACGTTAGCTATCAAAGCTAGGGCTTTTAGATTTGCGATGGCTGTGATTGCGATTGTGAATCAGCGGCTAAGTCGCTAACAACAAATAGGTAACGGGTATATGATTACCACAATATTTTGTAGACCTCACCGTACGCCGGTTACTTTTGTGATAGACATGGACTCAGACACTTAGAGACGGAGTCTAAGTGTTAACTAAAAAAGATAATTTGATATATACCTGGTCTAAATATCAAAATTACATCCATTGTAGTAAAATATTCAATACGAGTTTTAACTCTAATATTGAACCGGCTGTCTAATCTTCATATAAATTTTGTACTAATTATTTTTGAAGAAATAATAACATTGAAAATGGTAGAACGGAATCATGATTCATGTGATGATTAATTAATGGGGTAAGCAACACAATGACGATATATGGCCGCCCTAGTGACCAACATTTTGGTCTCCAGTACCCAAAAGAGACCCAACAATGACTAATTTAACAAGCAACCAATTTTTAAATATATATTAGTAACCTCCTAGCTAGTTGAATAATTTACTTGATTGTTTAAATAACAATTCTGGCAAGCTTTCCTTGTGTTATTATTGTGTTACTACATGTGATAATTTACTTGATTGTTTAAATAACAAGTCTAGCAAGCTTTCCTTGTATTATTATTGTGTTACTACATGTGACTCTTATGATCAATTTTGCTTCAAAATAGGTTAATACTTTAGGATTAAAGTTTGTTTAATTAAAATATAATTATTAAATACTTTTCATTTGTTAATTTAGCATTTTAAATTTTAAATTATTTTTTCTTAATTGTTTTTTGAAAGGCGTACAAATCTCACCGCAAACATATCCATCTTACACTACCCACAATAGTCACACCACTTCAACTTTCACCGTAATACCACATTAACTTTTTCCATCCATTTATCTTCCCGCACTCTCCTTCACTTTTCACCAACAATGGTCACACCACATCACCTTTCAACTCATTATTTTTTATTATTAAAAACTCCAATAATCTTTTATTCATAAATTAAAAACATTACATTAAAATAAAAAACATCATAAATATTAAAAAAAAAAAAAGCGAAATTAAACATCACGATAAAGGTGTTTGATCAAATCGGCATAAAAGTTTTGATGCACCTGTGCCAATTTGATTTGTTTGATATCTTTATACCTTTGTTCTTGGGATCGTATGAGGTCGTCCAGTTGATGTGCTTCCTCCGGATATAAATCGGGAGATATCTTGGTCTTTTATAATCATATTATGTAATATAATGCATATACAGATCATGTTCATTATTTTTTATTTTACGATACGGTCGTGCAGGATTGGCTAATACATCTCATTTCTTCTTTAAAACACCAAATGCCTGATCCACATTTGTTTTGCTGCTTCATGCATTCACCTATACCATATTCATTTGTGTTCATCGACGCCTAGTTCTGAAATCGACTTAACAATGTCACCCATTCCGTATATATCTTATCAACAAGATAGTATCCTTGTCTGTCAGTTACGCCGTTAGCCACAAATAGAATCTTTGAGATTGTTGAATAAAGGGGATTGATGTATAACGTTGATGTCATTGTTCGCCCCAGAAACACCAAAAAAAGCATGTCATATCTATAAGTCTTGTGACACAACAACTTCTAGCAAAATGAATGAAGTCAAACCATGATCGTGTCTACAATAATGCCCTTTATATACGTTCGAACATCCAAACCACGGAAAATTTGTACAATCAAGGTTTCTAACATTTTTGAAAACCCGTGCTTTTGTTCGTGAAACGCTTATAGCTTTTCAACATTGGTGATAGTAGTATTCCGCAAATACTATGCTCCAAAAATTTCCATAACAGACGTACAAAAAAATTCAATAACATCACTAGCAGTTTGTTTGCCCATTTGAAAATATTCATCAAGGGTGTCACGAACGGTGTCGTATGCCAATTGATGAATTGCAGATGTGCTCTTCATCAACGGGCTTCTTTTCCTGTACAGTCAATATTATCACGAAATTATGCAGAATGAAGAGTTACTTCTTCAAATATCATTGTAAATAAACTTCGACTCATTTGGAACCTCTCCTCAAAACGTTCTTTCGGGAACATCGGATTCGCACTAAAATAGACGTGGACTAAACGATCATGAGCACCATAACGATCTCGACTTATGATGCTTCTCCCTAGTTGATTTGTTTGTCGTCTATTTTTAATAAACGACAACGCTTTTCTAAAAATCTCATGTCCCGGCTAATAATTTCTTCTTCATTCGATGAGTTTGTGAACATTATTGCTACGGAATTCATATTCATAATAAGTTTTGTTTGAATTGTGTGAGATTAAGTTTGAAGTTGTGTAAATAATGATGAGTTAAAAGGGTATTTATAGGTAAAAGATGGTAAAATTATTATTTTTTATTTGAGTATTCATTATGTGATGAAGGGTGGCTACAAAATTGTACAAAAACCCAATAATGAGCTGCTCACCATTCGCTTTCTTTTTTACCCATCCTCACGCGTGAGCCACCCTCTCACAATGGGGTGCGCGTGTCAAATGTATCCCACCGACTTTCACAAGCCACATTGGGGGTAATCTTACACTTTTGACTTTAACGAAACTCAAACTCACAACCTTTTGATTAGAGACTTGACTTTCTGACATATATGATTGGGCCAAAAGACATATGGAAGCATCTTAAAAATATGTAATATCTTATGGATTGACTAAGAAAGAAGTGATTATTTAATTCAAATAATACACACATAGAACCCAACATACTGATGTAAGGCCGGCATCTAACCTCAACAACACATTACCTATATGATTCTTTATGTTTTGATTCTCACAAAGAAAAGAGTCAAATAGTTAATTGTTTTTAGAGTCAACCTAGATACTCTTTTTGTCTCACTTGGATAACATAACCAAATAATATAATATTGTATGTATGTACAGAGTATTAGTGTTTAACAATGATGGTATTAGCAAAAAGGATGATTGTTAATTCTAGACAATTATATTTCTAGCAATAAGTCTAGATCGTATAACCTTAATCAAGCATTCTTATATAGGGCTGTAATCAAGTTAAGCTGAGGTCGAGTTTGACAAGGCTTGAGTTCAGCTCGAAAACATAAAGTAGGTTCGAAAATTATAAAGTTAAGCTGAGGTCGAGTTTGGCTCGATAGCTCGACCTTTAATCATTCATGCTTGAGTTCATCTCGTAATATTCGAATCTTACTCAATTCGAGATCAAACCTAGATAATTAAAGCTCATCGAGTTCACCAAGCTCAAGTGTATTTTATATTCAAATCTTAGCTCAAGTTCGACTTGATCATTGTGGTGAGATGAACCACCATTAACGGGGTAGTTCAATTTCGAGTTGAAATCGAATTTTTTTTTGTGTTCTTGAGTCTTTTTAAAGGAGGAAATGGAAATTTCACTTTGGAGAAAAGGAAAAGTACCATATGTTTTAATATACCCTTTTAAAACCGACATTAACAATTAAAGGGCATATATGTAATTTGACCAAGTTATTTTCTTTTCCTCTCGAGAATATGATTATGACACATCTAAACATGAGATGAACCTTTTCCATTACGGTTCCGTTACTCGAGAATCAGGGTAGTTAAAAGTTTGTTATTTATTCATATTCGTCAACTGAATAATGAGTACCTCGTAAAATGAAGTGGAATGGGATTAGTTTAATCATGATGTTTGGGTATATTCAAAAAAGTAGACAAGATCTAGTCAAGCCATTGGTAGGTTGACCTTTTTCTTTATTCTTTGGTTTGACTTTTACTTTTCAATTTTCAATCTCATAATCATTTCTCCATGTGAAAAAACACAATCAAACCAATAATCATCTATCTTTATACAGCTTATTTCCTTACTACGTTTTTTTTTACTTTATAAGCCATTAAATTTTTTGTAAATGTTGGTAAGCTTAAGTTTATAAGCTATTTTAGGTCATTATTACAATAGTGATTTAATGTAACTTATGCAAGTATATCTGAGCAAATATGTATTATATATATGTGTTTGTGCATATGTATGTGAGTGTAAGTGTAAATATAATATTGTACTCATAAATAATTATTTTTTCTGAAGACAATGAAACAAACCATGAAATTTTATTAAACATCAAAGGGGCCACATAAGGCAATGCACCAAAAGCCACCAAGAAGGGGCAAAACACCAAAAGCCAGAGGGCTTCAGAAAAATAAAAATAAAATATTTAAATTAGTATTACTCAAAAAAATGAAAAAAAAGAGTTGTGTTCTTGATTATCGCTTTAAAGAGGAAAGAAAAAAAAAGACTGTGAAAAAATGATTAATTAATTGACTTTTAAAATGTTTTCTTGAAAATGTTTAATTCATATTTTTTAATGAGGAAAATAAAGAGAAAAGTCCGTCACCAATACTACATAAATGACGCGAATTCAAAACCCATGTCTTCCAGTCGATGTTAAATCGGTTAGAGATCTACATACGCGAGCATGCTTGAATGTTAGCTAGCAAAAGTATCTAATTCCTTGTCTTTATCATCTAAAAATACTTTATTTTTCCGACTCCAAATTCAAAAGTCACGAAGCACCAATACTACATAAATGAAAGCTGATTGAACACCCGATAATAGCCTTGACCGGTCGATGTTACCCAGTATCTTTGGAACATCGGTTAGAGATACTGTAAAAGATTGATATGTTCCAAAAAAAGCATGCTTGAAGAATCGCAGTTACAAAACTAGCTCTACATAGATAAAGTTTTTAATTTTGTTTTCGATAGTGTAACATCTTTATGAAGATAAAACCAAATATAGAACCCACAAATATTGATCACTTTTGTAATAATAAAAAGTTAGCAAGATTTAGATGTTTCATTAAGAAAATATAATTGCAAAAGTGTTGGTACTATATTACCAAGCACATGGCCTTGATCATGCTTAGTTATTGACATGATGTCAAAAAACAAAGATTGTTGCCATTTCTCTAAGTCTTGTTTTAACATGGTATTGTTAGTTATTATTTTGGTAGGTCTCATCAAATTACTTAAAATGAAGACATTAGATTCTTGCTTTGGCCCCAAAAGATCCAACATCAAGATTCATATTTAGCTTTAGATTCAAATTTCATCAAGTTAATTTTTGATTTTGGACACTACAAGACAACTTTTTACTAATACAAGAGAAACAAATAGTCCAAGTGTGCTTTGTAAGAAAACTATAATATTGGAAAAATGACATATTAGATCTTCTTTCTTATAGACAGAAACCTAATTTGGTACAACCTACATTGTATGTTTTGTATTTTATAAGTTTTGCTAGAAACATGGACTTGTAAATTGCATTTCGAAACCTAGCCTTTTCTGTTAATGATTGTAGATCTAAGACTCGGTAATACTTGTGCGAGTTTGTTGAAACTCAACATCACTTTCTACCATATACTCGAAACCTTTTAACAGCTTCAAGTTGCAACAATCACTTTGAATGTACACCAGAACCTCAAAGTATCCTACGAGAACTTGACAACGAAACAATGGGAATTGATATAATATACAGACTAGAAAAGATAATATCGCTAAAGATACACGTGGTCCTTACAATGCCAGATGCTCTTAGCCTCATGTAAATTGCAATATGAAGTATGAACCACATTACTACATGCCAGAATCAACCATTTAGCCCCAAAAGATATTAAATGTTGTATAAAACAAACGGTTTTAACTTCTTCTGCCTTTTCAATCACCGGTAGCCAGCAACGTACGTGCCTTCTTTTCACCTTGGCAAGTTTTTAGAGCTACAACCATTCATATCTCACCAACTGTGCATTGCCACTCGTACTCGATCATACGAAAGATTATTGTATTTCATATCACCACAGCATTGGTTGCATGGTCAGTTAGCGTAGTCTGTATTGCAGTGGACCCTTGCAGCAAAACTAGAGAATGGCTTGACGACAGGTGGACAGAAAAACACATACGAGAATTGTATATATATTAGCCGGTAACCTGTACCCTACGTAGATATTTTGGTTTTCAGGCTCGTAAGATTCTTGCTTCGATAGAGTTGATATCAACAAAACTCAAAGTTCAGAGTAGGGGATGTTCATGCACCCCCAGGGCTTGTAAAATGGTTTTGGGCTTTGTTATCTTAAGCTTGTTCAGGTACTAACAGTTGAATCTAGGCTACCCTGGGTTCCAGCCTTCTAAGCTTAAACTTGGTTCACGTAGTAAACTAGTTACTTCGACTCATTTAGCCCCCTCAAATTGTTGAGCTGAGACATACTAGACTGATTTATTTAGAACTATATGTAAAACTCGTATGTAACCACTGATTTGAATAACGGAAACGGTCTCTTGGCAAACAAATGAACACCCTGGAGGATTTCCAAAAGCTGCAACCCAAAAGATCAGAATTATCATATTTCATAATTTCAAAGCATCTGATAATCTATGGCACTTTTTGATAAGGTTGCCCAAAGAGTGTTCATCAACTCTATTAGCGAGATTACTGCAGGTTAGGCAATATTGGTGTATCCAATATCGACTCAACTTGTTAATACAGCTCCAAGATCATGCATGTTTTTGTTCGATAACACTTCTTGTGGGTTTGTGTGTTCAAAATTCACTTTTCATGGAACCGGTGAAGTAACTAATGCATTCACATACAATTTGACCATGACGATCTTGTTTCCATTACAGCATAGTGAAGATATATAGCACCCATTGTTTCATACAATAGACCAGAAAAAAAAATGTGGGTGGCTTTCTCAGTTTTAACAAATCACATGAAGCTCTGCGCAATCAAGTCATTCATGTTTCTTTCGTGTTCATCAGACTCATAGATAAAAGAATCTCCAAACCTCTAATCACTGAAATATGCAAGTTTGACGCCAAAAATTATTTGACAATCATTTAAAAGTCAAGAAACCACTGCTTCATATCATGTCACATTATGTTTCACAATCCAGTTAACCGCATTATACTTTCTTCACTTGCACATGATCATAGAATACAAATGCACATTCAACCTAGAAGCAAAGAGTTAACCGAGCATCTAACCATATACAGTATTTGACAGCCTACACATCCCATTTCTTTGTAGACGGGGCATCTAACTTGACTTTCTCGCCTCTACCATTTATGTCCCTATCACACGAGGTTTGGCATGCTTCATCCCAGAAAATGACTAACAAGCTCATTGCAGTAAAAAAGCCACTCTAAAATTGAAAGAGTATTCTCCGCCTTCTAAACACCAGTTATGGTCGGCATTGCCCAGTCTCGGACGAAAATCCAGCGTATCACGCACAATTTCCTTTTTTGACTCAACATCGACAAGAAGTGCCTCAATCTTGAGGCACCCGTTGACAGGTACAGCCAACAAAGATTTGTGCAGAGGCAACACACCTTGCTCTCCACGTAATTCAAAGTTCGTGTTTCTAAATATAACCGCCTTATACTGACCTTGGATACCACCTTTATCTTTGACCAGGCCGTCTCCATAATACGCCAATATGGAGCCCCAAATCCGTACAGGAACAGCGGGGTTAGATGACCTAAATGTCAGCTCCATTGACGCATCTACCGCAAATTTAAGTAGAGCGTAGTTAACAAGGACTCGGCCAATATCACTTTCTAACTTGATTGTCCCACACTCTGCTTTTGGTCCCTCGTCCCAAAAATCTGACAGGGGTTCATCATGCTTGCCATGGAATATTAAATAACATTGATCTTTTTCCTTGCTCAAAGCATGGAGATGCACATGAACCTCAAAGGAGGACGAGACGGGGACAGAACGGCGACAACTTGGGTTGCCAAAGGGAATGCAGGAACCGTAGGTGATGTGTAATGGTTTATACCATTCATGATTGAAATACGAAACAAAACAACAATCCCTGGCATCCGACTTTGTCCACCCATCCGATCTTTCCCCAATTGCATCTTTCACCCAAATGTTCCCAAATATAGTTCCTTCATCAAAATCAGGATGTGGAACACTCACAGTCATAGTAAACAGCTCAAATCGAGATCGAGAATACCTGATGAAAATAAAAACAACCATGCGTGAAAAACACAAAAACATTTGTCTAATGAAAAATACAATTATTAATCAGTATCTTAATTTAATGAACACAAACTAAATTTGAAATGGAAGAAATTAATCTATATTTGAATGGAAGAAATTTGTCTAATTTAATAAACACAAACTAATTAGTTTGCTAATTTCCCTGAAGTTGCAAGAAGCTAATCACCCATACATAAATGTTTTGACAGTTAAAACCACAATCTACTATTGTGTCTGTAACTTTTTGTAGACACAACCATAGGTGTTTTATTTTACAAAAAAGCACCCACCATAAAAAAAATTATTTTGTATGGTTGAAGGCATTGAACTTCTTTTGCACATACAAGTCACTAAAAGATGGTTTTGTCGCACGTTGGGTCATTTGGCAAACAGTGAACTAATAGCAATTGTTTACAAGAATATTGTAGAAATCCACATTCATGTATAAGAATGTTTTAGATATCCGCATTTATATAAAAGAATTTCAATTCTAGCATTGTAACATTGGGTCATTTTGTAAGCATTAATATATAAGAAATAACTATGAAGGTTGAAAATGTACGATTGAGCGTGAGTCACTAAAGATGGCTTTGTAGCCGGTTTGTGTCATTCACAATAAAAGGTGTGAAACTAGTTTCTTTAAAACTGATTAAAAAACTAATAAAATTGTTAAATTCTATAAACGTTAACTTAAATTCCATCAAATGAAACAAACTTGGCATAGAAATATGTCGATTATTTTCGAAGTCAAAACATGTAGTTACCTATCATCATTTGCCCACGTTTCTTTAACTGGTAGTGGTCGTGGTCCTTCCAAAGATAAGAATGGCGCGGATGTGGCTTGTCCCGATGACTATACAAAAAAAAAAAAAAAAAAAAAAAAGTTTAGAACTACTTATAAAATGCAGTACTGTGACCAACTTTGCTTTCTTTTTTTTTTTTTTAAATAATAGTTTTGAAAAAATAATCATGTTTATACTTGGCTTCCTTAAAAGAAATCTTTACTGCTTTTCACAAAAGGAGTAAACTTGACGAACAAAAGATAGTCCCGCATGACAGGATCCGGACCCAAAAACCAAATTAAAAAAATCTGCTAGATAAAGGCCTACCGGATCGATCCCCAAAAGACGAAAGCATTCGCACATTACCACTTCAATTGCCCTGCACAGCCCTACCAAGGCCTTGCCATGCTGCCAAAATAAACCAAACCATATTAATGTTTAATAATCAAAAACTAGTTTTTAGAAAATTAACTTAGTTTAAGGAAACCAAAATATTATATGGAAAAAATCATTTGGTTAGGCAATGTATCAATGATGTATACTTTCACTAACCTAGCAAAACTACCAAAATTATGCTAAACCGGGACAAAAGACGTCACAATTGCTTCTTCTTTTTTAATATTTGAACTTTTTGTGAATTTAGCATAAATTCTATATTGTATGAGAAAAAGCATATGCAAGTAAATATACCTCGCGGTAGTAGCTCCAAAATAACTTGGATAAATCAAAGAGGTATTCGCACACAACATCTGGCACCAAACCCCTACAAGCCTTTTCGACAACCTGGAAAAGAAAGTTAGATTTACAAATACAGCAAATATAATTCATATTAACAAAATTAGTTAAAATCTATAAAACCAAACTTTCACTTCATTACTTCATCTACATTTGTGAAATGTCCTCCCAGTTAGAAACGAAATAGAGTTATAATTGGTATAATTATTTGTTTCATTATTTTCAAATTTTCCATACACTCTAGTAGTGCTAGATACAAAATAAATTTGTATGATTGCTCACCCTTGAGCATGAGACTAGATAACTTTACACATTTAAAAGCATATTAGAAGAAACTATGTTTTGGAGTAACCTAGGAAATTAAAACAATATATTCAATTCCAAACACTATGCTTTTATAACTTCAACAAATTAAAGTATTACCGCAGTGAACTCCACGAGATGTAATCCTAACTCACGTTCTCCTTTGTCGGACAAAGCCCTGGGCTTTGTTGATAATATACCAGGAGATTTCGAATTCTTGATAACTTTACGTATTTCAGCTTTCATCCTTAGTAGATTTACGAACGTATTTCCCTCTTCATCAATCATCTCTTCAAATTTCAATGTTACTTCAGCCAATCTATGCCTCTTTAACAATGTATATCTGTTAAGAACACAAAACACAAAACTATAAATATGAATAAATACTCAACTAGGGTGTCTCTTTTATGAAACAAAGAATATAGATGTTATACTGTTGAATTCATTTTATAAAAAAAATTGTAAATAAAAAACTGATTACAACAAGTTGATGAGAAAATAACATTTTACTGAAGACAATAAAGTACAAAGTTGTTTACAGCAAAGGTAAAAATTGAGATAAAAGCGTGAGAATCTTACTTGAGGACGCAACCTAAAAATGCGTCAGGAGTGTAGCCAACATACGATGCTGATAAAAAGAAAATTTGTAAAATCGTTAAAAATAGTAATGGATTTAGGGCAACAAAGGAAGTTGTATTTGCAATAAAATAGTTTTAGTACTCACATTTTTTCACAAAATAAAAATACAGAATAAATGAACAATAACTTTACCTAAGTCAACAAGGGATGTGAATCTATCTTGATGGATTAATGATTGCCACATATCAGCCGGAATTATTCCTAGGTCGCTACTTCGGTATCCACAACATGCTAGTGTAGCTTCCCGTACAGCTGGATGGGCCCGGAACCAATTGAAAGTTCTAGCAACCTGGGAAAAAAAAGTAGTCAATTTCTCCTTCAAATATTTATTTTAAAGATGTTATCAGTTATGCTGTTGTGTAGAAGTTACGTACAGTAAAGCATTCTTGAATATACTCTCGTTGTAGGTCAGGGGTCATGAATACCATTATGTCTGCTTGAAGCTCGCGAACTCCATACCTGCATACATCATTAGTGAAACGTATCACTATTTACAAAGAACATGCATAGACATTAAAGAAGATATGTTGTGCTAAAACCAATTAGGAAAAATATTGATGAAGTTGTTGATAAAGTTTATGGAAGAGGTTTAGAAAACTTCTGCTGTGCATACGGATCTAACATATATGTGTGTCCTATATACTATATTGTAAAAATTTAGCAAGTACCTTATAGAAGTACTTATATTTGAATTTTCCAGAAATCTGTTGTCCGCATCAAGTACATCAACTCCTGAATACAAAAACATATGAAGAAGCGCATCTTTGATCCAAGTAGCTCGAATGCTCTTGCTCTTATAATCGGTGACCGTGGAGACAAATACTGCTCTTGCTCTTCTTTTATATATCACTGGTGCCCATGTCTCGATGCCATTAAGAAGCATCTCATCGATCCTCTGCCAAAAAAAAAAAAAAAAAAGGTGTAGACAAGATAATTTAGGTAAGAATTTTGAAGTGTGTTTAAAAAGAGTTGGGAAAAGAAATAGAACAAAAAAAATACATGAGCTATCCAGGACCCGTCTAACTGGAACGTTATAATACCAGCGTCATGTACTCGTACGGACTTTTGGTTTATCATATTAGGCTCCTCAAATCGAAATCCACCCAGGATTCTCTGCAATAATAAAAAACCAGACCAAAAAATGGTATATAATATGTACGTAGATTACTTTAAAAAAGAAACTCAGCATATTCTTACTTCACCTGTGCAATTAATTGTGGTGTAGTTTTCTCAAAAAGATGTGGATTGTTTTTCCGCAGTTCCTCACAAACTTCCAATACGCTCAAGCTGTAGTGTAATAATTGCCAAATTAAAATTTCTCAAATCAGAAGAAAAAAACTCACATAACATACGTACCACACATAGTCACCAAAATCTCTACGAGCATCCCCTTTTAAAGGATGGGTGAAGGCATACTTGTTCAACTTGGAGTAACATTTTTGCACTAATCGATTAAATATATCTTCGATTTCTCGATTTGGCACTGATCTACCAAGCTTCTGCATTACATAAAAGACGGTGAGTGAAAATTTATAAAAACACAAAAAGAAAATAATGATAGACTTACATAGTTTGGGGAGGGAGTGAACACTTCCATTGCTGAATTAGACATTTGTCTGGTAACATATAGAAACATAAGAACTTTGATCAATAAATCAATAACGCAGTACAATTCAATCATCAATCAATAAGGGGACGTTTGGTACGACTGAATCGGATAGAATGGAAATGCAACAGAGAATGGAATTATAGAGAAAGTGAATGACTTTAAGAATCAAGAAAGAGTTCCACTGTTTGGCCAAAAATAGAGAATGAGGTGTTGAAATGGCTAGAGAATTGAATCATTTGTTTGGAACGACTAGAGAATGGAATTTCAATATTATAATTGACTTCACACAATTGTCAAAAATGAGTCGCTTAAGTTCATCTATATCAATATGATTGTAACTTTTTTGTCATAATAAAATATAGTCTTTCAAATGTTATGCAAATTATAAAAAACACAATAAAAATAGGAATGATAATGTTGAGTAATTATAAACCACCCCACTGAACTTTGACATCAAAATAACCAGTAACTAAAGAGCAAAAGTTAACACAAAAACCATACTCCATACAAGACCATCACATATCACGCAAGCAACATTATAATTCTACAATCAAATGTTATAGCCAAAATATAATATTGTAACCATGGCTGAATCAAATATCTTAATATATGCTATTTTTACGATCAAAGACATAACCAAGGACCTCATAATTAGAAAAACCCACGCCACCCTGCTTTCTAATAGCACTTTATGGTAAAGCTCGATTAAATTTTAAGCAGACACAATGATTTTGTATAATAAGATACGAGACTTGAAACATGTTGTAATCCACCATATGCAACTAGTCCACGAACTAAACTTCCTCCACTAATCAATTAGTACAGCTAGCAGACATGCGTTCCGGATGAATCCAACTACCTTACCAACACCTCAAGTTGGAGGTATTTGTGATGTCCCTTCCCCGATGACAAGTTACTCTTTTGTTTGCTTAAAACTAACACCCCATATGTGATTCGATGAGCTAAGATAACGCGCAATACGGGTAATAAATATGGTCCCCCAACTTTGATCTTGCGCGCATATTAACTTAAACTCCATTGAAAGGGTAGCCTAGCTTAAATGAATTGTGTAACTTTGATAAGTAAACCCTAGCTTTCAATTATAATCAAAGTTTTTCAGGGGTCCAAATCGATTAGAATTTGATTTATAATCAATTAACCATAAAGTTGTATAGAAGAGAAATAGAAAAAAAAATATATGAATTGCCTTACTTGGGGGGAGATATAGCAACTTCGATAACCAACAGATATGATGATGACGATATTGCATCGCACGTGAGATTAAGTATTTATACTCCCTTTTTTTAGAAGCGACTTTTTTATTCACAAGAGAATGGGTAATGAGAATGGTTCTTTACTTGTTTTTAGACTAAAATACACCGTTGGTCTCTAAACTTGGCAGGACGCATCGCGATGGGACAAAACTCGCTTTTTCATCGCCACAGGTCCAAACCTTGGCCATTAAATCGCCGATTCGTCCTTGACCAATAACGCCTATGTCAACGTTTTTTACATTAGTTATTGGAGGGTATTATAGTCCATACACATTTATAACTCAACTTAGTTAATTCTAACTCAAGAACTATTCCACCAAAACAAAAAAAGGTTATTGTTTAACAAGTTAGATCAGTGTACCTGAGTTCTCACCACTTAAGTATGACTTCATAAAAGTCAAGTGGTAAAAAACTATGAGCTCATGAATTTTACCGGGATTAACAAACAAATTTATACATTAGCAACTACTTAGCTAGTTGACTTATAACGATCAACTATATACGATGTTTGATGAAACCGGAACATAAGCGATACTACGGAGTCATTGTCCGATACATGTTAATATACCGATACTTTACAGAATATAAAAGATGAATTTGGGCCCAACTTCAAAACGTTCAACTACTGAATCTTCAAATGATCTACAGCTCGATCGATATCCGAAGCTGTTGAACCGACAAAACATGAACCCTAAATTGATGATGATCTTGCCACTTTGTCTGCGCAAAAACAAGTATACAAACAACAAACATATAAGTTATGAATCTGTCTTTATTACTGACTTAATGGAATTTAACACATGACATGGTATTCATCATCGAAACATCACCTAGGGTCGCCTTTGGCGAACAATGCTAGGACGCAGATTTGTAATCTTTTCTTTGCTCGAAAAGGGTGTCTTAACAAACTTGAAACATCAAAGAAGACCACCAACCCTTTCATCCTTCCTTCCACATCAAAACCAGCAAGTTCTCAACATCAAACCCCGCAAACTTAACCATTTGGCCTTCCCTTCCCATCTAAACCTCGCTTAAATTCTTGAACAACTTCTCTCCCTTTTTTTCTGGGCAAAACCTCTTCTTCATCAACCATCTTTCCTTTTCCTTTTCCTTTAATTTTCTCCCTTTTTTTAGTTACAACCCCTTCTTCGTCTTTGATTACAACACCACCTTTCACTCTTGGTGTCCTGGTTCCACTCCCCGCATTTTTTCTTATCTATCCCCGCCATTGACGTCTAGTCCTTAAAGGTGTTTGACTAAGCATCCTAAAGTTAGCATCCTGCTACCCAACCCACAACTTCAAAGCGATGTTTTTAAGTAAAATTGTGCTAACTTTTGGGGCTTGTAGACTACGAAGATATCAAGCGACTCATTTGTTTGGTAGTTCCAAACAAAGTATGAACATCAACATCGGTATGAATCAAATGCAAACCATTTTCTAGGGATTGTTTAGGATCACGAAAAACAACGCCCATTTTGTTCATTAATCTCGATAACACATTATCAAGGCTTGAACTAAATATATCCCTATCATCGGTAAAGGCACAGATTAATTAATGAACCTCGTTCATACCGAGTGAGCTATAATCAAAACCCCATTATAGTGTATTCGAACAGACCTCACCTTCTTCTTCTTCGTTCGCATCCTTAAAAGTGGAGCGAATATGCTTATGTCCTTCATTGTTACTTTTTGTTTTTTAAGAATGGGTTTGACTAGATGTGTGTTTGATGCGTGAGTGTGGATGTATGTTAGGTTTCGTTTGATTGGGTTTTGTTAATTGGGTCGGGTTATTATGATTGTGTTCATTGTTTGGATCCTGTTAGTTGGGTTCTTTTGGTGATTCCCAACACATTAATTGTGTATAAGCGTATCAAGGAAGGCAAAAGGGCAAGTTGTAGGGTAATAGGTTTAAAATGTCACATTTGGTCCCTCAATTTGGCCAGTTAGCCGTTTTTTGCACTTAAAATTCCCGCCTATTTTTTCTCACACAAACTTGACTATTTGTCTTTTTACTAACTTCACAATTAGTCCCTGAATTTGGAACGTCCAGTTGTTTTTGGTATTTATTGGTTAATACACTATACCAATTGCATACCAACAATCAAAAGAAACATATCCTATGAAAATCTCAACAACCTCCCAATGGCCGACTTCCCACTACTTGAAGAACTCGCCAAAGCTTGAACTCGACTACATGTTTGACTCGATTTCTCTTTATCAAAGAGAAAACGATAAGGACATCAAAATTGCTAAGGGACTCCAAAACACTTTGACTGACTTGATTCGGGGTATGAAGGAAACCCAAGAATACATCTCTGAGATCGAAGGCTTTCGAACTACGGTGATGAACTACAAGGTTATCGAGGATCTTCGCAACATGCAAAAGGCTAATGTCTTAAAGGCGTTGGAGATAAGGAGGATGATCTGTCAAACACACTCACAGGTGTGTGACAGCCGACTGGAACAACTTCCTTGATGATCTTAGGAAGTGTTGAGAAGGAAAAGAAGTGGTTATGTTTTCCCTTTTTTTTTTGAAAAATATGTACTGAATATTTAAAGTTTTATATGAAGTTAATGAATCTATATGTTATGTTCTAGTGTTTTAATTTGTTAATTATGTTGTTAATTGTTGTATTCGTCTAAGAGAGTTGTTATATCTGTTTTGATTGTATTGGGTGTTGGTAGAACTATGGTCCTTGCTCAAACAGTTTAAGAGTATAGGGGACTAAGGTTTTAGTCCCCTATCATGTCCTCACATTTGCATTAACTTATAGCAAGCACTTTATTCTCACATTTTACCACAAATTTGAATTCATATACATAAACCCAACCCTTTCAGAGAAATTGCTTCAAAATGGGTAAATCTAGAGCTCGTAAACAGATTAAATGCTCTAATTGTAAAACTGTTGGACATAATAAGTCTAGCTGTCATAAGGATCAGGTACCAAAACCAACAAAGGAAACTAACGTTCGAGGTAGAAAAAGGCATTGTGATGGCAGAAGGCAACAAGTATTCATTTAATTGTCATTTGCATAACGATTGTTCTTGTGTGTTTACATTCTAGTTGATGTGCAAATGTATTACTTTTGTAGTGGATGGATGAAGACGATATAAGGAAGACTATGAAACAAGAGTTTCTTGAAGCTCCTTATGAGCAAGAAGAAGAACACACAAATTTGGAGGAAGATGAAGAAGCGATCGGGTTGGATGAAGAAGCATTCCAGCAGTTTTGGAAGAGAGAGAATGTACAAAAGAATTGAAGAGGAATGGGAGAGGAAAATTTGGCTTGAAGATGCAGAGTATGAGGCAGCTTACTATGGAGTGTCTGTGGAAGAGTTATATCCAAGACATCCATATGTGCTGGATAAAATTCACGCTCTGAATGGCACAAATTCCAGCAGTTTTCGAAGGTTGTAGGCTTCTACTCTTCTAGCCATTTGTAATATCGACAATATTATGTTTGAACATGTTTTTGTTTTTTTTGTTGACTTTATAAGTTGACTAGTTTGTAAGAATTTATGTTGTATTTACTCCTTATCTACTTGTTCAACAACCACAACTCCCATCTACTTATATAATACATCTTAAGTCAGCAATTGATTATCATACCAACATATTATCACCATGGATGTAGAAAATGGTTGTCAAATGGTATGCATTGACTGTTGGCTTCAAAGGAAAAACAGGGTTGGGTTGACCTTTTTGCAAGGCGTCCACCTTATCTGACTTTCATGTGGTATGTTTGTCCGGTGTGCCTTGAGATAAGGAAACACATCTTATACTTGTAGAGATGGTGTTACAAGGAAAACACAACCACGGGGAGATAGTGATGGATATGTGATGGGTCTACATATTTTGCACCTACTAGTGTTGGTGCATCCTTGGCGGTGATGAAGAAGAAAGTGAACCACCTACAACCGAAATAGCAAGTGGAGCGCCCAACCCAAACACCACGTGAAGTACCCTGAATCGAAAGAGCAAATGGAGAACGCCGAGACAAACACCGGTTGAACCAAGCGCAATCGACAGACAAATGGATCACCTACTAGTCATTTAACGCAGTGAATTCCTAGCAAGAAATGTTATGTTGTCTTTCGGTCTAAATGTAGCTTAAGCGATATGTGTGCTTCTTTTGTTATAATAATTGAATTTTGGTTACAATTTGAATCATTGACTTTATAAGTCAAACAAGAGAAATTTTAAATACTAACAATTTGGTGCGGTATCCTCTAATAATTTGGTTTATGTTGACCTTATAAGTCAAAATGGGTTTTCCAAGCACCCACCTAAACGGATATGCAAGTGCAAACTACAAAATGAAAACAACATATCCAAAATATACCTACACCACCACCTAATTACACCATATGAAGCAAAATATACATGTTAACAAGTATCGTTTTCAAGAACCATCATCGACCAAAAATATACATCTTCATTACATCAACAACTAAAAATAACAGTGAACTTCTTGATGGGAGGCTTGTTATTCATGGGGAGACTTGAGGTCCTTAGGGGAGGCACATACCACTCATTCCTATTTGTGTCGGAGCATCCCAGTAGGTACAAGACCAAGTACAACTTTGGGAGCGGAAGCCTTGGACGCCTTGGAAGCTTGTGAAGTGGAACCTTTCAAATTAGTGGTCTTAGAAGACATGTTCCCACACTCATCATCGATTATGCGAAATAATGATGACATCAACTTCATTTCCTTTCACGTTAGTATCTGGAAAGATAGACAAAACAGAAAGAAATCAGAGTTCACCCATTACAACTTTCTTAGCTTGCAAACATTAACTCTAACCTTTCTCAGACTCCTTATTCCCATATTTTTCCCACAAGTCTTCAAGTATCACATCAGCAATGTATTGACTGTTGGCTTCAAAGGAAAAACAGGGCTGGATTAACCTTTTTTGCAAGGCGTCCACTTTATACTGACTTTCATGTGGTATGTTTGTCGGTGTGCCTTGAGATAAGGGAAACACATCTTATCTTGGTAGAGATGGTGTTACAAGGAAAACACAACCACGTGGAGATAGTGATGGATATGTGATGGGTCTACATATTTCGCACCTACTAGTGTTGGTGCATCCTTGGCGGTGATGAAGAAGAAAGTGAACCACCTACAACTGAAATAGCAAGTGGAGGCGCCCGAGCCAAACACCACGTGAAGCACCGCGAATCGAAAGAGCAAATGGAGAACGCCTGAGACAAACACCAGTTGAACCAAGCGCAATCGATGAGACCAAATGGATCACCTACTAGTCATTTAACGCAGTGATTTCCTAGCAAGAAATGTTATGTTGTCTTCGGTCTAAATGTAGCTTAACCGATATGTGTGTGCTTCTTTTGTTATAATAATTGAATTTTGGTTACATTTGAATCTGTTGACTTTATAAGTCAAACAAGAGAAATTTTAAATACTAACAATTGATGCGGTATCCTCTAATAATTTGGTTTATGTTGACCTTATAAGTCAAATGGGTTTTCCCAAGCACCCACCTAAACCGGATATGCAAGTGCAAACTACAAAATGAAAACAACATATCCAAAATATACCTACACCACCACCTAATTACACCATATGAAGCAAAATATACATGTTAACAAGTATCGTTTCAAGAACCATCATCACCAAAAATATACATCTTCATTACATCAACAACTAAAAATAACAGTGAACTTCGATGGGAGGCTTGTTATTCATGGGGAGACTTGAGGTCCTTGGGGAGGCACATACCACTCATTCCTATTTGTGCCGGAGCATCCCACGCCGGTACAAGACCAAGTACAACTTTGGGAGGCGGAAGCCTTGGGACGCCTTGGAAGCTTGTGAAGTGGAACCTTTCAAATTAGTGGTCTTAGAAGACATGTTCCCACACTCATCATCGGATGTCTGCGAAATAATGATGACATCAACTTCATTTCCTTTCACGTTAGTATCTCGAAAGATAGACAAAACAGAAAGAAATCAGAGTTCACCCATTACAACTTTCTTAGCTTGCAAACATTAACTCTAACCTTTCTCAGACTCCTTATTCCCATATTTTTCCCACAAGTATTCAAGTATCACATCAGCAATGTCATCTACTATATCCCACTTATTCCCATAAGTAGCCATGGCATACTTAACCATATCGTCAGATACCTTTAGCTTGCTATAATCCTCTTTTACAGATTCGACCTTCGCTCGGTTCATCAAATAAATTGAGTTATTTATGCTCATCCCTTAAAATGGCAATCACACAAATACAAAAAAACCCGACTAACCTTTCATCACTTGAGCTTCTTTCACAATCGCATAAATCATCAAACATTTCATCGAGACATTTCATCTTCTTTAACCAAGTATCCCCATATTTTGCCTTCACATATTTTACCATCTCATCAGTTACATCTGTAAAAGTAACCTCCTTGTCTGCCATTGTTAAAGTGTGTGTGAGGGTTGTGTGAGGAAGGAGGGAAACGATCAAGATGGTATACGGTAAAGTTTCTCATAATTAACTAAGTTGAGTTATAAATGTGTATGGACTATAATACCCTCCAATAACTGACAGAAAATAAACGTTGACATAGGCGTTATTGGTCAAGGGACGAATCTGGCATTTAATGGCCAAGTTTTGGACTTGTGGCGATGAAAAGGGCGAGTTTTGTCCCATCGCGATGCGTCCTGCCAAGTTTAGGGACCAACGGTGTATTTTAGTCGTTCTTTTTATAAACTAGGCGAGTACCCGTGCCTAGCGGCATCTGTTTCTAGCGGCAGACAATTAACGATATGCGATATTGTGGTAAGTGTTTCGTGTAATGCTCAAAATAGAACGTGAAAAGATCAAAATGTAATTGCAAAGGTTGTAACATACAATAATTCAACTCAAGCCAAAATTATGAACATGTATCAAAAAAACATATAAAAACATTTAGAGAAAGTGAAAATAAAACATTTCATCAATTACAACCGTTTGCAATTACATTTTGATCTTTTCACATTGTAGACAAATACCCGTGCAAAGCGACGGTGTATTGCGGCAAATAATTATACTTGCGAACTTATGTTTTGAGATGACTTTTGATGCCACTTAAGAGTTTAATTTTTAGTCATTACGAAAAAAAAATCGTTTATAGGTTATTAACGAAAATTATAAATGTTTAAGTTTTAAACAAGATGTAAATTACTAGCATCATGCTAGTGTTTATTTATTAATATGTATTATTGCCTTTCAGAAAGAAGAAAAAAACTACTTAAAATGACATTTTGAACTCAGGATTGATTGTTATTGTGGGCACGGCCGGCTTTAGAGAAGTGCAAGAGGTGCGATTGCACAGGGCCACCGCTTGATGAGGGCCACCAAATTTCATGCACTTCTATTATATATATGAACACAATATGAGACTCGAGATTAATTAATTCATGCACTACTTATACATATGTATATTATGTGTGTGTTTGAGGGCCTCTTTGTGGTAATAGCACGGGCCAGTTTGAAATCCATGAGACACCACGATTGTGGGCGGGTGGAACCAAACCGACCAATGTGGGCGGTGTGTTGTTAATGTTCCGTTGTTTGTAGCAGAGGCCAAGAAATAGTTGTGGATACTAGGTGGCGAGATGTTAGTCGTGTATGAGTTGCTTCAACGTGTCCATTAGTGGTTTTTCGGGCAAATTATAAAATAAAGTATCATACTTGTCACTATTTACTTTTATGGGTAGCGAACAAATTTTTGCTTTTTGGGTACTATACTTTTAATTCATCCTCTTAAGGTACTATGTGACATTTTTGCCCTTCGGGAAAAAAAATCTATTAGCTAAGAGGGGCAAAAATGTCCAAAAATTTCGCAAAATACCCTAAAGAGGATGAATTTGAAAGTATAGTACCCACAAAAGCAAAAATTTTTGTTCGCTACCCACAAAAGCAAATGGTGTCAAGTATAATACTTTTTTGAGTAAACTACACCATTCGTCCTTGTGGTATACATTGACCGTCATGGATCGTCCTTTGACAAAAAAAATGCACCGTTAGTCCTTAAGTGCGAAACGTTACTCGCGTTGGTCCTCACCCTAAGCGGCGTTAATGTGGGCGTTAAACCTATTTAAGTCGAGGGTATATTTGTCTTTTCACCCTAACGGTGTCTTGTCACATGGGTCCCACCACCACTAATCATTTTCTTCTTCATTAATACATACATCTTACGCTTTGAGCCATCAAAACCCACCGCTCCATCTTCACCCACCACCACCATTCTCGCCACCTCAGACTACCTTCAAACACCAAATACCTCCGGCTACAATCGCAACCAACTAAAACCATTTGTTAGCCATGTCAAGATTTGGGAACCACCATTATCATCCAATGACTACACCATCACGTCATCATCTTTCTTGTCGATTTACTACACCACCCATCTCCAACATCACAACTCTCATCAATCGCAATCAATTAACAATCCTAGAATTAAAATGGTGTATAAGGACATCATCAAATTAGAAAACAAAACACATCAATCTTTCCATTTATAAAATCCAAAGTTAGTTTATAATAGAAGATCCGAAAGAAATATAAAATACAAAACACATACCAAGCTTTTGCGGCTATGATTAGTTGCATCTGTAGGAGGTCACATTACGATACCCGACCCGTTTAGAAATATAGCTCTCATACCGACCCAATTATTGGTCCGATCCATGAACTCACATCTCACACCTCGTTGTTTCTTGTTACTACTTTGTTTCATCATCATCTGTTGAGTCACTTACTCATTCATCTTACCTCTGAGTCGACTCGTTCCACTCACAAGTATTAGTTAGATGTAGCGTGTGTTTGATTGATTGATGTAGTGGGTGTTTGTGTCTCTTATGTTTTTATTTTAGAAATATTTGCA
The DNA here is from genome assembly GCA_022545495.1 of Chrysanthemum lavandulifolium. Classification (NCBI taxonomy): domain Eukaryota; kingdom Viridiplantae; phylum Streptophyta; class Magnoliopsida; order Asterales; family Asteraceae; genus Chrysanthemum; species Chrysanthemum lavandulifolium. The sequence goes on from CM040241.1 coordinate 13,969,247, forward strand.
TATTTCTTTGTTGTTTGACCGGATATGGTGAAAGTTGATCGGATCTCTTGAAACTGGTGGAATGTGACTGATGGTAAGGGTGGGTATCAAAATTGTGAATTCGTGTGTATTTATAAGGTATAAAGAAAATGGGTATTAAAATGGTATTTTGAATGAAAGATGGTATGGAAAAAGATGATGGTGGTTGGTGATGGTTTGAAAAACAAAAGAGTGGAGGTATTGTTGGGGTAGATGAGTAGGAAAGATAAGTAAAGAGATGAAAAGACGAAAATATCCTTACATGTGTAGACTTAACGATCGTTAGTGTGACCCATTAAAGTGAAGGACCACGCCGAGTAACGTTTCACACTTAAGGACTAACGATGCATTTTTTGGTCAAAGGGCGATCCTTGACGGTCAACGTATACCACAAGGACGAACAGTGTAGTTTACTCTACTTTTTTTTTTTTTTTTTTATCATTTGCCCTTTTTTCTGCAGAACAGTTTTTCTTAACGATGTATGCACGAGTTTATATTATAGCTTTTAGATTCTAGGAAGGCAAGTTAGTAAATTCACTGTGGAAGAGTTTCCTTACATATTGAATGTACTCTTCAAACAAAACCCGAAAGCAACTTATATTATGATCAACTTTGAAGCTATGTTGTTCTCCAATCCTCGGTCCACGGAGGGTCTTTTAAGTGTGTTGGTTGACTTGTTAACGATTCGATTGCAACCTCTATGCCAAACTAATGGACCCAACTAAGCTAATAAATGTTGCACAAGAGAGTATGAGTTATATGTTTGCACTTTAGCAGACTTTTAAGGTAGATTATTATATCTCAACCAACACACGTAATACAAAAAATCATTTCACGATTCAGCTTATAGCATAACGACATCTTTTTTACCCATTTTTTAATGACCAATGAAAAGGTGCTCGTATGCAAAAAGATTGGTGGATCTAAACCTCATGATTAATTTTGTGTTTGCCTTACGTGTCATTATTGAGGGCATGTTTGTTTCATGGTTATGGAATAATAGTAATAAAACAATTCCAAAATTCAGCTGTTTGGTTGATAGTAGGTCCCAATATCAGGAGAGAAAAAGTGAAAGCAAACCCTTAGAGTGAAAGATGACAGGAGAGACTCGTTTTAGTTGATTCTTATTTTCATATGTTTTGTCTTCCTTTAATCCACACCTTGATTAATAATTTTCTTTTCTATCCTCCCACTTGATGTGGATCAATACAATGGTTATGAGTTGTAACTAGAGAATTGAACAATTAAAAAGAAACAAAAAGAAAGCTGCGAAGGTTTCTTGAGTTTTCCTTATTCAATCAAAACTAACCAAAAACCTAATGACAAAAACTCTTTCTTTTAAAGAAAGAATGGTCTAAAATAAAAGGAAACAATATCAATTTGGGTGGAAACCAAATACTTAGTAAAAATAAAAGATACTAAAATAACGGAACATCTCTACTACTTATAATACATGGATGCATTCCTCTCTAAAAAATTTCGGACTTTCGGACTTGCAACAAATTGAGCATGATGTACAACACTGAAAGCACATCATTTCGGACTTACAACTAAATAAGCATAGTATACAACATATTAATGCACATATTAAAAAGACAAAACACCACTTTAATGCTATTAACGTGGTCAATAAATACAATTAATGCAGTTATTAAAACACCTCTTACATAAGAAATAAAATTATCAAGCATATTGTACAACCAACTTAAACACAATTCCTGCATTAAATGTCACTAATACAAATAATAAAGCACATTATACAAATATTAAAGCCCGAATGGGCAACGGGCCAAATGGGCTCGAGCCCGAATAGGTACGGGCCAAACGGGCTCGAGCCCGAGCAGACGGGCCAAACGGACACAGGCCAAACGGGCTCATGTTATCTGATTGCTTTTAAAAACCCAAAAGACAAAATAAATTTCTTAGTTAAGGATTAAAAATATGTCACATGAAATTCTTGATATCTCAGAATTTATAAGCAAAATAAACTAAAATACATGATTCACGGAAAATTTTATTTAGGTACCCGCTTGGCAACGCGGGTACCCTGCTAGTAATAAACAAACGATAATGATCAATGATTATCATGTTCGGATGCTCCTGTATCCTCCTCCCCTCCTTGAGAAGCTTCCATCCTGGAGTTGACATCATCATCAAAATCCCCCTCATAACGAGACAAATCGGCAACATTGAAAGTAGCCGAAACATTATAGTGGCTGGGAGGTCAATTTTATAAGCATTATCGTTAATACGCTAAAGAACTCGAAAGGTCCATCGCCCGAGGTTGTAACTTTCCAAACCGCCCGTGAAACCTTTCTTTGCGTAAATGAAGCCACACGAGATCACCTCTTGAAAACAACTTTGTTTACGATGTTTATTTGCTCGAAGTTGATCTTGAGTGTTGTTTTTAGCAATAGTGTCATGAACCTTTGTATGTAACTCTTTGATTTGCGCCGAACGATCACGTCCTTCAATACTAACCTGTCCAGGCTGCGGAATAGGTGCCAAATCCAGCGGTGTCAACGGATTTTGACCAAACACAATGAAAAAGGGGCTCTGCCCAGTTGTGCGATTAATGGAGCGGTTCTAAGCAAACTCGGCTTGGGCTAAAGTAAGATCCCATTGCTTAGGGTGATCACCAACAAGACTGCGCAAGAGATTACCAAAACTACGATTAACGATCTCCGTTTGTCCATCGGTTTGAGGATGATATGCCTTTGCTAAACCGGAGTTTAGAACCCCATACGCGTGCCACAAAGTGGGCCAAAGTGACTAACAAATTTAACATCTCGATCCGACGTAAGGGTCTTTGGAACACCATGAAGTCGGACAATATCGAAAAAATATAAACGCGAACCCGACTTGCATCATAAGTCTTAGAACACGGCACAAAATGAGCCATTTTCAAAATCTATCGACAACAACCATGATGAATCTTTGTGGCGTTGCGTCCGAGGTAAACCCATGACAAAATCTGGTGACATCTTCCCATGGAGCCGTGGTACAGTAAAGGAGTATATAAACGGCATTAGTACGATGGGTTTTCGCGATGTAACAAACACGACAACGAGCAATGATACGAGAAACATCGCGCCAATTTAGGCAAAAAACCCTCGCAGTATGGAAGCAAGAGTCTTATCACGACCAAAATGTCTAGCTAAACACCTTCATGACGTTCTAAAATGATCGAATCCCGAAGAGAACACATAGGCACGAATAGCCGTGAGCCTTTGAAGAGAAAACCCTCGTGTTTGGAGAAATCTCGGAATAAAGTGGTGTCATACAGATGCCAAATGGTTCGAAAATCGGGATCATCCTGGTACAAATCACGAAATGTATCAAAACCACGTACCTGAGTTTGTAAGGTAGAGGTTAGAACATGCCGACGGCTCAATGCGTCCGCAACAATGTTAGCAGACCCGGGTTTATGGCGAATGACAAACGTATAAGCCTGTAAAATTTGACCCACTTTGCATGACGAGAGCTCAATTTGTGTTGCCCATTGATGTATTTTAATGCCTCATGATCCGAGAAAAGAACAAATTCACGCGAGATTAAGTAATGGCGCCAATATTCCAAACTTCGACCAATAGCGTAAAACTCCTTATCATACGTAGAATATTTACGACGGGGCATCATTAAACTTCTCACTAAAAAAAGCAATCGGCTTGTTATTTTGGCTCAAAACACCGCCAATACCAAGACCAGAGGCGTCGCAATCGACCTGAAAGACATCATCAAAATTAGGAAGAGCCAAAATAGGAGCCTGTGTAACCCGATTCTTTAGCTCACCAAATGAAAGCTATGCTTCTTTTGTCCATTTAAACTTTCCTCCGCGCATACATTCCCTCATGGGCGCTATGATACTACTAAAATTGCGAATGAAACGTCGATAGAAAGACGCTAATCCATGAAAACATCGAATATCATGAATTGTTTTGGGTGTAGGCCAACTTCTAATAGTGTCAACATTTGTAGTGTCCATCTGAATCCCATCACGTGAAACTATGTATCCAAGGAAGAGAACTTATGTCGCAAGAAAGTGACACTTCTTGCTATTACCACCAAGTTTCTAATCTAGCAAAACAGAAAAAACCTGATGGAGATGCGTCAAATGTCGTTCGGTATTCTTGCTGTAAACTAAAATGTCATCAAAATAAATAACAACAAAGTTACCAAGAAAAGTTTTAAATACATGATTCATTAGGCGCATAAAGGTGCTTGGCGATTAGATAACCCAAAAGGCATGACCATCCATTCATACAGACCATCGGTGTCTTGAGCGGTTTTCCACTCATCTCCCGGACGATCTGAATCGATGATAACCGCTCAGCAAATCGATCTTGGAGAAAATTGTTGCGCCATGTAGTTGATCAATCAAATCATCGAATCGAGGAATTGGAAAACGATATTTGATCGTTATTTTGTTGTGACCCGCTATCAATACACATCGCGAAAAGTACCATCATGTTTCGGGACTAACATATTTGGAACCGCATTTACGGACTCATGCTTTCGCGGATCAAATCCTTTTCTAATAATTCCGTAACTTGGCGATGTAATTCAACAAATTCATTCAGATTCATACGATAAGCAGGTTTATTTGGAATAGTGGAACCCGGTATGAAATCAACGCAATGTTGAATGTCTCGCATCAAAGGAAGGCCGGGAGGGAGATTTTCAGAAAAAACTTCCTGGAACTCATCTAGGGCAAAGGCTGGACATCGCTTGGTATTGGCATGAGTGCATTGGTTTCGGTTATCACCAAAGCAAGCATAACAGGATTGTGAGAAATCTTGGTAAGTCCCACAAGTTGAGACTTAGTAATGAGGATGTATCGTGACATTTTGCCTTGTGTTAAGTGGAGCAAGAACAATCGTGACACCCTCCTTTTAAAGCTATATGTATTTTGAAAACCATCATGTATGGTTTTTATGTCAAATGCCAAGGCGTCCCAGCGAATGTGACAAGCATCCATTGGGATTACCACACCATACCTCATCATGATACTTTTACCGATGGAAAATTAATAAGACAACGTTTAGTTACCTTTACGACATTCCCTTTCTTCAACCACGTGAGTGGTATGGTTCCGGATGATCTTCTACCGCAAGTCCAAGATTTTCAACCATACTAGTTGCCACCATGTTGTCACAAATCCCGTCAATGATTATCGTGCATACTTTCCCTTCGTCGTGCATTTAGTTCGAAAATATTATTCCTAAGCCAAGAGGAACACCGGTGGCTTTGACACTTTCGCATTTAAAACCCGTTTGTCACAAGAGCCTCTCCATGATCGCATAAACGATTTCCTCCGTCTCGTCTTCCCGATCATCCTCGTGTTCGATTATCATAGGTGGGGTTGTATCGTCCATGAGAGTAACAAATTGCTTGTTTGCGCAATCCAGCGAAGCGTGTCCTAACCCCGGCATTTAAAACAACGAATGACCCGATTAGTAGTAGGTTTTGGTGGTATGGCTTCCGGGCGGCAGTGTTTGGAATGAAGAAGCTAATGTATTAGCGGTGGATTGATCGAGGTGTAGTATACGTCCGATTCGTTCATCGCCTTATGCCGAGTTTTAAGTTGTTTTCAACTTTCAACGCTAGACGACACACGTCCTCATACGTCCAATCTTGTTGAAGGTGTACAACATCCGCGATATCGGGTCGAAGGGCACCCAAAAACGAGCAATAACACTTTTCCTCTTCGTTCTGACAAGACAAGTAAAGCGTAGTCTATCAAATTCGAGATAAAATCAAGAACCGAGGAAGAATGTTGTGAAACATTGTGGTAGTCCAAGAAAGCTTGCTTAAAGTTGATGGGAAGGAATTTGCGTTCCAAAGTTTCTTCATCTTCATCCACGTAACAACTTTCGATTTCCTTCTTTCCTACGTTGTTGTGTAATATGATCCCACCAACGTGATGCGGATTTGTGTAACCGAATAGCAACAAGCTTTACTTTTAGATGTTCGGGATGTCACATAGATCGAAGATACGCTCATTGTACTAATCCGATCGATAAAGTCATCCGGTGTGTTGTTCCTACGAACTCCGGATTTGAGTTTCATTCCAAAACTCCGCAGGGTCAAACTGATCCTCCCGAAAATTTTGGTGATATCGGCCAAACGGATTCTCTCCATCGCCATTGTTATCCTCGGATTCAATCTCTTCATTAACAAGCTCGTGTTGTAATTCAAGATCTCTAATCCGTTGTTGTAGACGTTCAATCTCAGCATCTCGCGGATCTCGTTGGTCAATATCGCTGCCTCCGTCGGCGTTTCTGCGATTAACGTTACGACGAGGTCTACCACGTCCAACCATTGTAAATCATTGGCTCTAGATACCAATTGATGTGGATCAATACAATGGTTATGAGTTGTAACTAGAGAATTGAGCAATTAAAAAAGAAACAAAAAGAAAGCCTGCGAAGGTTTCTTGAGTTTTCCTTATTCCAATCAAAATTAACCAAAAAACCTAATGACAAAAACTCTTTCTTTTAAAGAAAGAATGGTCTAAAGATAAAAAGAAACAATATCAATTTGGGTGGAAACTAAATACTTAGTAAAAATAAAAGATACTAAAATAACGGAACATAATAAACAAACGATAATGATCAATGATGATCATGTTCGGATGATCTTGCATCACCACTTTGATATCAAGTCTCTTTACTCAATCAAATTGTATTTTTGTAAGATCTGTTTATCTCATAGTTCGATGATTTATAGATTTTGATACATTCATAACTCGCACCGGAATAAGTTTCCAAGAAGATAATTTTTTTCACATATTGTTTTATGACATGATTAAAATGGTAGAGTGTGAAGATTCTTAATTTCAATAATGGATTAATCTTTGAGTTTGGTTGTACTCCAATTATTACATAAAGTAAATGAGAGAAAGTCGTTGTTTCGAGTACAAATAAATTCAAAAAGTATGATATTGGATTTGATTATCAAACCAAACAACAATATGAGATTTGATTACTTGACTCATATCTATTCCCACTCCATCTTATATAAAAACTTATATCAATTCTAATTCATGAGAGCAACCAAACGGACACGAAGAAGTTATTTTAAAGACATTACAAGGACATGTTACTTTTTTGATGGTATAATGCGTTATTATATGACAAAATATTTTAAAATTGGTTGGTATTATACACCTACAAAGAGTCTTAACACCATATTTTATATAGTAAACGCTAAACCTTAAACCACAAACACCAAACACTATATATTCTAAAAAATCGTAAAGTCCGGTAAATAGGTAGTACTACTATAAAGGTGTTCAATATGCCCTTTATAGCGGATTTTTACGATTTGAAAATTTTACTATATTCTTGTATCATTGTGATTCTATGAGTACTTATTAACATTTTAAATGAGTTTTTCACGTTTAAGGGTATATATTTTAAAAATCGTAAAAGTCCGGTAAATGGGTAGTACTACTATAAAGGTGTTCAATATACCTTTATAGCGGATTTTTACCATATTTGAAAATTTTACTATATTCTTGCAAAACAGATAAAAACGGATAAAAACCGTTTTGACGGAGATAATAAAAACGGTTTTATCTGCTTTCATCCGAACGATTAAAATGAAAACGGATAAAATGAACGACTTACAAAACAGATAAAAACGATGTAAAATAAGCGAATAAAATGAAGCGGTTATGTATTATGACAATAAGAGAAGTAGATAAAGTATAATGAGTTTTTTTTAAAGTACGTTATTAATTTATAGTTTTTTTTCCTAAAATAAAACTTATGTCATTATTTTCATTTATAACTCATCAATATTATTTTTAATCTTTAAATTCTTAAATTTTTATTAATTTTCTTTTATAACTCATAAACTTTTTTTTAATCAATTATCTGCAGCTATAACACGAGTACTCGTCTAGTTAAAATTAAAACCAACCACGCATTACACTTTTGTATCAACTTATGAAAGCATGTTCATTAATCTAAACCTAATTTTCCTTTTAATTATTTTGTTAAAAAGCCTTAAAAGTGTTCATGGCGAGATCAAAACGGACTTGAGGGTTTTTAAAAGGTGTTGTAACTACAAGTATTAAATTTGCACCACAAATAATTTATCAGCTAAAATAAAGGGTTGCATGCAAAAAATAAATGGAAAAAAATAAGTAATTTAGAAATAAACTACATTGCGTCATTGTGCGGCCTAAAATGAAGTTTTCCTTATGCGCCCACACCCGAATTCCAAGTAGGTCTCCATGTTAACCCATTTAGCTTGTTGTTGATATGTACTTTGACATGTTACTACTAAATCAATGTTTAAAGACTTAGAAAAAGAAGCAATGAACACATTATATCTATGCGAGATTCAGAGATATGTATAGAGATAATTCTCAAAAGGTAGGCAAAAGTATAGAGATATGTTAGTTTTATAGATATTTTGGTTTTGATCCTCGTAAGATTCTTTTTTGGGTAAAAGGGAGTAATCCTGCACCCTGGTAAATATATTAATCAAATAAACGTTTAAGTACAATGGATATAAGTGAAGTCTCATATCTCAGCCCGTTACATAGGCATAAAGCTTACATAACAAGACACTTCCAATTCTCTAAACAAGAAAACAAACCACTACTCAAATGATAACATATGACACAACAAAATAAAATTACTTCCTAGGACCTTGAAACTTTGTGCCATACATGGCATTAAAGTTATCCAAATTCCCCGGAAGATCACGAACCTGTTTCGCATAGTCGTCGAAGTCATATTCATCATACTCATCTTCAAACTCGTGTCCACCACCAAAAATATTAACAGACTCATCAAATGGGTTAGCAACAACCTCATCTTCAGAATCAGATACCACAATCTCTCCCACTTTAGAAAAAGGGTTGGCTCTCTTAGTAGAAGAGGTAGCCGGAATAGGTTGACCATCATCATCCACAAGAGTAGCTTTCCCATCAATAATTAGCTTTTCAAGCTTACCAATTTTCTCAGTTATGGGAGTAGAACCAACATCCATTAATCCCATTGAATCACTCACAAGCTTGGCGACAAAAGAAGTCCCATTCTCCGGAGACTTAGACGCCTCACCAAGGTCCTTCCCGAGAGCCATCAATACCGCTTCCTTAGTAGTACCGAAGTACTAACCTTGGATGCGAAGAAAGCGATCTCCAAGGCTTAGATGCCACACCAATATCAACACGAGGTCCTTCCCGAGAACCATCAATACCGCTTCCTTAGTAGTACCAGAGGACTTCCATTCTTCGCCGCATCGATAGTAGAATCAACTACGATGATTGGGATGTCCGGTTCATCATCCACCCAAGAGCCCCAAAAGAGTTTGGCGTATTAAGTGGTGTACCTTTAGCATTAACACTAGCAGATTTGGTGTCTTCGTCTTTGCAACATAAACACCGCTTCCTAGGCGCAAATCTAGGACCCTTACCCATATTAATACCACTAGTCATCTTTGTACCTTTAGGCTTGGACTTCCGATTCTGCACCACCTTAAAACCATCATCATGTGCTTCCTCATTCGAGTTGGGAGCGACATCATTATGCTTCTTAATACTCATAGTGCAACAATCAGTATCATGCCCAAACACTTTACATTCCGCACAATGTGGAGGCTTCCATTCATATTCCACCTTGATACGTGCCGTAGTAAAACCACTATCGTCCTTTTTAGGGATCGCCATAGTCACCACATGTTTAAGTTCAGAATCTGATGATAGTTCCACAAGAGCACGTGCAAAACTTATTCGACCCCATGAATCAACACACATAGAACTAGTAAACGCATCTAACATAATCGGCTTACCCACCTGAGTAGCAATAAGGCTCAATCCGTCTTCCGAATATGCAAGTAACGGCACGTTATGCAATTTAATCCATACGGGCACTTTAGTAACCTCACTTTTGGACAATAGCACATCAGGAGTCCATTTAGTGAGAATGATAGGAGAATTGCGAATAATCCAAGGGCCCCGCTGAATGACATTATCAACACCCTCTTTAGAAGCAAATTTAAAAAGAAACACACCATCGTCATTCTTCATGAGTTTCTGTAACCCAAACTTACCCCACGTGTTAGTAACATAATTTTGGACCAAAGGAAAGGCAATATTCTTGCCAACAAAGAAGCCAACAAGAGTATTATCATAGCGGTTACACACACTCTCCATAGCCGCTTTAGGAAGAACAGTATCATGATTATCAATCCGATTAACATTCACTAAAGGTCGAAAGTTAACTCTTTTAGTGACATGTTCCGGATTTAAAACATGAGCAAACGACCTACGTTATTGGACACCTTTTCACTACCATTATCATCAAGACCGAAGTTGACCCTTAGATACATTCGTAGAAAAGCGATAGGGTATCCCATCCATCAGTAACACTGTGGTAGACCAAATCCGATTCACATACGTGTCCGGATCTATAGCATCACTAGAATTAATGCTCGAATTCACCCCACCCAAAACTGAACCAGCCATACTATCAACCCAGGGATCCGGACAAGATGTTTGTTCCAGATTAGAAGAACTCACAACAGTTTCAAATGTGCCATCATGAGTACTAGGGTTTCGCAAAACCCTAGTAGCTTTTCGCACTTCAGGACCAGTCGTATCACCATCCAATTCATACTCACCATTGAGACGTTTAAGCCTAGCATCCAAAGCATTAATATCCAGCGAAGCATACGGATTAGGCTCCTTATTCAATCCAACTTGATCGGCCAAGTTGGTGGCTGCATTTGCAGTCTTCTTCGACGAACCATCCTTGTTGAAAAACCCTTTCTCCATCACACGACACCCCAAAAACAATCACACAACAACCAATAATAAGAAAAATTTCAAAGACTAACCTAAAAACGACCAAGAAACCCTAACTGAAAGTTAGGGTTTATAGCGCCACGCACAACCAAACTAACCAGCCTCCATAATCAAGAGCATAACCTGATAGATAAGAAAGTGAAAACCACCCTTGAGTATTAAACCGACACAAAGAATCACCAATAAAACTCAAAGCGATTCATAAAAACCAAAAAACCCTAACTATCGCTTGATAAAAACCCTAACTGAATTGAAACTAAAAAACGATCTGATAAAATCAGAAACGTATTAGAATCAGTCGAATTAGATGAATTAGTATGATCGATTAGCAGAAAATAAGGGTTTCGGTTTTTTCTTGAAAGTCGCCAGGGAGAAAAGTCGACTTAGGGTTTTTTGCTAGTATCCTCGTAAGATTCTTGCATTGATAGAGTTGATGAACACTCAAAATTCATGTTTTTGTATCAATACAACTCAAGTTCAGATTAGGATGCACTCTAAGGCTTGTACAATGGTTTGGTGCTATGTTCTCTTAAGCTTGTTCAGCTGCTACTTGTTAAATTTAGGCTACTCCAGATTCCAGCATTCTAGGCTTAAACTTGGTTCGGGTTGTGTACGACTAGCTGTATTTGTCAAAAATTATATGTAATTGTTACTAGTGCGTGACCACTAATTGCAAAAATATGAGGCAAAGACACGCTTCAGATACCAATAGAGACATACTGATAGTTGCGTTATCTGAGGTAAAGCCGGAAAGGATCACATAAAGTTGGAAGTTTAGTGCAAACAAATAACATCCATTTAGTAGTCACCTGATCATCTGTCATAGGAACACACCTAGAAGGCCAATGTCCAAATGCTGTAACCCAAAGAATCAGATGTATCATATGTGAAAACATATAATATATCAATCTAAAAACAAGGATATTTTTATATTCGACAAGGTACATATCAATAGTCATCAACGCCCTTTCTTCCAAGTTATTTATCTGCACACTTTCATAATCACTAAGATATTGATGATACCATGGCCTAGTGACGAAGAGAAACTTGCTGTTTCATACGTTACGCCAGGAAAAAAAATGTGGGTGACACTCAGTTTGCACAATCACATGAAGCTATAAAGATCGTGGAATTGTAATCAGCGTCTTTGTACCATGTCATATTAAGTTTCACAATTCAGTTAATCGCGGTACTTTCTTCTCTTGACAAGATTAATAAATTTGGCTACCAGGTCCAAATATGAATACGTGCTCAACCGTAAACTTAACAGGCTACACATCCCATCTGATGCATGCCCAATCTACATAACCCTTAATATGCACTTCCTAAAGCTCCTTTATAGAATTACACAGCATAAAATTTTGAACAATGAAACTTTCGCGCAACTTTTAGATATTTGTTACCAAAGCTGGAGAGCTTCGGAAACTTATTTGTTCTGAGTAATTTTGGTCAAAATCATTCGAATTTAAAAATTACCTGTCATATTTTTAGACTTTAGAAGCATTTTACGGGGTGTCTGGGACTGCTGATTAAACCTTATTGCTTGCACATTCCTTTATAAAATACGCCGCTTGCAATAAGCATCTTCAAGTAATTGTTTATTCAAAATAGCTTATTTCACTCGCAACTTCAAGCTGCTTGATTGTTCAAGATTTATTTCACGCACAATAAACTTAGAAACTATTTCGATAAGCGATCCCTAACAGTCTAACAAGGTGTCTCAGATTGCTTATTAGCTATCAATCCATCCCAAACGCTATTAAAAACGGCTTATCCTCTTATTTTTAGACGAATGGAGTCATACACACGTAAAATAAGCATGTGGAATAACTAGAGTAACATATAAATTAAAACACATTATGAAACTCTAATTTGCAATAAATAACGTGATCTAGCTATATGATCATACTATCAAAGAACAACAACCAATAATCCATAAACATCAAAACAGTAAAAACATTGAAATTAAGAAAACACACATGCAGTACGTAAACATGAAACCCGACTTCCGTTGCATAAAGCCCATCTTTACCAACCTTAATCCCTACTCGTCATCAGAAGCTTCATCATAATCACCACTATCATTACCATCTTCATCATCACTTACTATCTTGCTAGGTCCGGGAGAATTAGGACCGGGAGGAAACACTTGGGGAGTGGGACGATAAATTTGGGGAGGGTACTCTGGGGCAGTGGGACAATACATTGGGGGAGTGGGACAATACGTTGGGGGAGTGGGACGATACGGTGGGGAAGGGGGACGATACATTGGGGGCAGGGGACAATACGTTGGGGGAGGGGGACAATACGTTGGGGGAGTGGGACGATACGGTGGGGAAGGGGGACGATACATTGGGGGCAGGGGACAATACGTTGGGGGAGGGGGACGATGCGTTGGGGGAGGGGGACGATATGTTGGGGGAGTGGGACAATACGTTGGGGGAGGGGGATGATACGTTGGGGGAGGGGTATACCATGAAGAACCTACTTGTGCTCGATGACTGTTAAAGAACGCCAAAAAGTGGTTTAAGGCTTTTTGTGTAAATTCAGCTGCCTGTCTAGCCTGCTCAGCTTCTGATCTCGCCATGTTTAGTTCTTCCTGATGTTGCCTCATCATCTGAACAACTTGGTCCTGAGTGTATGATCCTGGGCTAGGTCTCACATCATCTACTTCTTCCACAAGCTTAAGCAGGTCTTCTTTCCAAACCTGATGGCGATATATCTTGCTTTGATAGCGATTTATCATGCTTTGATGGTGATCTATGTCTCCATAAACCATAAGTTTCACTTCCGATTTAGGAAGATTATGTATATAACTTGCTGCATCTATTCCATGATTGCGAACGGATATTTGAATTCGATTCTCCTAATATTCTCAAGAGCTTTTCATCCATCATTTGATGGCGATTTATCATTCTTTACTACTATCAGAAACCATGCTTATCACTTCCGATTTAGGAAGATTATATATATAACTTGCTGCATCTATTCCATGCTTCCGAACGATCATTTGAATTTCATTCATTCTAATAGCCTTAAGAGCTTTTTCATCCATCTTCATTGAAGTAGAACAGAATAGAATGAATGAGACACAATGAAGAAGGGTAGTATAAAGTATAAACGATGCATGCATGGAATGGTATATGTTTAGTTTTTATAGCTGAGTCTATATTTAATAAAAGGAAACCAATGTTTGACGGTTTGAAGAAAAGGAAACTAAACTTCATCCCTAAATAAAACCATATATGTGTAGACATTGACTTTCCAATTTGGTAACTTTTTAAATTATCATTTTTTATTTTCATTTTCCTTTAGAATTAATACTTTGTATAGAAATAAAAGGAAAGTAAATAATTGTTTTTCATTATAAATATAAACTTATCTTTAAACTTAATATTTGATATTAAATATTTATCTATTTAGTCTATATTTACTTTTTAAAATTTAAATAATAACATATCTTTAAACTTAATATTTGATATTAAATATTTATCTATTTAGTCTATATTTACTTTTTAAAATTTAAATAATGTGTGGTTATTCCGATATTGATCTTAAAATTTTACGATCATCGCAAAACAAAATGATCTATATCTTACATAGTATCTTTCAAACTTAAGATCTTGTAGAATCTCGATTTTAACTATAAGATCTTAAGATCTAAAGCGATCCGATCTTACTTCTCTCGAACAAAAACTAAAAATTACAAATTTAAAGATTGTGTTTTAAACATTCCATAATCATAATGTATGAAACATTTCTATGAAATATTCATTTAATTTTGTGTTTTGATATATAGTAATTGTAGAGATTTGTAGAATAATACAAAAACAATTAAGAAAATGACATTATTGTGGATCTTAAGATCCAGATCCAATCTTCGATCTCGATCTTGCAAAGACGAAAATGATCCTAAATAGGATCACGATTTAAAAACCTTAATATAGCCCATTTAAGAGACTAAAGGTGTGTTTAGTTGATGAAAATTTTCCCAATTTTCCTAAAAAAATTCATATGAAAAGAGAAAAGTAAAACTTGTTTAGTTACACATTTTCCAATAATTTTTTTTACAAAAAGTGAAATTCTCACTTTCCTATTTAAAATGGAAAAATGGAGAACCTTAATTTACACTTCTCCATTTTTTTCTCAATAAGGAAAAACGATGGAATTTCTCAATTTACTATTCAAGATCTCATTCTAACCCTAATCACCGGTGCTAATATCTCCACCTTCCATCCTCGTCGTCGCCGTTCACGTTGCAATCCGATGTAAATTTTTTAAAGGAAAATATAACTCCATCTAAACGGGTTTTCAAAATAAACAACACTTCTAAAGAAGAGAAATCATTCCTTCTTAAGGAATTTAGGAACGAAAAATCGGGAAATATTTTCCACCACTAAACGCTACCTAAAAAGCCCGGTTTCTGGATTTTTATTCTTTACAATCTTTTGCAAGAAGAAAAAAGAGAGTGTCATGCTTTCTTGAGAAGTGAAGAACAATAAAGTTACTTTTAGTTGGAGAAAATTTGTATGAACTTTTTATTTTCAGTTTTGGAGAAAAATGGAAGGGAATTTAGGGTGTGTTTAGTTGATGAATAGCCTCTCACTATAAATTATACATCTTTACCAGCATTACAAAAACTATACTCAATGTATTACAAGTATTAACTAACCCAATATCGGGTTAGTTAAAACGGCCGGTTCGGAGGCCTAATCGATATCCGAACTGGAAGTGGTCTACCCATACCCGGCCCACCACAGCTATTACAAACCATCCGACCTGACCCCGCACAAGTCCTACACCCACTATCACCGTCTGACCATCTGTTACACATACAGCTAACCCGAACCGTTCCATTACAGCTCGAACATTTTTGACCCAACCCAGAACCCGAACCCGGTCCCATCATTGGATTCTGATCCATTACTGTTAGAGTTTCTTCATGTGAAGCCTGGTAAAGGTGCTGCCTATGTCCGCACTACTTTCAAGAACCATATCACCGGCAACTCTGTCGAAAAAACCGTCCGTGCTGGAAGCAAGGTAGGTATTCCTTTATATCTACATTATATTCGCGCCCATTCTGCTGTGCTAATCTTTTTTTTTATGCTTATTAATTATTATAGATCGAACCTGCAAATAAATCTAAAGAGACCAAACAATTCACCTACAAGGATGGTTCCCAGTTTGTTTTCATGGACCTAATATGTATTATCTCATTCCATCTTTTCATATCTTTCTTTTATGCTCAAACTCCAACATATCATCATTTATAAGTGTTTCACTATTAGTTAAATGTACTCCATCATAGAAAACGCAACATACTTCATGTACAACGTAAATAAGCTATCTTAGGGAGTGTTTGTCTCAGTTTATCTTGTGGGCTTAAGCTAAACATATGTTATGTGTTTGGATTAGCTTACGATAAAAATAGGGTGGAAGGTCAGTAAAAGATTTGAAAACTTAAATAAGCCCATAAGCCACTACATAGGAGCTTATGAATCCCGTATCTAAGCTCAAGCTTATAAGTTTATCCAAACACTACAATGAGCTTATTCAAGTTATATAAAAGCTAAAACAAACAGCCCTCGGATAATTGACAAATGGTCAATGCATTTTTCCAAAAATTATTTAACTGGTCAATTCTTATTGAACAAAATGCCACATTACAAATTCTGTTCTGGCATATTTTGTAACAGACTTCGTACGAGGAAGTCCGTCTTAACTAGTCAGATATGGGAGACAAGACAAAATGGCGAAAAGAAGGCATGGATTGCATTTTGCTATTTTGGAAGGGAAAGGTACACTAAGCTGATCGATAAAAAACACGTAGGCTTTGCCTGATTTATGAATGCCACATTACAAATTGATGGTCCTGTTGTCACGTTTATGACCTATACTCACAATAACCATATGTGTGTTTGCAGGTTATCGATTTTGAGCTCCCAATACAGGTTAAGGTGAAAGTAGTCGAGGTTGATCCCGGTTTGAAAGGAGGCACAGCTCAAGGTAATATTACTTAACCTTCTCCATCCTATTAGGCTATTAGCTAAAAGCCTAAAATACCCTCGAGGGATGACAAAAAGGGAATTTTGTTTAGAAATTATAGAAATAGTTGCGAGTTGGTGAAATAAATAGGCTATTACCTGGTAAAGCTCAAATAGTACGTTCTAATGTGTATAATTTTAGCACTGTCGAAGTTGATATCATCAACATTTGCCACATTAGAAACATGTTTTATTAAAATAGGTGATGTGTTGTTTTTGTTTCGATGTGGTCAATGTGCCGGTGGTAAGATGTGTTGTTTGGCAATCGATGTAAATTACTAGCATCATGCTAGTGTTTATTTATGTATTATTGCCTTTCAGAAAGAAGAAAAAAACTACTTAAAATGACATTTTGAACTCAGGATTGATTGTTATTGTAGGCAGGTGGAACCAAACCAGCCACTGTGGAAACTAGTGTTGTTGTTAATGTTCCGTTGTTTGTAGACAGAGGCCAAGAAATAGCTGTGGATACTAGGACTGGCCAGTATGTTAGTCGTGTATGAGTTGCTTCAACGTGTCCATTAGTGGTTTTTTCTGGGGCAAATTATAAAATAAAGTATCATACTTGTCACTATTTGCTTTTATGGGTAGCGAACAAATTTTTTTGCTTTTTTGGGTACTATACTTTTTAATTCATCCTCTTAAGGTACTATGTGACATTTTTGCCCTTCGGGAAAAAAAATCTATTAGCTAAGAGGGGCAAAAATGTCCAAAAATTTCGCAAAATACCCTAAAGAGGATGAATTTGAAAGTATAGTACCCACAAAAGCAAAAATTTTGTTCGCTACCCACAAAAGCAAATGGTGTCAAGTATAATACTTTTTTGAGTAAACTACACCATTCGTCCTTGTGGTATACATTGACCGTCAAGGATCGTCCTTTGACCAAAAAAATGCACCGTTAGTCCTTAAGTGCGAAACGTTACTCAGCGTTGGTCCCTCACCCTAACTGGCGTTAGTAACGGGCGTTAAGCCTATTTAAGTCGAGGGTATATTTGTCTTTTCACCCTAACGGGTGTACTTTCACATGGGTCCCACCACCACTAATCATTTTCTTCTTCATTAATACATACATCTTCTGCTTCAAGCCATCAAAACCCACCGTCTCCATCTTCACCCACCACCACCATTCTCGCCACCTCCGACTACCTTCAAACACCAAATACCTCCGGCTACAATCGCAACCAACTAAAACCATTTGTTAGCCATGTCGAAGATTTGGGCACCACCATTATCATCCAACAGCTACACCATCACGTCATCATCTTTCTTGTCGATTTACTACACCACCCATCTCCAACATCACAACTCTCATCAATCGCAATCAATTAACAATCCTAGAATTAAAATGGTGTATAAGGACATCATCAAATTAGAAAAACAAAACACATCAATCTTTCCATTTATAAAATCCAAAGTTAGTTTAAAATAGAAGATCTGAAAGAAATATAAAATACAAAACACATACCAAGCCTTTTGCGGCTATGATTAGTTGCATCTGTAGGAGGTCACATTACGATACCCGACCCGTTTAGAAATATAGCTCTCATACCCGACCCAATTATTGGTCCAGATCCATGAACTCCACATCTCACACCTCTGTTGTTACTGTTACTACTTTGTTTCATCATCATCTGCTGAGTCACTTACTCATTCATCTTACCTCTGAGTCGACTCGTTCCACTCACAAGTATTAGTTAGATGTAGCGTGTGTTTGATTGATTGATGTAGTGTGTGTTTGTGTCTCTTATGTTTTTTCTTTTAGAAATATTTAGATATTTCTTTGTTGTTTGACCGGATATGGTGAAAGTTGATCGGATCTCTTGAAACCGGTGGAATGTGACTGATGGTAAGGGTGGGTATCAAAATTGTGAATTCGTGTGTATTTATAAGGTATAAAGAAGATGGGTATTAAAATGGTATTTTGAATGAAAGATGGTATGGAAAAAGATGATGGTGGTTGGTGATGGTTTGAAGAACAAAAGAGTGGAGGTATTGTTGGTGAAGATGAGTGGGAAAGATAAGTAAAGAGATGAAAAGACGAAAATATCCTTACATGTGTAGACTTAACGATCGTTAGTGTGACCCGTTAAAGTGAAGGACCAACGCTGAGTAACGTTTCGCACTTAAGGACTAACGGTGCATTTTTTTGGTCAAAGGACGATCCTTGACGGTCAACGTATACCACAAGGACGAACGGTGTAGTTTACTCTACTTTTTTTTTTTTTTATCATTTGCCCTTTTTTCTGCAGAACAGCTTTTCTTAACGATGTATGCACGAGTTTCTATTATAGCTTTTAGATTCTAGGAAGGCAAGTTAGTAAATTCACTGTGAAAGAGTTTCCTTACATATTGAATGTACTCTTCAAACAAAACCCGAAAGCAACTTATATTATGATCAACTTTGAAGCTATGTTGTTCTCCAATCCTCGGTCCATGGAGGGTCTTTTAAGTGTGTTGGTTGACTTGTTAACGATTCGATTGCAACCTCTATGCCAAACTAATGGACCCAACTAAGCTAATAAATGTTGCACAAGAGAGTATGAGTTATATGTTTGCACTTTAGCAGACTTTTAAGGTAGATTATTATATCTCAACCAACACACGTAATACAAAAAATCATTTCACGATTCAGCTTATAGCATAACGACATCTTTTTTACCCATTTTTTAATGACCAATGAAAAGGTGCTCGTATGCAAAAAGATTGGTGGATCTAAACCTCATGATTAATTTTGTGTTTGTCTTACGTGTCATTAACTTATTGAGGGCATGTTTGTTTCATGGTTATGGAATAATAGTAATAAAACAATTCCAAAATTCAGCTGTTTGGTTGATAGTGGGTCCCAATATCATGAGAGAAAAAGTGAAAGCAAACCCTTAAAGTGAAAGATGACAGGAGAGACTCGTTTCGGTAGAAAAGAGGTTATTATTGATTCTTATTTTCATATGTTTTTGTCTTCCCTTTAATCCACACCTTCGATTAATAGTTTTCTTTTTCTATCCTCCCACTTGATGTGGATCAATACAATGGTTATGAGTTGTAACTAGAGAATTGAACAATTAAAAAGAAACAAAAGAAAGCTCACGAAGGTTTCTTGAGTTTTCCTTATTCCAATCAAAATTAACCAAAAACCTAATGACCAAAACTCTTTCTTTTAAAGAAAGAATGGTCTAAAAATAAAAGGAACAATATCAATTTGGGTGGAAACCAAATACTTAGTAAAAATAAAAGATACTAAAATAACGGAACATCTCTACTACTTATAATACATGGATGCATTCCTCTCCTAAAAAAATTTCAGACTTTCAGACTTGCAACAAATTGAGCATGATGTACAACACTTGAAAGCACATCATTTTCAGACTTACAACTAAATAAGCATAGTATACAACATATTAATGCACATATTAAAAAGACAAAACACCACTTTAATGCTATTAATGTGGTCAATAAATACAATTAATGCAGTTATTAAAAAACCCCTTACATAAGAAACAAAATTATCAAGCATATTGTACAACCAACTTAAACACAATTCCTGCATTAAATGTCACTAATACAAATAATAAAGCACATTATACAAATATTCAAGCCCGAACGGGCAACGGGCCAAATGGGCTCGAGCCCGAATAGGTACGGGCCAAACAGGCTCGAGCCCGAACGGGCATGGGCCAAACGGACACGGGCCAAACGGGCTCATGTTATACGAATCGCTTTTAAAAAAACCCAAAAAGACAAAATAAATTTCTTAGTTAAGGATTAAAAATATGTCACATGAAATTCTTGATATCTGTAAATTTATAAGCATAATAAACTAAAATACATGATTCACCGGAAAATTTTATTTCAGGGTACCCGCCGCTGCAACGCGCGGGTACCCTGCTAGTAATAAACAAACGATAATGATCAATGATGATCATGTTCGGATGCTCTGCATCATCCTCCCTCCGAGAAGCTTCCATCCCGGAGTTGACATCATCATCAAAATCCCCCTCATAATGGGACAAATCGGCAACATTGAAAGTAGCCGAAACATTATAGTGGCCAGGGAGGTCAATTTTATAAGCATTATCGTTAATACGCTGAAGAACTCGAAAAGGTCCATCTGCCCGAGGTTGTAACTTTCCAAACCGCCCCGTAGGAAACCTTTCTTTGCGTAAATGAAGCCACACGAGATCACCCTCTTGAAAAACAACCTGTTTACGATGTTTATTTGCTCGAAGTTGATACTGAGTGTTGTTTTTAGCAATAGTGTCATGAACCTTTGTATGTAACTCTTTGATTTGCGCCGAACGATCACGTCCTTCAATACTAACCTGTCCAGGCTGCGGAATAGGTGCCAAATCCAGCGGTGTCAACGGATTTCGACCAAACACAATGAAAAAGGGGCTCTGCCCAGTTGTGCGATTAATGGAGCGGTTCTAAGCAAACTCGGCTTGGGCTAAAGTAAGATCCCATTGCTTAGGGTGATCACCAACAAGACTGCGCAAGAGATTACCCAAACTACGATTAACGACCTCCGTTTGTCCATCGGTTTGAGGATGATATGCATTGCTAAACTGGAGTTTAGAACCCCATACGTGCCCACAAAGTGCGCCAAAAGTGACTAACAAATTTAACATCTCGATCTGACGTAAGGGTCTTTGGAACACCATGAAGTCGGACAATATCAGAAAAATATAAACGCGCAACCTGACTTGCATCATAAGTCTTAGAACACGGCACAAAATGAGCCATTTTCGAAAATCTATCGACTGGCGTTGCGTCCGAGGTAAACCCATGACAAAATCTAAGCTGACATCTTCCCATGGAGCTGTGGGTACATGTAAAGGAGTATATAAACCAGCATTAGTACGATGGGTTTTCGCGATGTGGCAAACACGACAACGAGCAATGATACGAGAAACATCGCGCGCCAATTTAGGCAAAAAAAAAACCTCGCGTATGGAAGCAAGAGTCTTATCACGACCAAAATGTCCAGCTAAACACCTTCATGACGTTCTAAAATGATCGAATCCCGAAGAGAACACATAGGCACGCATAACCGTGAGCCTTTGAAGAGAAAACCCTCGTGTTTGGAGAAATCTCGGAATAAAGTGGTGTCACACAGATGCCAAATGGTTCGAAAATCGGGATCATCCTGGTACAAATCACGAAATGTATCAAAACCACGTACCTGAGTTTGTAAGGTGGAGGTTAGAACATGCCGGCGGCTCAATGCGTCCGCAACAATGTTAGCAGACCCGGGTTTATGGCGAATGACAAACGTATAAGCCTGTAAAATTCGACCCACTTTGCATGACGAGAGCTCAATTTGTGTTGCCCATTGATGTATTTTAATGCCTCATGATCCGAGAAAAGAACAAATTCACGCGAGATTTAGTAATGGCGCCAATATTCCAAACTTCGAACAATAGCGTAAAACTCCTTATCATACGTAGAATATTTGCGACGGGCAATATTAAACTTCTCACTAAAAAAGCAATCGGCTTGTTATTCTCGCTCAAAACACCGCCAATACCAAGACCGGGCGTCAATCGACCGAAAGACATCATCAAAATTAGGAAGAGCCAAAATAGGAGCTGTGTGACCCGATTCTTTAGCTCACCAAATGCAAGCTATGCTTCTTTTGTCCATTTAAACTTTCCTCCGCGCATACATTCCGTCATGGGCGCTATGATACTACTAAAATTGCGGATGAAACGTCGATAGAAAGACGCTAATCCATGAAAACATCGAATATCATGAATTGTTTTGGGTGTAGGCCAACTTCTAATAGCGTCAACATTTGTAGTGTCCATCTGAATCCCATCACGTGAAACTATGTATCCAAGGAAGAGAACTTATGTCGCAAGAAAGTGACACTTCTTGCTATTACCACAAAGTTTCTGATCTCGCAAAACAGAAAAAACCTGATGGAGATGCGTCAAATGTCGTTCGGTATTCTTGCTGTAAACTAAAATGTCATCAAAATAAATAACAACAAAGTTACCAAGAAAAGTTTTAAATACATGATTCATTAGGCGCATAAAGGTGCTTGGCGCATTAGATAACCCAAAAGGCATGACCATCCATTCATACAGACCATCAGGTGTCTTGAACGCGGTTTTCCACTCATCTCCGGGACGCATACGAATCTGATGATAACCGCTTCGCAAATCGATCTTGGAGAAAATTGTTGCGCCATGTAGTTGATCAATCAAATCATCGAATCGAGGAATCGGAAAACGAT
The DNA here is from genome assembly GCA_022545495.1 of Chrysanthemum lavandulifolium. Taxonomy (NCBI): domain Eukaryota; kingdom Viridiplantae; phylum Streptophyta; class Magnoliopsida; order Asterales; family Asteraceae; genus Chrysanthemum; species Chrysanthemum lavandulifolium. The sequence continues at coordinate 13,992,365 of CM040241.1, forward strand.
ATTTGATCGTTATTTTGTTGACAGCTCTGCTATCAATACATATGCGAAAAGTACCATCATGTTTCGGGACTAACATGGCTGGAACCGCACACGGACTCATGCTTTCACAGATCAAACCCTTTTCTAATAATTCCGTAACTTGGCGATGTAATTCAACAAATTCATTCAGATTCATACGATAAGCAGGTTTATTTGGAATAGTGGAACCCGGTATGAAATCAACGCAATGTTGAATGTCTCGCATCAAAGGAAGGCCGGGAGGGAGATTTTCATAAAAACTTCCTGGAACTCATCTAGCAAAGGCTGGACATCGCTTGGTATTGGCATGAGTGCATTGGTTTCGGTTATCACCAAAGCAAGCATAACAGGATTGTGAGAAATCTTGGTGAGTCCCACAAGTTGAGACTTAGTAATGAGGGATGTATCAGCGGCATTTTGCCTTGTGTTAAGTGGAGCAAGAACAATCGTGACACCCTCCTTTTTAAAGCTATATGTATTTTGAAAACCATCATGTATGGTTTTTCGGTCAAATTGCCAAGGGCGTCCCAACAGAATGTGACAAGCGTCCATTGGGATTACTTCACACCATACCTCATCATGATACTTTTTACCGATGGAAAAATTAATAAGACAACGTTTAGTTACCTTTACGACATTCCCTTTCTTCAACCACGTGAGCTGGTATGGTTCCGGATGATCTTCTACCGCAAGTCCAAGCTTTTCAACCATACTAGTTGCCACCATGTTGTCACAACTCCCCGTCAATGATTATCGTGCATACTTTCCCTTTCGTCGTGCATTTAGTTGAAAATATTATTCCTAAGCCAAGACGAACAATCGGTGCTTTGACACTTTCCGCATTTAAAACCCGTTGCGTCACGAGAGCCTCTCCATGATCTCGCATAAACGATTTCCTCCGTCTCGCCTTCCCGATCATCCTCGTGTTCGAGATCATAGGTAGGGGTTGTATCGTCCATGAGAGTAACAAATTGCTTGTTTGCGCAATCCCGCGTAACGTGTCCTAACCCCGGCATTTAAAACAACGAATGACCCGATTAGTAGTAGGTTTCGGTGGTATGGCTTCGGGGCAGTGGTGTTTGGAATGAAGAAGCTAATGTATTAGCCGGTGGATTCGATCGAGGTGTAGTATACGTCCGATTCGTTCTCGCCTTATGCCGAGTTTTAAGTTGTTTTCAACTTTCAACGCTAGACGACACACGTCCTCATACGTCCAATACTGTTGAAGGTGTACAACATCCGCGATATCGGGTCGAAGGGCACCCAAAAAACGAGCAATAACTTGCTCTTCCTCTTCGTTTACAACACAACGCAAACGTAGTCTATCAAATTCCGAGATAAAATCAGCAACCGAGGAAGAATGTTGTGAAACATTGTGGTAGTCCAAGAAAGCTTCTTGCTTAAAGTTGATGGGAAGGAATTTGCGTTCCAAAAGTTTCTTCATCTTCATCCACGTAACAACTTTCGATTTCCCTTCTTTCCTACGTTGTTGTGTAATATGATCCCACCAACGTGATGCGGATTTGCGTAACCGAATAGCAACAAGCTTTACTTTTAGATGTTCAGGGATGTCACGTAGATCGAAGATCCGCTCGACTGTACTAATCCAGTCGATAAAGTCATCCGGGTGTGTTGTTCCTACGAACTCCGGGATTTCGAGTTTCATTCCAAAACTCCGCAAAGGGTCAAACTGATCCTCTCCCGAAAATTTTGGTGATATCGGCCAAACGGATTCTCTCCATCGCCATTGTTATCCTCGGATTCAGTCTCTTCATTAACAAGCTCGTGTTGTAATTCAAGATCTCTAATCCGTTGTTGTAGACGTTCAATCTCAGCATCTCGCGGATCTCGTTGGTCAATATCGCTGCCTCCGTCGGCGTTTCTGCGATTAACGTTACGACGAGGTCTACCACGTCCAACCATTGTAAATCACTGGCTCTAGATACCAATTGATGTGGATCAATACAATGGTTATGAGTTGTAACTAGAGAATTGAGCAATTAAAAAAGAAACAAAAAGAAAGCCTGCGAAGGTTTCTTGAGTTTTCCTTATTCCAATCAAAATTAACCAAAAAACCTAATGACAAAAACTCTTTCTTTTAAAGAAAGAATGGTCTAAAAATAAAAGGAAACAATATCAATTTGGGTGGAAACTAAATACTTAGTAAAAATAAAAGATACTAAAATAACGGAACATAATAAACAAACGATAATGATCAATGATGATCATGTTCGGATGCTCTTGCATCACCACTTTGATATCAAGTCTCTTTACTCAATCAAATTGTATTTTTGTAAGATCTGTTTATCTCATAGTTCGATGATTTATAGATTTTGATACATTCATAACTGCACTGGAATAAGTTTCCGAAGAAGATAATTTTTTTTCACATATTGTTTTTATGACATGATTAAAATGGTAGAGTGTGAAGATTCTTAATTTCAATAATGGATTAATCTTTGAGTTTGGTTGTACTGCAATTATTACATAAAGTAAATGAGAGAAAGCTGTTGTTTCAGAGTACAAATAAATTCAAAAAAGTATGATATTGGATTTGATTATCAAACCAAACAACAATATGAGATTTGATTACTTGACTCATATCTATTCCCACTCCATCTTATATAAAAACTTATATCAATTCTAATTCATGAGAGCAACCAAACGGACACGAAGAAGTTATTTTAAAGACATTACAGTGACATGTTACTTTTTTGATGGTATAATGCGTTATTATATGACAAAATCTTTTAAAATTGGTTGGTATTATACACCTACAAAGAGTCTTAACACCATATTTTATATAGTAAACGCTAAACCTTAAACCACAAACACCAAACACTATATATTCTAAAAAAATCGTAAAAGTCCGGTAAATAGGTAGTACTACTATAAAGGTGTTCAATATACCCTTTATAGCGGATTTTTACCAGATTTGAAAATTTTACTATATTCTTGTATCATTGTGATTCTATGAGTACTTATTAACATTTTAAATGAGTTTTTCACGTTTAAGGGTATATATTTTAAAAAATCGTAAAAGTCCGGTAAATGGGTAGTACTACTATAAAGGTGTTCAATATACCTTTATAGCGGATTTTTACCATATTTGAAAATTTTACTATATTCTTGTAAAACAGATAAAAACAGATAAAAACGGATAAAAACCGTTTTGACGTGGATAATAAAAACGGTTTTTATCTGTTTTCATCCAGACAGATTAAAATGAAAACGGATAAAAATGGACGACTTACGAAAACAGATAAAAACGGACAGAAAATAACCGAATAAAATGAAAACGGTTATGTATTATGACAATAAGAGAAGTAGATAAAGCATAATGAGTTTTTTTTTAAAGTACGTTATTAATTTATAGTTTTTTTCCTAAAATAAAACTTATGTCATTATTTTCATTTATAACTCATCAATATTATTTTTAATCCTTAAATTCTTAAATTTTTATTATTTTTCTTTTATAACTCATAAACTTTTTTTTTAATCAATTATCTGCAGCTATAACACGAGTACTCGTCTAGTTAAAATTAAAACCGACCACGAATTACACTTTTCTATCAACTTATGAAAGCATGTTCATTAATCTAAACCTAATTTTCCTTTTAAATTATTTTGTTAAGAAGCCTTAAAAGTGTTCATGGCGAGATCAAAAACGGACGCAGGGTTCTTTAAAAGGTGTTGTAACTACAAGTACTAAATTTGCACCACAAATAATTTATCAACTAAAATAAAGGGTTGCACGCACAAAAAAAATGGAAAAAGAAGTAATTTAGAAATAAACTACATTGCGTTTGCGCAGCCTAAAATGAAGTTTTCCTTATGCGCCCACACCCGAATTCCAAGTAGGTCTCCATGTTAACCCATTTAGCTTGTTGTTGATATGTACTTTGGCATGTTACCACTAAATCAATGTTTAAAGACTTAGAAAAAGAAGCAATGAACACATTATATCTATGCGAGATTCAGAGATATGTATAGAGATAATTCTCAAAAGGGGACAAAAGGTAGGCAAAAGTATAGAGATATGTTAGTTTTATAGATATTTTGGTTTTGATCCTCGTAAGATTCTTGCATTGATAGAGTTGATGAACACTCAAAATTCATGTTTTTGTATCAATACAACTCAAGTTCAGATTAGGATGCACTCTAAGGCTTGTACAATGGTTTGGTGCTATGTTCTCTTAAGCTTGTTCAGCTGCTACTTGTTAAATTTAGGCTACTCCAGATTCCAGCATTCTAGGCTTAAACTTGGTTCGGGTTGTGTATGACTAGTCAAAAATTATATGTAATTGTTACTAGTGCGTGACCACTAATTGCAAAAATATTAGGCAAATACACACTTCAGATACCAATAGAGACATACTGATAGTTGCGGCATCTGAGGTAAAGCCGTAAAGGATCACATAAAGTTGGAAGTTTAGTGCAAACAAATAACATCCATTTAGTAGTCACCTGATCATCTGTCATAGGAACACACCTAGAAGGCCAATGTCCAAATGCTGTAACCCAAAGAATCAGATGTATCATACTGTATGTGAAAACATATAATATATCAATCTAAAAACAAGGATATTTTTTATATTCGACAAGGTACATATCAATAGTCATCAACGCCCTTTCTTCCAAGTTATTTATCCGCACACTTTCATAATTACTAAGATATTGATGATATTCTAGAGTTAATGGTTTTAGACATTTGCACCTGACGTTCAAGATTTTATAGCATTTTCTGGTAAGGGGTACTCAAGACATTTGGCCAAATTTCAGATAGTTTTCTAGAGCTATGTGTATGTCGAAAGTTACGCTAATTTATTCACATAGACTTGACCATGACGATCGTGTTTCTATTATGGCATAGTGACAAACAGAAACTTGCTCTTTCATACATTACGCCAAAAAAAATGTGGGTGACTCTCAGTTTGCACAATCGTTTGAAGCTATAAAGATTGTGGAATTGGAATCAGCTTCTTTGTACCATGTCATATTATGTTTCACAATTCAGTTAATCACGGTACTTTCTTCTCTTGACAAGATTAATAAATTTGGCTACCAGGTCCAAATATGAATACGTGCTCAACCGTAAACTTAACAGGGTACACATCCCATCTGATGTACGCCCAATCTACATAACCCTTAATATGTACTTCCTAAAGCTCCTTTATAGATTTTTTTTTTTTTTTAGAAAGGCAGAAATTTATTAACCAACAACAAAAAGAGAATACAATCAAACGGCATTCCTCCTCTCCAAACAAGCCGATTAAAGAGAAAGGAACCCGAACAAGAAAAAAATACACAAATCAAGCCAACAAAACTCTAACTAAATTACAAAGACTTCAAGCACTACAAACCACAACCAAATATCCCATATCCCTCGAAATAAAGTTACAGTAGCAACTATTTGCTAGAGGCCTTAATAAAGTTACAGTAGCTCCTTTATAGAATTACACAGCATACAACTTTGAACAACGAAACTTTCGCGCAACTTTTAGATATTTGTTACCAAAGCTGGAGAGCTTCGGAAACTTATTTGTTGTGAGTAATTTTGGTCAAAATCAATCGAATTTAAAAAATTACCTGTCATATTTTTAGACTTTAGAAGCATTTTACGGGGTTTCTGGGACTGCTTATTAAACTTTCTTGTTTATACATTGCTTTATAAAATACGCCGCTTGCAATAAGCATCTTCAAGTAATTGCTTATTCAAAATAGCTTATTTCACTCGCAACTTCAAGCTGCTTGATTGTTCAAGATTTATTTCACGCACAAATAAACTTAGAAATTATTTCGATAAGCAATCCCTAACAGTCTAACAAGGTGTCTCAGATTGCTTATTAGCTATCAATCCCATTCCAAACGCTATTAAAAACGGCTTATCCTCTTATTTTTAGACGAATGGAGTCATACACACGTAAAATAAGCATGTGGAATAACTAGAGTAACTAATATAAATTAAAACACATTATGAAACTCTAATTTGCATTAAATAACGTGATCTAGCTATATGATCATACTATAAACAAAGAACAAGAACATGGTTAAAAACAACCAATCTATTATTATATATAATAAAATAAGCTTTTGTACATGTCTCACTAAGCTACCAAAGATTAAAAATTGCTTAATGCACTTCCTTATTTAGCTACCATGTACAACACCTGCAATGCATTCTTTTTTCTACACCCCATTTATTATATACGCTCCATACACTCAATAGAAGTCAACACGGTTTCATTGTATACATCTGTCTCTCTCTCTACACCATAATTTTGTAGTTAATGCTGCACCAATTCGTTTAATGCTCATACGCTCCCATTCAAACAATACAAACTGATAAAAAACGCTCCCATTCAAATTGATAGGTTCAAAAATCAAAACGAAATCCTTCTCAAATGATTCCACAATTTGATTTTTTTGGTTCATCAAATTAAAACAGGTAACGAATTTGATTTTTTTATCCATTTTTGTGTCGGATGTTAGTTGATTCATCATTTTCACAGTCTTCTTATTTAGGGTTTAGATTTAAATCACATAATAAAACATTTGTGATTGAATTACAACGCGTTTTTATTTGTTTATAGCAGGTGTTTTATATGTAATGTGTTTCTATTAGTTTTTTCAATTTAATTTTGTGCCGATTAATTTTGATATGTGTGATATGATTGTTCTAATATTTTTTTCAGTTTGATATGCAGGTGTACGATGCCCTATCTCAAAGTCTCCATTCAGTCTCAATTGAAACATTACATCATTCGATTAGTAAGTATTCGCATCTATTATTTTTTTTTTAGGGTTTTGATTTAAATCCCATATGTGCTAACATCGAGTTGTCCATGCGTTTGATATTATATTCATTTGGATGGAGAAATTTTTTGGTTGAGATCTCAAACACATACTGTACACAATTTGTAAGTTTTTTTTGTTTGTTTGTGGCTGTAGGAATTTGGATGAGGATTTCAGGACAATTTATGGCCTTTCTTAGATGTTCTTAATCATTGATTGTCAAAAGGTATTGGCATGTATTTAATTTAGGGGGAATTTGTGTAAGCTTATTTGACGGGCATATGACGCGTCAAGGATGTCGGTTGAGACTGGTACTTATGTTTTTGAGTACCCTTAGGATTTGCTATTAATGTTGTTGAATACGATTGTGTTAAATGGTTATGATTCAGGATTTTTGAATTTGTCGTTAGTGATGTAGAAGGCGTTGAGGCTGTTAAGAGTATATTGGATACGAGGTTTGTATTTGCATATTTCTTTATGTTTTGATTGACCTATTAGGTTCCAAATTCCAACCTTTTTTGGCAATTGTTGGTGATGTCAACAGTTGGGATCCCGAAGGAGACTGTGGACATGAGTTTGAATACTTGAGTGGGTAATTAATGTCATTCCCTTTATTTTCTTAGGCAATGGCTGCTTAATCAATAATTTCTCAGTATGTAAATAGTCAAATCTCCGTAAGTACATTAGCCTTTCTTTTCCTTCCATTCACGAAACATAATGTGGTTCAATTATCTGTTTTTTATGCGTCATACGTATTGTAATCATATATACTTTTTGACATGAATCTATTGATTCTAAAGTGCAGGTTAAAATTTTATCCTGATGCACGTGTTCTATATCTTATAGCTAGATCCAACTTACTGATGTTCAATGTAATTACAGGATATAACAGTTCTCCGTGGCCAATTTATGAGGAAGTGCATCAGAAAATAAATCCATGGATTTACCAGGTAATGAATTATTCAAAGAAAGTTACTTTCTTGATTAATATTTGAATAAATACATGGATTTACTTTTTCTTACATGCTTGGTCAGATCACTAGAGTGTACAAGAATAAAGAACACGCTGAAGTCGAATTCACTGCAAGTTATATATTTTCCTTTACTTTTTTCAGGGGATAATTATGTCACTAATACTGTGAAAATCAGGTTGGTTCCATACCTATTGAAGATCAAGTTGGGCAAGAGATTGTAACCCATATCACTACCACTATAAAGAGTAATAAAAAGTTCTATACAGATTCTAATGAAGGGATTTCCTTGAACGAGTATTTTGCATACTGACGAGTGTCGATTACTATAGAACATCTGGTTCTTGAAGAGACGTGTTTAAGCTTGATTTTTATTTTCTGTGGTGGCAGATTCGAGACAACAGAACTGTCTGGCATCTTTAAGTGAATCAACCTGTTGCCGGAAACTATTATCTTGTAAGCTTTTCTTTCATTTGCATTTTCAAAGATTGCTGTCATTTTGAATTATAGTGTTTTTTTATTATGCTTTCATTCAACTATCCAACTTAAGTGGGACTGTTCTGCAGATAAACCTTGGAATGTACCTGAAAGATGATAAGAGTGAGCTCTCAGTTTTGGTAGATACATCTATTGGTGGATCCAGCATTGTTGATGGGCAATTGGAGTTGATGCTCCATAGGTATGTTCTTGGCCATAGGAGATTGCTCTATGATGATGGAAAGGGTATTGCAGAGGCATTAAATGAAACAGTTTGTGTTGGTGACGATCAGAGGATTAGTTGTAAGCATTCGATAAAAAGTAAATTATAGATTTGAAGTTTCTAAATTATAAACTAAATGTCGGAAACTTGTATTACACAGTCCAAGGAAATACTATCTTAGAATCGATCCGGTTGGAGAGGGCGCTTAGTGGCGCCGATCCTATGGTCAAGAAATCTATTCTCCACTTCTTTTGGCTTTCACTGAAAGGTGAAAGAAACGTTTATTGTTATTGTTGCTTTAAGAATCCATCAACAATATATGTATATGAAATTAGATCATCTTTTACAGGATGTAAATGAAGGAACAAACTTTCAAGCGTTGACTTTATAGGAATGGATCCCTCCAACAGTCTCCCTGATAATGTAGCATTGCAAACACTCCAGGTAACCTCTTATACCTAATAGGAATAATACAAGAGATAGCAATTTGACCCGTATACTTATGAATAGGCCAGTTTAAGTTGTGTCATATCTCAAACGGGTCAATTTTTGATATTAGCTGAATGGATTGACACTCACCGAGAGTTAACTTCAAATGCCGACATGTACAACCTCCTATCTTAGAATCGATCCGGTTGGAGAGGGCGCTAAGTAGCACCGATCCTATGGCCAGGAAATCTATTCTCCACTTCTTCTGGCTTTCACTAAGCACAGGTGACAGAAAAGTTTATTATTACTGTTGCTTTAAGAATCCATCAACATATCTGTATATGAAATTAGATCATCTTTTACAGGATGGAAATGAAGGAACAAACTTTCAAGTGTTGACCTTTACAGGAATGGATCCCTCCTACAGTCTCCCTGATAATGTAGCATTCCTAACACTTCAGGTAACCTCTTATACCTAATAGGAATAATACAAGTAATAAAAATTTGACCCGTTTACTTATGAATGGGTCAGTTTAAGTTGTGTCATATCTCAAACGGGTCAATTTGAAAGATTAACTTAAATGAGAATATTAGCTGAATGGATTGACGGTCACCGAGAGTTAACTTCAAATGCCAACATATACAGCTTCCTAAGATTATTTTTATAAGCATAATTTGACCATTGTCATAAAATATAGCTTTTTATCATTATTTGTACATTAATTATTTATTAAAATTCTACTAAAATTTTGAAGAGCTTGAGGATGGAAGAGTACTTCTCTACGGATCCCTTCTAATAAAATCAGTTTAACGTAACAACTAATAAACTGAGAATTATGTCACACATACTTTGGAATGTTTTTGAATATTTGTGCAAGGATGAGTCCAATGTCATCTGCAAGTTTCACCTCCCTTTTTGCTTCTTCAAACCCAAGAATAAAAAAGGCCAAAATAGATCCCGGGATGATCTGCTCCACAAAGAAAGCTAAAAGTTTCAGTCAAGTGGTAGAGAAGGAGCTTCGCGATCTCCTTCACCACAGATTGTCCGTGGTACGGTGCAAAACTTAATAGCAATGTAAGTTTTATCAACCAACTTTCTAATTTTTAAGCAATATTCATTTATAATTGTGCAAACTATGCGAAATGCTTTCATATTTTTAATGACTTTGTTTTTGTTAACCTTGGTTCAGGTCACAAGGGAATTTGAGCCAAAAGAACGTTGTTTGCTTATGAAGTTTGTAAACAGTTGTTCACAAACTCCATTGCTTGGCTTTAAGCACCTAAGCCATGGTTGACCATCCACAAGGTATCTCCTTCAACTTTCATATCTCCCACTCCCCGGTTGATAAACCAGGGAGAAGTAACGAAAATAATCCGAATTGTTATCAATATAGGTTGCTTGGTTTATCATTTAGGCAACATTGGAGGACAACATCTGGATCGTCTTCGTATATCAGTTGAACAAGGTAAGGATATACAATTTCATATTGTATTTGGTTTAAAAGTTCATTTGACCTGAATTAGCACCGAATAATTAAAAAAAACATTTTGTGGCTTCTTAAAGATATATGGTTGATTCATAAAACCATGTTTTAAAAGTTGAAATATTGGACAAAGATTCAATCTTTTTTTTGGGCTTTGATTTAATGTGTTTTTGGATTGATGATAATCCAATTAGTTCTACTATTAAGACAATTTATTGTGTGACCAGAGTTATTGGGATAAATGTAAGGCTTTTTTTTATATATATTAGTGTTAAAGCTGAGATGTTTGATGCCAAGGCCAACATATAGCGATTTGATCGAACAATCTAAGGTTCTCTCGCTTTACACTTGCATCATGGGTGGTTTGTGTGGAGGTAAGACCTCATCTAACATCGATATTCCCGCATATATTGTAATCATACTACACTAAATTAAGGACAGATGAGATTGTATGTTGATTATGTTGTGACTTATGAATGTCATATCAATCCGCTTCATTTTATAGCCATTAGATGTGCATATTTTGGTCGTTTGTGTTATTCAAAGAAGCTCTTTGTCAAAGATTTAATGAAATGTAATATGAATCCACTTTGAACTCACATGTGATCTATTGCATATGTATATTCAGAAGGGACACCAATGAAGACAACGATCTCATGTTCGCAGCGGGGATGACGAAAAATACACTCAACAAAGTAGAGTTTCAAGTGCTTTTAAACCACGGAAATTTGGATAAGTTGAATTTTAGTATGAGAGGTTCTCCCTTTTATAGATCCTATAGCATTTGTAGGTCTGTCAAAGAGTTCATGATCTTCAACTTTCACTATTTTTTATATATGTGTATAACGGTTTCTGTTTGTATGGGAACCAATTTAAAGTTGATGCATATAGGGTTGTTTTTGGAAGCAATTTAATCCTTACAGTTCTAATAATCTATGTGTTGCGCGAATTCTTATTTCAGTTTGGGTCTAAATGTTCTATGGATTGCGTGACACAACAAAATTGTTCTCTTTGTGGCGTCTTCGACAAATAACTTACACAGAAATACATCCCTCCTTATTAGTTACACTTCTTGACAAAATCTTTGTGCAATTGTTGGAGGTATATTTTTTTTATTATGCTAAGTATTCCCAACCCATACAATAGATAAAAGCTTGCAAAATGGGTGGTTTGGGAGTGTGTTAACGGGTCAATATGGTTCGGGGCGACTATTTTTTATTACATGAATGTAACAATTTATGTACACTTAATTATGGGTCATTGATTTGCAAGGTTCATGTTATACTATGGTTCATTATTTTTAATGTTACAAGGTTTGTTAGCAACTCAATTGATCATTAAAATCACACATCATTTTATGTTCGAGTCAATCTATTTTAGATTGGCAAAGCGATGGTTGTAAATCGATTGTGACTCACACATATTTTAAATTTAACAAATTTACGTTATTACTTTTATTATCATCTCATTTATCTATTTCTTTAAAAACTAACCCGGTGTCAACGGGTCTCTAAGCTAGTAATCCATAAACATCAAACCCAACTAGTAAAAACATTGAAATTAAGAAAAAACACACATGCAGTACGTAAACATGAAACCCGACTTCCGTTGCATAAAGCCCATCTTTACCAACCTTAATCCCTACTCGTCATCAGAAGCTTCATCATAATCACCACTATCATTACCATCTTCATCATCACGTACTATCTTGCTAGGTCCGGGAGAATTAGGACCGGAGGAAACACTTGGGGAGTGGGACGATAAATTTGGGGAGGGTACTCTGGGGCAGTGGGACAATACATTGGGGGAATACGTTGGGGAGTGGGACGATATGGTGGGAAGGGGACAATACATTGGGGGCAGGGGACAATACGTTGGGGAGGGGGACGATCGTTGGGGAGGGGACGATGCGTTGGGGAGGGGACAATACGTTGGGGGAGGGGGATGATACGTTGGGGGAGGGGTATACCATGAAGAACCTACTTGTGCTCGATGACTGTTAAAGAACGCCAAAAAGTCGTTTAAGGCTTTTTGTGTAAATTCAGCTGCCTGTCTAGCCTGCTCAGCTTCTGATCTCGCCATGTTTAGTTCTTCCTGATGTTGCCTCATCATCTGAACAACTTGGCCCTGAGTGTATGATCCTGGGCTAGGTCTCACATCATCTACTTCTTCCACAAGCTTAAGCAGGTTTTCTTTCCAAACCTGATGGCGATATATCTTGCTTTGATGGTGATTTATCATCCTTTGATGGTGATCTATGTCTCCATAAACCATAAGTTTCACTTCCGATTTAGGAAGATTATGTATATAACTTGCTCCATCTATTCCATGATTGCGAACGGATATTTGAATTCGATTCTCCCTAATATTCTCAAGAGCTTTTTCATCCATCATTTGATGGCGATTTATCATTCTTTTACTACTATCAGAAACCATGCTTATCACTTCCGATTTAGGAAGATTATATATATATAACTTGCTGCATCTGTTCCATGCTTCCGAACGATCATTTGAATTTCATTCATTCTAATAGCCTTAAGAGCTTTTTCATCCATCTTCATTGAAGTAGAACAGAATAGAATGAATGAGACACAATGAAGAAGGGTAGTATAAAGTATAAACGATGCATGCATGAAATGGTATATGTTTAGTTTTTATAGCCGAGTCTAGATTTAATAAAAGGAAACCAATGTTTGACGGTTTGAAGAAAAGGAAACTAAACTTCATCCCTAAATAAAACCATATATATGTAGACATTGACTTTCCAATTTGGTAACTTTTTAAATTATCATTTTTTATTTTTATTTTCCTTTAGAATTAATACTTTGTATAGAAATAAAAGGAAAGTAAATAATTGTTTTTCATTATAAATATAAACTTATTTTTAAACTTAATATTTGATATTAAATATTTATCTATTTAGTCTATATTTACTTTTTTAAAATTTAAATAATAACATATCTTTAAACTTAATATTTGATATTAAATGTTTATCTATTTAGTCTATATTTACTTTTTTAAAATTTAAATAATGTGTGGTTATTCCCGATATTGATCTTAAAATTTTACGATACTGCAAAACAAAAATGATCTATATCTTACATAGTATCTTTGCAAACTTAAGATCTTGTAGAATCTCGGTTTTAACTATAAGATCTTAAGATCTAAAGCGATCCTATCTTACTTCTCTCAAACCAAAAACTAAAAAATTACAAATTTAAAGATTGTGTTTTTAAACATTCCATAATCATAATGTATGAAACATTTCTATGAAATATTCATTTAATTTTGTGTTTTTGATATATAGTAATTCGTAGATTTGTAGAATAATACAAAAACAATTAAGAAAATGACATTATTGTGGATCTTAAGATCCAGATCCAATCTTCGATCTCGATCTTGCAAAGACGAAAATGATCTTAAATAGGATCACGATTTAAAAACCTTAATATAGCCCATTTAAAAGACTAAAGGTGTGTTTAGTTGATGAAAATTTTCCCATTTTTCCTAAAAAAATTCATATGAAAAGAGAAAACTAAAACCTATTTAGTCACACATTTTTCCAATAATTTTTTTTACAAAAAGTGAAATTCTCACTTTCCTATTTAAAATGGAAAAATGGAAAACTTTAATTTACACTTCTCCATTTTTTTCTCAATAAGGAAAAATGATGGAATTTCTCAATTTACTATTCAAGTATCTCATTCTAACCCTAATCACCAAAGGGTAATATCTCCACCTTCCATCCTCGCTGCGCCGCTGTCGCGCTGCAATCCGATGTAAATTTTTTAAAGGAAAATATAACTCCATCTAAACGGGTTTTGAAAATAAAAAACACTTCTCTAAAGAAGAGAAATCATTCCCTTCTTAAGGAATTTAGGAACCCTTCTTAAGGAATTTAGGAACGAAAAATCGGGAAATTTTTTCCACCACTAAACGCTACCTAAAAAGCCCGGTTATGGATTTTTATTCTTTACAATCTTTTGCAAGAAGAAAAAAGAGAGTGTCATGCTTTCTTGAGAAGTGAAGAACAATAAAGTTACTTTTAGTTGGAGAAAATTTGTATGAACTTTTTATTTTCAGTTTTGGAGAAAATGGAAGGAATTTAGGTGTGTTTAGTTGATGAATAGCATCTCACTATAAATTATACATCTTTACCAGCATTACAAAAACTATACTCAATGTATTACAAGTATTAACTAACCCAATATCGGGTTAGTTAAAACGGCCGGTTCGGAGGCCTAATCGATATCCGAACTGGAAGCGGTCTACCCATACCCGACCCACCACAGCTATTACAAACCATCCGACCTGACCCCACACAAGTCCTACACCCACTATCACCGTCTGACCATCTGTTACACATACAGCTAACCCGAACCGTTCCATTACAGCTCGAACATTTTTGACCCGACCCAGAACCCGAACCCGGTCCCATCATTGGATTCTGATCCATTACTGTTACTTAGAGTTTCTTCATGTGAAGCCTGGTAAAGGTGCTCCCTATGTCCGCACTACTTTCAAGAACCATATCACCGGCAACTCTGTCGAAAAAACCATCCGTGCTGGAAGCAAGGTAGGTATTCCTTTATATCTACATTATATTCGCGCCCATTCTGCTGTGCTAATCTTTTTTTTTTATGCTTATTATAGATCGAACCTGCAAATAAATCTAAAGAGACCAAACAATTCACCTACAAGGATGGTTCCCAGTTTGTTTTCATGGACCTGATATGTATTATCTCATTCCATCTTTTCATATCTTTCTTTTATGCTCAAACTCCAACATATCATCATTTATAAGTGTTTCACTATTAGTTAAATGTACTCCATCATAGAAAACGCAACATACTTCATGTACAACGTAAATAAGCTATCTTAGGGAGTGTTTGTCTCAGTTTATCTTGTGGGCTTAAGCTAAACATATGTTATGTGTTTGGATTAGCTTACGATAAAAATAGGGTGGAAGGTCAGTAAAAGATTTGAAAACTTAAATAAGCCCATAAGCCACTACATAGAGCTTATGAATCCTTATCTAAGCTCAAGCTTATAAGTTTATCCAAACACTACAATGAGCTTATTCAAGTTATATAAAAGCTAAAACAAACAGCCTCGGATAATTGACAAATGGTCAAAGCATTTTTCCTAAAATTAATTAACTGGACAATTCTTATTGAACAAAATGCCACATTACAAATTCTGTTCTGGCATATTTTGTAACAGACTTCAGACGAGGAAGTCCGTCTTAACTAGTCGATATGGCGACAAGACAAAATGGCTAAAAGAAGGCATGGATTGCATTTTGCTATTTTGAAGGAAAGGTACACTAAGCTGATCGATAAAAAACACGAAGGCTTTGCCTGATTTATGAATGCCACATTACAAATTGATGGTCATGTTGTCACGTTTATGACCTATACTCACAATAACCATATGTGTGTTTGCAGGTTAACGATTTTGAGCTCCCAATACAGGTTAAGGTGAAAGTAGTCGAGGTTGATCCCGGTTTGAAAGGAGGCACAGCTCAAGGTAATATTACTTAACCTTCTCCATCCTATTAGGCTATTAGCTAAAAGCCTAAAATACCCTTGAGGGATGACAAAAAGGGAATTTTGTTTAGAAATTATAGAAATAGTTGCGAGTTGGTGAAATAAATAGGCTATTACCTGGTAAAGCTCAAATAGTACGTTCTAATGTGTATAATTTTAGCACTGTCGAAGTTGATATCATCAACATTTGCCACATTAGAAACATGTTTTATTAAAATAGGTGATGTGTTGTTTTTGTTTCGATGTGGTCAATGTGCCGGTGGTAAGATGTGTTGTTTGGCAATCGATGTAAATTACTAGCATCATGCTAGTGTTTATTTATTAATATGTATTATTGCCTTTCAGAAAGAAGAAAAAAACTACTTAAAATGACATTTTGAACTCGAGATTGATTGTTATTGGGGTGTGGAACCAAACCACCACTGAAACTGGTGTCGTTGTTAATGTTCCGTTGTTTGTAGACGAGGCCAAGAAATAGTGTGGATACTAGGACCGCCAAGATGTTAGTCGTGTATGAGTTTCTTCAACGTGTCCATTAGTGGTTTTTCCGGGCAATTATATAATAAAGTATCATATTTGTCACTATTTGCTTATAGGTAGCGAACAAATTGTTTTTTTTTGGGTACTATACTTTTTAATTCATCCTCTTAAGGTACTATGTGACATTTTTGCCCTTCCGAAAAAAAAAATCTATTAGCTAAGAGGGGCAAAAATGTCCAAAAATTTCGCAAAATACCTTAAAGAGGATGAATTTGAAAGTATAGTACCCACAAAAGCAAAAATTTTTGTTCGCTACCCACAAAAGCAAATGGTGTCAAGTATAATACTTTTTTGAGTAAACTACACCATTCGTCCTTGTGGTATACGTTGACCGTCAAGGATCGTCCTTTGACCAAAAAAAATGCACCGTTAGTTTAAGTGCGAAACGTTACTAATCGTTGGTCACTCACCCTAACTGGCGTTAGTAACGGGCGTTAAGCCTATTTAAGTCGAGGGTATATTTGTCTTTTCACCATAACGGGTGTACTTTCACATGGGTCCCACCACCACTAATCATTTTCTTCTTCATTAATACATATATCTTCTGCTTCATGCCATCAAAACCCACCGTCTCCATCTTCACCCACCACCACCATTCTCGCCACCTCCGACTACCTTCAAACACCAAACACCTCCGGCTACAATCGCAACCAACTAAAACCATTTGTTAGCCATGTCGAAGATTTGGGCACCACCATTATCATCCAATAGCTACACCATCACGTCATCATCTTTCTTGTTGATTTACTACACCACCCATCTCCAACATCACAACTCTCATCAATCGCAATCAATTAACAATCCTAGAATTAAAATGGTGTATAAGGACATCATCAAATTAGAAAACAAAACACATCAATCATTCCATTTATAAAATCCAAAGTTAGTTTAAAATAGAAGATCCGAAGAAATATAAAATACAAAACACATACCAAGCTTTTTATGGCTATGATTAGTTGCATCCGTAGGAGGTCACATTACGATACCCGACCCGCTTAGAAATATAGCTCTCATACCGACCCAATTATTGGTCCGATCCATGAACTCCACATCTCACACCTCTCGTTGTTATCAGCATTACTTTGTTTCATCATCATCTCACGAGTCACTTACTCATTCATCTTACCTCGAGTCGACTGCTCCACTCACAAGTATTAGTTAGATGTAGCGTGTTTGATTGATTGATGTAGTTTGAGTTTGTGTCTCTTATGTTTTTTCTTTTAGAAATATTTAGATATTTCTTTGTTGTTTGACCGATATGGTGAAAGTTGATCGATCTCTTCAAACCCGTGGAATGTGACCGATGGTAAGTGGCGGGTATCAAAATTGTGAATTTGTGTATTTATAAGGTATAAAGAAGATGGGTATTAAAATGGTATTTTGAATGAAAGATGGTATGGAAAAAGATGATGGTGGTTGGTGATGGTTTGAAGAATGTTGAAACCAAGATCCGACTCAACTAGGTATAATAACAATGATTGAATAGATGCACAAATGGATAATAATTAACACAATCAAAGTTACCAACAAGGTTTTTCACTATTAAAACAATGATCCTCTATGGATCCTTTTATGATGTTTCTCTCGGAATGTTTTTCTCCGCAGGTTTTTCTTTTGTTCAAGTCTATCTAATACAAAGACATCGCCTTTTATACACAAGGAACCCTAAATAAAACAATAATATAAAATAAATGCATATCACTACCTAAAATAGCTCATGCAAATCCTAACAACTAATAAATATACGGAATATCTATATCCGAGAAACCAACTATACTATAATATAACTTCAATAGAAGTCCTTCTCAATAGAATCCATATACTTCAAGACATTCCTTCAAAGAATCCATGTACTTCAAGAGATTCCTTCAAATTATTTTCAAGATAATTCATACTTCACGCACTTCCAACAATCCTCCCTAAACCGAATTTGACTTGGTTAAGTTCCGCTTCGATAGTACTTTAACGCTCGTAACTTGAGGATTGTACTCAACATCGCAAGCAAAGAATCAAAACAAGTACATCGCTATGATGACAAACTTTGAAACTCCGATCTTTGCAAAGAATAAATGACAAAAGATACATCAAAACATATTAGTTTCATACTATTCTCATCACATCCAGGAGTGTTAACTCCGTGAGAGGTGAATCATTGAAAATAATGGATTTGATGTCTCTTTACCAATAGCCATCACTACCGGAGTAGCCAAATGTTTAAGTTCGAAACTATGGTACATCGATAACCATCGATTTATTAGCAAACCAAAGAACCATATAAACGGATTTGATATGTCTTACCGTAGCCGCTTGCTCAAGACTAGTCAATTCTTGGATTCCAAAAGGAATAAACCATGGTGAATTGATGACCATACAACCCTCAAAGAATTAAGCATGGGTGGTTGCATACCCTATGATTTTGAGCAAACCATTACAATTTATCAACGGAATTGAGATGTCTTTACCAAAACCGCTTGCTTTTGGACTAGCCAACTCTTCGATGGAATGTCGCCATCATCATGGTGAGTTGAGTACCATTTATGGATTTCCGCAGCCTTTACCACAAGCCATAATCCCTGGGCTAGTCAACTCTTGTGTCGAAAGACATGGTGAGATGAAACTATTAGTTGTGTGGTTATGAACCAACACCAAAACCTCGCAAGCAAGAAAGAGTAGAAATAATACGATTTTTTTTATTTTATTTTTTTTTTTTTTAACCAAATATAAAATAAAGAAAAATAAATAAATAACCAAAACATGGAAAATAAACCATCAAGCATCAGAGAAACCAAAGACAGCTTGTAGTGTCGCAGAAACACTAAGCCTCCCTTAGGCGATGAGGATCCAACATCTCGCAAAATGATTAGAAGACAAATATACAACAATAAGCCTCCCTTAGGCTTATGCCTCCTCAATCAATGCACCGACAAGAACCATTGTTCTTGGGTACCCGTAATAAACCTTTCCTTTGAGTTTTCCAAGAATAACATGTTGAGGGTTTAACAATAGTTCCCACTGCATCTATGTGCCATATTCATATGAGATACATACGGTGTATATGACCGAAAGTAAGAACTTGTAGGTCTATAGGCATAGGTCTAGCATTACTGCTCCACCAACCAATAGCAATCGGTGAAGAATATCCTCCACCGTAGGAATCGAAAAGGCCTATTAAGCCTATCGTAAACAGATGCATATACCTTAGGCTTACTAGTGGGAACTCGTGTACCTACCTCACATGTGCGCTTTGGGAACAAATGGAGGAATACTAGCAACATTAGTCCATGTGGGTCTAGAAGTCTTATGACATATTTTTGAGACTGTTGTTATCACATAAAATGGCAGAATTTGATAATAATAGGGATGAGGTTGTGTTTCCTTATTTGATGGATGATGAGTACGAGGTCTGGGCTAAGAAGATGAAACACTGGATCATAAATAATGATATGAATATCTGGAAGGTGATCCAAGATGGCAACAGCTTAAAAAGGACTGGATGTGATCGCGATGGAAATCTATTTCATCTTCCTCCAACGACTGCAGATGAACACATTGTTGTACAAAGAGAGTCAAAGGCCAGAACTATCTTGCTTAAATCTATTACTGATGATAATGTGGCAGATCTGTTAACAAAGGCTTTTGAAGGACCAAGGTTTCAACACCTTGTGGTCCATATTGGCATGCTTAACCCTTAACCGCAAAGTTTAAGGGGAGGCATAGGCCTCAGGGGAGGCATATGCCTCAGGGGAGGATTTGTGTATAACTTTGCATTTTGCTATGTAAATTTGTATATTTGTTTGATTTTTACTAACTCTAACCTGCTAATGTAATCTTAGTGTGTGTCTTTGTTGGTTTGTTTGTTTCTCTGTGTTTGTGTGTTTTGCAGATTGTATGTTCTGTTCAGTTGAGATTTGGTTTGAAGTGCTAAAGCTTGTTTCTACTGAGTTCAAAGTGCTGAAGTTAGTCAATTGTTTCTTCTGAAGTTGAAGTACTGAAGTTATATGATTCAATCAAAGGAAGCAAGAATCTGCTGCAAAGAGAAGAGCTCTTATTGATCAAAGAAATAAAGCCAAAAGAGAAAACCTATGACTATTGCTCAAGAGAA
Organism: Chrysanthemum lavandulifolium; assembly: GCA_022545495.1. Taxonomy (NCBI): domain Eukaryota; kingdom Viridiplantae; phylum Streptophyta; class Magnoliopsida; order Asterales; family Asteraceae; genus Chrysanthemum; species Chrysanthemum lavandulifolium. The sequence continues at coordinate 14,012,953 of CM040241.1, forward strand.
ATTATATGAGGAGAGTTGTGAAGAATTCGCTATGTATAATTTCGTATGTCAATGAAGCAAATCAATACTTTATCCGATGATGCTTTGATTAGACAAGATCATATGGTTATGAAGTTTTCTTCTTCGGTTCTACTTCTTCTTCTCAATTGGAAAATATTGCTTCACCGTCTGATGTTCCCATGACCAAGAGACGTAAAATGCTTGAAATTGTGGATAATTTTGATACTGTTTTGCCTTCGGTGGTATCTCCAGTTGTTACTTGTGAAACACCTTCTGATGCTACTCCTTCTACTGATGTGATTGTTTCTGCTGAAACATCTTTGGTTTCTTCTGAAGTGTTGTCTAGTGTGGAGTTGAGTGATTTTTTGAGTCAGGACAATGATTTACAGCTTAATACTGATAACATTGTTGATACAGAGGAGAAGAGCTTGATTACAAGGAGTTCTGATAGATTGGCTAAGAAACATGCTTCAAGGAATACTAATTTAGATCTTAAGGCTGATGAATCTACATTTATTGAAGTTGGATCTATTGAAGCTTTTCCTGAAGGTACTCATGTGGTATTGGTTAATTGGACAAACCGGAAAGCTTAACACTCGCTTATAGGTCGGATAATATCGTTCTTGAGTTTAACTTCTTAAAGGACATTCTTCATTTGGTGAATAGACATGATTTGAAGATGTCAGATGAATTTGTCATTCAAGATTATAAGTTTCATTCAAAGAATCGGTTTCGTTTATATTTGTTGGGTGATCTTCGTGTTATGTTTGATTCGATTCTCCAAATGGTAAAGGGTATTCTATTTGGAAGAATTCTCATAAATTAGAGATTGAGAGTTGGAGATTTTATCCTCTCGCTTTGTGTTCATGTAGTTCGTACTACATGTGGGATGATTTTTTGTATGCTATCGATAAGCTTTATCCTTTATCTGCTCCTTTTATGGAAAGGTTGCTGAGACACAAGTTGGAAGTGCCTCCTAATCCGGTTGGCAATGATGACCTTCATGCTACTCAATGTGTTGGTTTGATTAAAAATCAGCTTCTTTCAGATCAAGGTTCATCTTGCTTGTAATTCTCTGGCTCTTTTGTAATATTTATTCTCTTTATTTATTAGTTAAAAAAAAAAAAAAATGTTTTTGGTTTTATCTAACTTTTATTGCAGGTTTGTTGTATACTTTTTCTTGGTTATTGACTCACCAGATATACCTTGTGTATATTAAAGAGTTAGCTAGTCCAAAGGGTACTTTGGTAAAGACACATCAAATCATTGATAGTCAGAATGGTTTGCTAAAATCATGGGTATGCAACCACCTATGCTTTATTGTCGAGTGTTGTATGGTTTTCAATTCACCATGGTTTATTCCTATTTGGAATCCAAGAATTGGCTAGCCCACATGTATATGGCTTGTGGTAAAGGCAAGTGGCATTCCATATTTGGTTATCAATTCACCAATCCTAAGAATTGACTAGTCCCTGCAAACGGCTACGGGTAAAGACATATCAAATCCGCTTATATGGTTGCTGGTTTGCCAATAAATCGATGGTTATCAAGGTACCATAGTTTACTTAACTTAAACATATGGCTACTCCAGAGTGATGGTTATTAGAAAGAGACATCAAATCCATTTATTTTCAATGATTCACCTCTCACGTGAGTTTACACACCGGATGTGATGAGAATAGTATGAAACTAATTTGTTTTGATGTATCTATTGTCATTTGTGTCGCAAAGATATGGTGTTTCCTAGTTTCTTTATCATAGAGATGTTCTTCTTTGGATTCTTTGATGTTGTTGTTGTAGGATCATCCCTTAAGCATAAAGATGTTGGAATTGTTGACATGGTTGTTCTAGAAGTATGTCGTGAAACAGGACATGATGCATAACTTTGTACCTATTGAAGGTGGAGGCAATGTAACCTTTGGAGGAAGTGATGGACTAATTACGTGAAAAGGGACCATCAAAACACCTCACCGGATTTTGAGAATGTTTACTATGTCAAGGAACTTCAACACTTCAATTTGTTTTCGGCCTCACAAATGCGTGACACTAAGAACAAAGTACTCTTCACAGAGGATGAATGTCTTCAGTCGTCTAAAGACTTCAAACCCCGTAAGAAACTTCAATTCGTGAAGGTTCCTCGTAGTCACAATCAGATACATTCAACTTAACTAATGTCAAACCAAAGAAAGTGACCTAACATGTTTGGTGGCTAAAGCATCCGTGGATGAGTCCACCAAATGGCATGTAAGGACGGCCCATGTCAATTTTAAGACCATTAACCAAATTTCAAACCGGGCCTTGTTCAAGGTCTTCCGCCAAAGTATTCACCAATGATCATAACTGTGTTGCATGCAACAAAGGAAAGCAAGACAGAGCCTCATACAAAGGTGTTCTCACATGCTAGTAGAACCATTATTTCGAACCTCTTCACCGCTTCATATGGATCTGCTTGGTCCAACTAAAGTGAGAAGCATTGATCATAAATATTTTTGTCCGTGATCACCGATGGTTATAGCAAGTTTTGTTGGGTATTCTTTCTAAGGACCAAAGATGAAACATCCGAAATATTGAAAGACTTCATTACCCTTATTGAGAATCGGTTGAACAAAAGGTGAAAGGAATTAGGTGTGATAATGGTACAGAGTTCAAAATGCAATTCGATAGAACTCGCAGGATAAAGAGAATCCAAAGGGACTATAGCACTCCAAGAACCCTCAACAAAATGGGGTGGCGTAAAGAAAAAATAGAACCTTAATAGAGGTGCAAGATCAATGCTAGCAGACTCTAAACTTCCTACCATGTTTTGGACCGAGGTCATTGGTACAACTTGTTATGTTCTAAATAGAGTGTCCATTACTAGACCACACCTTAAAACACCATATGAACTTTTTGAAAAGTTCTCGTTATTCATTATCTTAAACCGCTTATCGCTAAGTGACAATTTTGAATACCAAAGTGATCCTTTGGGCAAATTTGATGAGAAAGTCGATAATGTTTACATTGTGGGGTATTCTCGCTCATAGTAAGGCATACAGAGTTTACAATGTATCCGCTAAGAAGATTGAGGAGACATTGAATCGAGGTATCTTGAAGACAAGTCTAATGTTCAAGGATTGTGGTCATGTTTGGTCATTCGACCTTGATTACTTGACCGACTACTGGGTTATGCTAGACATATGGCTAACCAAATGCGATTCAAGCATCTCCAACTACTAGTGCGTAAACTTTGGAAGCTCATTCGACATTGGGTCCGATGATGATGAACAACCCATTGTAGCGCCTTCCTTCTCTCCTAACAATTTTGTAGGTGACACTTCTAAAGATTATATTGATGTGGGTGAAGATGAATTTATTATGCCGAGGACCTTGCGGATCAAGAAACAAGAGTATGCACCAATTTAGATGCCGAGAGGAATGTTGAAGAAAGTTCAAATGAAGCACCTACAGAAACTCCAATTCTCACCGAAGGAATCGCTTTCTTCTCACCTCCAATTCGGCCGAAAGACATGTCGACTTACTCCTATTTCTACTAGAGTGTCAATGCACCTTGGAGAACCTTATACAAGGTTTCCAAAACCTTCGATCTTGGTCATCATCAACCTAAAGCGTGCATCTTCAACACACCTTCCTATGATATCGACTTTGAACCCATCGTGACTAATCTTGATTCCTCAATTGATGTCAACACCACCACTACTACTAGGATCAACAATGTTCATCCACGCCTAATATTATTGGTGATCCTAATGCACTGTTAGAACAAGAGGTACCGTATGCTCTAAATATGGACAGTGGCTTTTATCTCTTATGTCTCAATCGCAGAGAGACAATCACGCACTATCAACATTGTCTGCTTGCTTGTTTTTCTCACAAGTGGAACCAACCGAGTTACTCGTGCTCTTGAAGACTCAAGTTGGCTTGAAGCAATGCGGAGGAGATGCAACAATTTCAAAATCGCAGGTTTGGATATTGGTACCACCACCGATGGTAAGTATGCTATTGGGACAAAATGGATTCAAGAATAAGAGAGATGCTCGAGGTGTTGTCATTAAAAACAAAGCGATTAGTTGCACGTAGGTATAGACAAGAGGAGGGATCGATTATGATGAAGTGTTTGCACCAATGGCAAGAGTTGAGGCTATACGGATTTTCTTAGCTTATGCATCCTATATGGGCTTTATGGTCTATCAAATGGATGTTAAAGGAGCCTTCTTGTATGGTGAAATTGAAGAGAGGTATGTCACTCAACCTAAAGGATTTGAAGATCCGGATCATCCGAATCATGTTTATAAGGTGGTCAAAGCTCTATGGACTACATCGGGCACCAGAGCTCGGTATGCTAGGTTTCTACATTTCTGTCAAGCATGGTTACGTAAGAGGTGCAATTGATAAGACGCTTTTCCTAAAGAAGAATTCCAACGACATAATTCTTGTGCAAGTGTATGTGGATGACATTATTTTGGATCCACAAAGGAAGCTTGGTGCGTGGAGTTTGAGGAGCTTATGAAGGAGAGTTTCGATGAGTGCAATGGGAGATGACTTTCTTTTTGGGTCTTCAAGTTCAACAGAAACTCGATGGTATCTTTATCACCAGACAAATATGTAAGGGACATCTTGAAGAAGTTTGGTATGGAGGGTGTAAGGACCGCCACTACACCTTATGAAGCTCCAAAGACAAAGACCAACAATGAAGCCGATCCACCGTGAATGTTCATTTGTACAGTCTATGATTGGGTCTTTGATGTATTTAACAGCCTTCAAGGCCTGATATTACTTTTTGTCGTGAGTGTTTGTTCAAGACATCAAGTTACTCCACCGACTTCCCATCTCAATGTCATAAGAAGATCTTTAAGTACCTTAAAGGCCAACCGCTTCTAGGTCTTTGGTACTCAAAAGAGTCTCCTTTAAGTTGGAAGCATATAGTGATAAGTGACTATGTCGGTGCTAACCGGATAGAGGTCCACTATCGAGGTTGCCAATTCCTTGAAAGAGATTGATTTCTTGGCAATGCAAGAAACAAACTATTGTGGCTACCTCATCTATCAAGCAGCAGTATGTGGTCTGCCGCTAATTGTCGTGGATGTGTTCTTTGGATTCAAAATCGCTTGTTGGATTATGGGTATAATTTCATGAACACAACCATTTTTATTGATAATCAAAGTACCATATGCATTGTTAAAATCCGCTTTTCACAATGAACAAAACATATCTATATCCGTAGAAACCAACTATACTATAATATAACTTCAATAGAAGTCCTTCTTCAAATAGAATCCATATACTTCAAGACATTCCTTCAATAGAATCCATGTACTTCAAGAGATTCCTTCAATGTTATTTTCAAGATAATTCATACTTCACGTAATTCCCAACAAAGAACAAAAGAGTGGAGGTATTGTTGGTGAAGATGAGTGGGAAAGATAAGTGGGAAAGATAAGTAAAGAGATGAAAAGATCTAAAATATCCTTACATGTGTAGACTTAACGATCGTTAGTGCGACCGTTAAAGTGAAGGACCAACCGAGTAACGTTCGCACTTAAGGACTAACGTGCATTTTTTTGTCAAAGGACGATCCTTGACGGTCAACGATACCACAAGGACTAACGGTGTAGTTTACTCTACTTTTTTATCATTTGCCATTTTTTCTCAGCACGCTTTTCTTAACGATGTATGCACGAGTTTCTATTATAGCTTTTAGATTCTAGGAAGGCAAGTTAGTAAATTCACCGTGAAAGAGTTTCCTTACATATTGAATGTACTCTTCAAACAAAACCGAAAGCAACTTATATTATGATCAACTTTGAAGCCATGTTGTTCTCCAATCCTCGGTCCATGGAGGTCTTTTAAGTGTGTTGGTTGACTTGTTAACGATTCGATTGCAACCTCTATGCCAAACTAATGGACCCAACTAAGCTAATAAATGTTGCACAAGAGAGTATGAGTTATATGTTTGCACTTTAGCGCACTTTTAGGTAGATTATTATATCTCAACCAACACACGTAATACAAAAATCATTTCACGATTCATTTTATAGCATAACGACATCTTTTTTACCCATTTTTAATGACCAATGAAAAGGTGCTCAGATGCAAAAGATTGGTGGATCTAAACCTCATGATTAATTTTGTGTTTGTCTTACGTGTCATTAACTTATCGAGGCATGTTTGTTTCATGGTTATGGAATAATAGTAATAAAACAATTCCAAAATTCACTGCTTGATTGATAGTGGGTCCCAATATCAGGAGAGAAAAAGTGAAAGCGAACCCTTAGAGTGAAAGATGACAGGAGAGACTCGTTTCAGTTGATTCTTATTTTCATATGTTTTTGTCTTCCCTTTAATCCACACATTCGATTAATAATTTTCTTTTTCTATCCTCCCACTTGATGTGGATCAATACAATGGTTATGAGTTGTAACTAGAGAATTGAACAATTAAAAAAGAAACAAAAAGAAAGCCTGCGAAGGTTTCTTGAGCTTTCCTTATTCCAATCAAAATTAACCAAAAAACCTAATGACAAAAACTCTTTCTTTTAAAGAAAGAATGGTCTAAAAATAAAAGGAAACAATATCAATTTGGGTGGAAACCAAATACTTAGTAAAAATAAAAGATACTAAAATAACGGAACATCTCTGCTACTTATAATACATGGATGCATTCCTCTCCTAAAAAAATTTTAGACTTTCAGACTTGCAACAAATTGAGCATGATGTACAACACTTGAAAGCACATCATTTTCAGACTTACAACTAAATAAGCATAGTATACAACATATTAATGCACATATTAAAAAGACAAAACACCATTTTAATGCTATTAATGTGGTCAATAAATACAATTAATGCAGTTATTAAAACACCCCTTACATAAGAAACAAAATTATCAAGCATATTCTACAACCAACTTAAACACAATTCCTGCATTAAATGTCACTAATACAAATAATAAAGCACATTATACAAATATTCAAGCCCGAACGGGCAACGGGCCAAATAGGCTCGAGCCCGAATAGGTACGGGCCAAACGGGCTCGAGCCCGAACGGGCACGGGCCAAACGAACACGGGCCAAACAGCTCATGTTATACGAATCGCTTTTAAAACCCAAAAGACAAAATAAATTTCTTAGTTAAGGATTAAAAATATGTCACCGAAATTTTGATATCCAGAATTTATAAGCATAATAAACTAAAATACATGATTCACCGGAAAATTTTATTTCAGGTACCCGCACGCAACGCTGGGTACCCGCTAGTAATAAACAAATGATAATGATCAATGATGATCATGTTCGGATGCTCTCGCATCATCCTCCCTCCTTGAGAAGCTTCCATCCCGAGTTGACATCATCATCAAAATTCCCTCATAACGGGACAAATCGGCAACATTGAAAGTAGCCGAAAACATTATAGTGGCTGTGGAGGTCAATTTTATAAGCATTATCGTTAATGTTCAAGAACTCAAGAGGTCCATCCGCCCGAGGTTGTAACTTTCCAAACCGCCCGTAGGAAACCTTTCTTTGCGTAAATGAAGCCACACGAGATCACCCTCTTGAAAAACAACCTGCTTAACGATGTTTATTTGCTCAAGTTGATAATGAAAAGTGTTGTTTTTAGCAATAGTGTCATGAACCTTGTATGTAACTCTTTGATTTGCGCCGAACGATCACGCCCTTCAATACTAACCTCGTCCAGTGCGGAATAGGTGCCAACCAATGAGTCAACGGATTTCACCAAACACAATGAAAAAGGGCTCGCCACCAGCGATTAATGGAGCGGTTCTAAGCAAACTCGGCTTGGGCTAAAGTAAGATCCCATTGCTTAGGTGATCACCAACAAGATCGCGAAGAGATTACCCAAACTACGATTAACGACCTCCGCTTGTCCATCGGTTTGAGGATGATATGCACCGCTAAACCGGAGTTTAGAACCCTATACGCGCCCACAAAGTGCGCCAAAAGTGACTAACAAATTTAACATCTCGACCGACGTAGTGGTCTTTGGAACACCATGAAGTCGGACAATATCGTAAAAATATAAACGGCAACCCGACTTGCATCATAAGTCTTAGAACACGGCACAAAATGAGCCATTTTTGAAAATCTATCGACAACAACCATGATGAATCTTTGTGGCTAAGGTCCGAGGTAAACCCATGACAAAATCTAGTCGACATCTTCCCATGGAGCTGTGGGTATAGGTAAAGGAGTATATAAACCAAAGATTAGTACGATGGGTTTTCGCGATGTGGCAAACACGACAACGAGCAATGATACGAGAAACATCGCTACCAATTTAGGCAAAAACCCACGCCAGATGGAAGCAAGAGTCTTATCACGACCAAAATGTCCAGCCTAAACACCTTCATGACGCTCTAAAATGATCGAATCCCAAGAGAACACATAGGCACGCATAACCGTGAGCCTTTGAAGAGAAAACCTCGTGTTTGGAGAAATCTCGGAATAAAGTGGTGTCACACGATGCCAAATGGTTCAAAATCGGATCATCCTGGTACAAATCACGAAATGTATCAAAACCACGACTGAGTTTCAGGTGGAGGTTAGAACATGCCGGCGGCTCAATGCGTTCGCAACAATGTTAGCAGACCCGGGTTTATGGCGAATGACAAACGTATAAGCCTGTAAAATTCGACCCACTTTGCATGACGAGAGCTCAATTTGTGTTGCCCATTGATGTATTTTAATGCCTCATGATCCGAGAAAAGAACAAATTCACGCGAGATTAAGTAATGGCGCCAATATTCCAAACTTCGAACAATAGCGTAAAACTCCTTATCACACGTAGAATATTTGCGACGGGCATCATTAAACTTCTCACTAAAAAGCAATCACTTGTTATTCGCTCAAAACACCGCCAATACTAAGACCGAGAGCGCCGCAATCGACCGAAAGACATCATCAAAATTAGGAAGAGCCAAAATACGAGCCTGTGCGACCCGATTCTTTAGCTCACCAAATGCAAGCTATGCTTCTTTTGTCCATTTAAACTTTCCTCCGCGCATACATTCCGTCATGGGCGCTTATGGTACTACTAAAATTGCGGATGAAACGTCGATAGAAAGACGCTAATCCATGAAAACATCGAATATCATGAATTGTTTTGGGTGTAGGCCAACTTCTAATAAGCGTCAACATTTGTAGTGTCCATCCGAATCCCATCACGTGAAACTATGTATCCAAGGAATAGAACTTATGTCGCAAGAAAGTGACACTTGCTATTACCACAAAGTTTCGATCTCGCAAAAGTAAAAACCCGATGGAGATGCATCAAATGTCGTTCGGTATTCTTTGCAGAAACTAAAATGTCATCAAAATAAATAACAACAAAGTTACCAAGAAAAGTTTTAAATACATGATTCATTAGGCGCATAAAGGTGCTTGGCGATTAGATAACCCAAAAGGCATGACCATCCATTCATACTGCACCATCGTGTCTTGAACGTTGTTTTCCACTCATCTCCGGACGCATACTAATCGATGATAACCGCCGAAATCGATCTTGGAGAAAATTGTTGCGCCATGTAGTTGATCAATCAAATCATCGAATCGAGGAATCGGAAAACGATATTTGATCGTTATTTTGTTGACAGCTCTGCTATCAATACATATGCGAAAAGTACCATCATGTTTCGGGACTAACATGGTCGGAACCGTACACGGACTCATGCTTTCACAGATTAAACCCTTTTCTAATAATTCAGTAACTTGGCGATGTAATTCAACAAATTCATTCAGATTCATACGATAAGGTGTTTATTTGGAATAGTGGAACCCGTATGAAATCAACGCAATGTTGAATGTCTCGCATCAAAGGAAGGCCGGAGGAGATTTTCTAAAAACTTCCGGAACTCATCTAGCAAAGGTCTGGACATCGCTTGGTATTGGCATGAGTGCATTGGTTTCGGGTTATCACCAAAGCAAGCATAACAGATTGTGAGAAATCTTGGTGAGTCCCACAAGTTGAGACTTAGTAATGAGGATGTATCGGCATTTTCCTTGTGTTAAGTGGAGCAAGAACAATCGTGACACCTCCTTTTGAAGCTATATGTATTTTGAAACCATCATGTATGGTTTTTCGTCAAATTGCTGGGCGTCCCAACGAATGTGACAAGCGTCCATTGGGATTACTTCACACCATACCTCATCATGATACTTTTACCGATGGAAAATTAATAAGACAACGCTTAGTTACCTTTACGACATTCCCTTTCTTCAACCACGTGAGTCGGTATGGTTCCGGATGATCTTCACCGCAAGTCCAAGCTTTTCAACCATACTAGTTGCCACCATGTTGTCACAACTCCCCGTCAATGATTATCGTGCATACTTTCCCTTTCGTCGTGCATTTAGTTCGAAAAATATTATTCCTAAGCCAAGACGAGCGGTCAGTGACTTTGACACTTTCCGCATTTAAAACCCGTTGCATCACGAGAGCTCTCCATGATCCGCATAAACGATTTCCTCCGTCTCGCCTCTTCCCGATCATCCTCGTGTTCAAGATCATAGGTAGGGTTGTATTGTCCATGAGAGTAACAAATTGCTTGTTTGCGCAATCCCGCAACGTGTCCTAACCCCCGCATTTAAAACAACGAATGACCCGATTAGTAGTAGGTTTCGTGGTATGGCTTCGGGGCGGCAGGTGTTTGGAATGAAGAAGCTAATGTATTAGCCGGTGGATTCGATCGAGGTGTAGTATACGTCCGATTCGCCATCGCCTTGTGCCGAGTTTTAAGTTGTTTTTCAACTTTCAACGCTAGACGACACACGCCCTCATACGTCCAATCTTGTTGAAGGTGTACAACATCCGCGATATTGGGTTGAAGGGCACCCAAAACGAGCAATAACTTGTTTTCCTCTTCGCTTACAAAACACAGTAAACGTAGTCTATCAAATTCGAGATAAAATCAAGAACCGAGGAAGAATGTTGTGAAACATTGTAGTAGTCCAAGAAAGCTTATTGCTTAAAGTTGATGGGAAGGAATTTGCTTTCCAAAAGTTTCTTCATCTTCATCCACGAACAACTTTCGATTTCTTCTTTCCTACGTTGTTGTGTAATATGATCCCACCAACGTGATGCGGATTTGCGTAACCGAATAGCAACAAGCTTTACTTTTAGATGTTCGGGGATGTCACGAGATCGAAGATCCGCCGATCGCATGCTAATCCAATCGATAAAGTCATCCGGTGTGTTGTTCCTACGAACTCGGATTTCGAGTTTCATTCCAAAACTCCGCAGCGGTCAAACCGATCCTCCCGAAAATTTTGGTGATATCGCCAAACGGATTCTCTCCATCGCCATTGTTATCCTCGGATTCAGTCTCTTCATTAACAAGCTCGTGTTGTAATTCAAGATCTCTAATCCTTTGTTGTAGACGTTCAATCTCGAGATCTCGCGGATCTCGTTGGTCAATATCGGCGCCTCCGTCGGCGTTTTCTGCGATTAACGTTACGACGAGGTCTACCACGCCCAACCATTGTAAATCATCGGCTCTAGATACCAATTGATGTGGATCAATACAATGGTTATGAGTTGTAACTAGAGAATTGAGCAATTAAATAAGAAACAAAAGAAAGCTCAAGGTTTCTTGAGTTTTCCTTATTCCAATCAAAATTAACCAAAAACCTAATGACAAAACTCTTTCTTTTAAAGAAATAATGGTCTAAAAATAAAAGGAAACAATATCAATTTGGGTGGAAACTAAATACTTAGTAAAAATAAAAGATACTAAAATAACGGAACATAATAAACAAACGATAATGATCAATGATGATCATGTTCGGATGCTCTTGCATCACCACTTTGATATCAAGTCTCTTTACTCAATCAAATTGTATTTTGTAAGATCTGTTTATCTCATAGTTCGATGATTTATAGATTTTGATACATTCATAATCGTGACTTTGGAATAAGTTTCCAAGAAATTTTTTTCACATATTGTTTTTATGACATGATTAAAATGGTAGAGTGTGAAGATTCTTAATTTCAATAATGGATTAATCTTTGAGTTTGGTTGTACTGCAATTATTACATAAAGTAAATGAGAGAAAGCTGTTGTTTCAAAGTACAAATAAATTCAAAGAAGTATGATATTGGATTTGATTATCAAACCAAACAACAATATGAGATTTGATTACTTGACTCATATCTATTCCCACTCCATCTTATATAAAAACTTATATCAATTCTAATTCATGAGAGCAACCAAACGGACACGAAGAAGTTATTTTAAAGACATTACAGTGACATGTTACTTTTTTGATGGTATAATGCGTTATTATATGACAAAATCTTTTAAAATTGGTTGGTATTATACACCTACAAAGAGTCTTAACACCATATTTTATATAGTAAACGCTAAACCTTAAACCACAAACACCAAACACTATATATTCTAAAAAAATCGTAAAAGTCCGCTAAATAGGTAGTACTACTATAAAGGTGTTCAATATACCCTTTAAAGCGGATTTTTACCAGATTTGAAAATTTTACTAGATTCTTGTATCATTGTGATTCTATGAGTACTTATTAACATTTTAAATGAGTTTTCACGCTTAAGGGTATATATTTTAAAAATCGTAAAAGTCCGTAAATGGGTAGTACTACTATAAAGGGGTTCAATATACCTTTATAGCGGGTTTTTACTATATTTGAAAATTTTACTATATTCTTGTAAAACAGATAAAAAACAGTTAAAGCGGATAAAACCGCTTTGACGTGGATAATAAAACGGTTTTATCTGCTTTCATCCGCATGCATTAAAATGCAAACGGATAAAATTGACGACTTTCAAAACAGATAAAACGGATGAAACAATGTAATAAAATGAAACGATTATGTATTATGACAATAAGAGAAGTAGATAAAGCATAATGAGTTTTTTTTAAAGACGTTATTAATTTATAGTTTTTTTTTTCCCAAAATAAAACTTATGTCATTATTTTCATTTATAACTCATCAATATTATTTTTAATCCTTAAATTCTTAAATTTTTATTATTTTTCTTTTATAACTCTTAAACTTTTTTTTTAATCAATTATCTGCAGCTATAACACGAGTACTCGTCTAGTTAAAATTAAAACCGACCATGCATTACACTTTTCTATCAACTTATGAAAGCATGTTCATTAATCTAAACCTAATTTTCCTTTTAAATTATTTTGTTAAGAAGCCTTAAAAGTGTTCATGGCGAGATCAAAAACGGACGCAGGGTTCTTTAAAAGGTGTTGTAACTACAAGTACTAAATTTGCACCATAAATAATTTATCAGCTAAAATAAAGGGTTGCAAAAAAAAAAAAAAAAAAAAAAAAAAAAAAAAAAAAAAAAACTTAATTTAGAAATAAACTACATCGCTGCCTAAAATGAAGTTTTCCTTATGCACCCACACCCGAATTCCAAGTAGGTCTCCATGTTAACCCATTTAGCTTGTTGTTGATATGTACTTTGACATGTTACCACTAAATCAATGTTTAAAGAATAAAGAAGCAATGAACACATTATATCTACGCGAGATTCAGAGATATGTATAGAGATAATTCTCAAAAGGGGACAAAAGGTAGGCAAAAGTATAGAGATATGTTAGTTTTATAGATATTTTGGTTTTGATCTTCGTAAGATTCTTGCATTGATAGAGTTGATGAACACTCAAAATTCATGTTTTTGTATCAATACAACTCAAGTTCAGATTAGGATGCACTCTAAGGCTTGTACAATGGTTTGGTGCAATGTTCTCTTAAGCTTGTTTCAGCTGCTACTTGTTAAATTTAGGCTACTCCAGATTCCAGCATTCTAGGCTTAAACTTGGTTCGGGTTGTGTACGACTAGCTGTATTTGTCAAAAATTATATGTGATTGTTACTAGTGCGTGACCACTAATTGCAAAAATATGAGGCAAAGACACGCTTCAGATACCAATAGAGACATACTGATAGTTGCGTTATCTGAGGTGAAGCCGTAAAGGATCACATAAAGTTGGAAGTTTAGTGCAAACAAATAACATCCATTTAGTAGTCACCTGATCATCTGTCATAGGAACACACCTAGAAGGCCAATGTCCAAATGCTGTAACCCAAAGAATCAGATGTATCATATGTGAAAACATATGATATATCAATCCAAAAACCTGGATTTTTAATATTCAGCAAGGTGCATGTCAATAGTCATCAACGCCCTTTCTTCCAATTTATTTATCCGCACACATTCATAGTACTAAGATATTTGATGATACTATGGCCTAGTGACAAACAGAAACTTGCTGTTTCATACGTTACGCCAGGAAAAAAATGTGGGTGACACTCAGTTTGCACAATCACATGAAGCTATAAAGATTGTGGAATTGTAATCAGCGTCTTTGTACCATGTCACATTATGTTTCACAATTCAGTTAATCACAGTACTTTCTTCTCTTGACAAGATTAATAACTTTGGCTACCAGGTCCAAATATGAATACGTGCTCAACCGTAAACTTAACAGGCTACACATCCCATCTAATGTACGCCCAATCTACATAACCCTTAATATGCACTTCCTAAAGCTCCTTTATAGAATTACACAGCATACAATTTTGAACAATGAAACTTTTGCGCAACTTTTAGATATTTGTTACCAAAGCTGGAGAGCTTCGGAAACTTATTTGTTCTGAGTAAAATCATTCGAATTTAAAAATTACCTGTCATATTTTTAGACTTTAGAAGCATTTTACGGGGTGTGTGGGACTGCTTATTAAACCTTCTTGTTTATACATTGCTTTAAAAAATAAGCCGCTTGCAATAAGCATCTTCAAGCTGGTTACTCAAAATAGCTTATTTCACTCGCAACTTCAAGCTGCTTGTTCAAAATTTATTTCACGCACAAGAAATCTTAGAAACGATTTCGATAAGCGATCCCTAACAGTCTAACAAGGTGTCTCAGATTGCTTATTTAAATTTGATATAGCTATCAATCCATCCCAAACGCTATTAAAAACGGCTTATCCTCTTATTGCTTATCGTGATGTATATCATACTATAAATAAAGAACGAGAACAAGGTTAAACAACCAATAATCCATAAACATCAAACATTAAAATTAAAAAACACAAATGCAGTACGTAAACATGAAACCCGACACTAGTATAGGACGTACATTCTGTTGCATATTGGCCATCTTTACCAACAGTTATTACGTACCCAGACTGTGTGGGAACAAACGGACATATACCCGGCCTCCTAGACCACAATGATAATAAATAACAAAACGACATCCATACAAAATACAAATCCCAAACTCAATCCCTACTCATCATCAGAAGAATCATCATAATCACCACTACTATTACCATCTTCATCATCACGTACTATCTGGCTTTGTCCAGGAACAAAGGCAGGGGGCCGATACATAGTGTGATGATACGTTGGGGAAGGGGTATACCGTGAAGAACCTACTTGCGCTCGCTGACTGTTAAAGAATGCCAAAAAGTCGTTTAAGGCTTTTTGTGTACTTTCAGCTGCTTGCTCAGCTTCTAATCTCGCCCTGTTTAGTTGCTCATGATGTTGCCTCATCATCTCAACAACTTGTTCCTGAGTGTAAGATCGTGGGCTAGGATGTGAGCTCCTACCCCTACCAATCATCACGTCATCTTTTTCTTCCACACGCTTACGTAGGCTTTCTATAGAGTTTTGATGGTTCTTTATATCTCTGAAAACTATGTTCTTCACTTCCAATTTAGGAAGATTAAATATATAACTTGCTGCATCTATTCCCCGGCCGAGAACGGTTTGTATAATTTCAAACTCCTTAATAGCCTTAAGATCTTGTTCATCCGTCATTGAATTGAAGTAGAATAGAATGAATGAGACACAATGAAGAAGGGTAGTATAAACGATGCATGCATTATTGGAATATGTTTAGTTTTTATAGCCGAGTCTAGATTTAATAAAAGGAAACTAAATTTCATCCCTAAATAAATTTTATTTTTTATTCAAAGACCCAAATTTCCAGTTTGGTAACCTTTTAAATTATTATCTTCGCTTTGTATAAAAAAATATAAAAGGAAAGTAAATAATTGTTTTCCATTATAAACATATCTTTAAATAATTGTATATCTATTTAATCTATTAAAAGGTTTATTCTTCACAATCTTCTTCAAGAAGAAAAAAAGAGAGTGCATGGGAAGAAAGACAATAATCATCTTGTTCTTCTATTTCTAAGAAAGTCTGTGCACTCTCTTTAAATTTCATTGTTTTAAATTAAACGTTTCAGTTGTATATTTGGAACGGGTTTTGCACTATAGAGTCACTATACTCTTCTAAAATGTCTATATTAGTCACTATACTTTTTTTTTTTTTTTTTTTTTTTTTTTTAACGGTCGTTATCATCTAGTTAACGGTCGTTAGTCCTAGAGGACTAACTGCGCAAATTTTTCGCCAAGGTGACCTGGTAACCTACCACCATGTCATATTAGCTAGATCGAAAAAATTTTGAAAGTATGTTAGCTAGCTTTGACCCTTAACAAAATATATTACGTAGATGTGTAATTCTGAAAAAGTACGTTGCGTACCTTTACCTTTCACCCATTTATATATCATGATATTCAAATTTACCATCTTACCGCAACACACATTGATTCAATATATCAAACAGAGCACATATACATTAATGTAAGATAAAAACTTCAATACATGGTTATGTTGCAATCGAAAGTATAACATTGTTTTAATAAGTTACGCACAATGTTTCTGAATAGAAACAACTAAAAATAATTTATTCTTAGAATTAGTAATATGAACCTTTGGAAAATATGAAATAAGGAATAGATAAAAGTCTTCGCCATTTTTTCTCTTAACTCAAGATTAAGATCAGGATCAAATTCATAACATCTTCAAGACCGTCTCCGTTTCGAACTAAGGCACACGTACAGCACAAGGGTATTGTAAAGTCGTGAAAAATTACATAAAATTGATACTGCACATAAATTTATTATAAGCTCATGTTGAACTTAATAATGAGTTGCTTATATTAACTTCCAATTCAAATGTTTGTTTCAAAGTCAACCTTGTATATAGAGATTGTTATACATGCCTTTTTTAAAACACACAATCTTCTCCTTCTATTTAACTTACAGTACGTTTTGTTTGGCATGGTCATAAGCGTTTTTATTTGCATGAAATACTCTCCCTACTATCATTAAATTTAGCGAATGGTCCAAACACTCCATGCAATGTCCGTTTTTCAAATTTGAAACCATTTCCATAAATAGTTTTCTTAATGGAGATGTCCATTCTCATTTCCAGCCGTGTAAACATTTTCACTTTATCTTTTGATGGGACAATAGCTTACTGCTCACCCCTCCTCCCATCTTCTAGCCAACCTTTCTCACACAGTCACAAGTTAATATACCATTTTTCTATCTTTTTCTACTCATTTCTATGTGTATTTAGCATTACCTTGGCTAAAAATATACCTACCACTAATTCCATTGTTAAAGGCATACTCATTTTTCCTACTAATTCCATTGTTCAATATCATTTATTTTATAATTCTAATTCCTACTCACAATAGACAGAGCTCGGTGAATTTCAACTCTTATCAAAAATGTTCTAACATAAGTACTGACAAAAGTTACAAAGCAAACTACAATTATAATTTCAATTCTTCAAAATATATTCGGAGAAAGTTATATACCAACAACCAAAAACTAAATATATGAATGCATCTTGTCTTATGATTATTTTTAGTGCCTTAAAGTTTACCATGAAATCGAAACCATGTGAACAACCAAATACAACTATTTACGACCAAATTAACAACAACGACCTATTACAAATATTTACGAGCAACTTAACTACAATACTAACTACATCAATACACTGGATTTTTCAATAGTTTCGTCCAGGGCATCGAGAAATGCAGGACGGTTCCTGCCAACTGCCCTACCATATAATTCCCACGAGTGTCCTACCATCTTCTTCCTTGTTTGGCTTTGCGACAGCAGTTGAAGGAACCAGCACCAAACTCCTCTTTAGCTACGAACGTTCCACTTTTTGTAACTTTTTTTAACCACGCCATCACCTTTGGGTCATCATGAGATGCAGATAAATCCAAAGATGGAAAATCAAATATATATGTGATACATATCATAATAGTACAAGAAAGCCACCATGATCTTCGAGTCATTATGGGTTGTAAAAAGAACTAAAAACAAAAACAAACTCTATATATGTAAGAAAGAACCTCACCATCATTCTTGAGTCATATGAATTGCAAATGACAGAGAACCAATAAAAAAAGCAATATCTACATAAAAGAAAGTCATCTCCATCCTTTTGAGTTAATGTGAGTAGCAAATAAAAACCAATAAAAAAGAGTAGCAAATCTACATCTTGTTCAAAGCGTATTCAGATCGACGAATACACAATTATTCGAAGCACACAAAAAAAACCCTATAAGCAGATAGAAAATGAAACCCTAATTTTTTGCAACGATTTATTAAAGAAACACATAACACGAACTGACTTTTAAATCTAGGAAAATACGTTTGACATATGAAGATGAAGATGATGAAGTTAAAGATACGAAAAAAACAAAAGTAAAAGTTCAACTCACAAAAAATACGAAAAATTTTTATAAGAGAATTGCATAATCATAGATGAAGATGATGAAGTTAAAGATAAATATACTTACTATTTTGAATCCAAAAGAATTAAAGTTGCTGCAAAATCTGTGTTTTTCTAATGATGACGCCGAGATAGGGTTCCTAAACAGCATTGGGTTTGGGATTTAATAATGAATCGTATTAGTTTTGTAGCAACGAGGGTGAAAATGGTTGGGTTACAACTGCTGTAGGGTGGCCCGAAAAAATAGAGGCTTACATGAGAAGCCGTAGAAAAAGTCTCACCACCTTAATTAATGGTTTGATTCAATTGTGTGTTTAATATACACGATTAGCAAACCTTTCCCTACATACTTTGAGTGTTCACTTGTTTCACATTGAAAGACTTATCTATATCTATACTACATATAATGTAAAAACAGTCAAAGTGAAAAAGTGAAAAAGTTAAAAATGGTCGTATGAGAGAGAAAAATAAAAATGTTACACTCTTATTATTGCAAGTCTGTCTCTCACACACCCACACACACGAAACCCTATCACATCTCATCTCTTCTCCCTATTCTGACCACCGCTACTCACACCACCGCTCAAACGCCACCACCACCCGACGCCACCACCATTGGACTCCAAGACCATAGAAACCAACGTACCACCGCAGTTCACCCCACCAACACGAATTATAAGCTGGGTTTTGGTATTTTTTTTTGTTATTTTTAATTTCGTTAATAGGTTTGTGAGATTGTTGATATGTGTTAAATGTTTGAATATTTTTACTTCTGAATTTGTTTGTTTTGTTTTTTTGGTTGCAGGTAGTTTGCAGGAGTTACATAATCGAGTAAGTTTGTTTGTTTCTTTCCTTTTTGTTTCTCCTAATGTTGATTGTGTATTTTTGTGGGTTTGGTTTTTTAATTTAATTCAAGTTTTGATTTTTACTGTGTTTGTGTTTTTATGATTTGGGTATTCTTATGTTTGTGGTTTATCAACAGATGTATGGAGCATGTTCCTGTAGGGCTATGATGATTAGCGGCTATTTTCTTACACAAATGAAGTGGGATTAGAATGGAGCATGTTCCGGTTGATTAGATCTTTCGATTATTAAAGGCAATTTATTCCGACGACCTAATTGACAACCACAGGTTATTAATTTTTTATAGCAGTTAGATGTTCATTTTATTTTATTTATTTATTTATTTTTTATTGATTATTTTAGCATGGTTTGTGGTTTGTCTAATTTGGCACTAACCATCCCTCTGATTTATAAAATGAAGGCATTTCAATAGGAATCTACTTTTAAGCCAATGGATAATCCGTTTGAGGGGGTTCATCCCCAGGTAATGTAAAATCTTACTTGATATTGTTGTCCTGGGTAACAGGTCAAACTTAGCTTTAGTTGAAAGGGGTCGGATCGGCCGAGTTACTATGTTAAGTACAATTAGGGAAACTATGTTATTACAAATATAATATGCTTCTTTTAGGCTTATAAGTTATAACATGATTAGGGCAAGTATTTGTATACATAAAACATATTGTTTGTTTATCGTGAACTTTATAGAAGTTAAAATGTTGAGTGCATTAAAATTTTGATTGTAATACAGGCGTTAAAATCGGTTCAAGAAGAAATTGAAAAGGTCGGTTCGGTGGTGATCATTAAAATGGTTCTTGTAGTTCTTAAAATATTCATTTTTGTTCTTTCTCTTTTGGTTCTTTCTTCGGTTTCGTTTTCGGTTACTAATGCGGTTACTTTTGGTAAACCGTGCTCACTATGGTCATGCATATATTGTAATAAAATCTTTTATTGAGTGAACTGTCTTGTTATTAAGTTATTAATCTTTTCTTATAGGCCGAAAAATCGTGGTTTCGATTATAAGGACATGATGGAAAGATGCGTCGTATGTGGTCCTGGTTTTATAAAGTTTAAGTTATGTAGGAAATGGATAGCTAAGGTATTTTATTTTTCATTTTTTTCCAACTGTTGTATTACAATTCTTGTCTGCTTAAGTATCCTCACTTTTCTTCTTTCCTTGCAGAGTACTCATAAGATGCTAACGGATGGTATAGACACACGGGCACCAAAACTTTATGTGAAAAAGGCAAATATATACTTTTTGTCATGAAATATAGCTGAGGAAATGCATATGGGTCATTTACGATCCACTTTTATTGGAGAAACGTTAAGTCATATGCTCGAGTATTCTGGAGTTGTTGTGCTCCGGAAAAGAATTCATGTTGGGGATCATCTGGACGTTAATCATCTGGAGATCAAGGTACATGCTGCTGGTCTTGCTATTTGAATGTTTGTTAAATTAAATTGTATTATACCTGCATCCACATGTATATGAAGTTACATTTTGCCTGTTCTTTTTAGGTATATGTATCGTCTTGGGGTCAACGTGAAAGAAGAGGTGTCATGTTTTCCCATTTTGGACGTTAATTTGCGTTTATGAGTTTCATTCCATTTATTTTCGGGGTAAAGCTTTCATGATCCTTACATTAGCAAGACTCGAGATTCATTGAAGGAAACGGGTTTTACTATAGTAAGTGAAGGGATGAGGTAATTATTGAAGGACTAAAATTACCTCTGTGGAGCTTTGTGGTTAGTTTACTTGCTTTAAATTCGATTTTGTCCAAACATATTTCAATTAATGTCATAAAAGCTCAAAAACGCCACTCTGAATATGTAGGCATGCACTTAATGTGGAAAAAGCAGACTGGATACTGCATGTGACAAATCTGAAATAGGTATCTATTAATTTCTATAGAGCCATTTGGGTTCGTGTGACAAAGACAAAAACTATCTAGCAAAGCAACTAATTACTCACTAAATTAGGTGCATGTTTGGTCATCTGGTGGTGTAGTATTAGATGTTAATATAACGGCATGCATTAATACAAAATCCAGTATAATCAAGTACATTGCCACGGTACTGCTAATAACTAGAATGTTGTAGGTGTGTACATTTAAAGTGTACAAGATCAGAATAAATGTTTGTGTTCTTAACTTTAAGGAGTTTAGTTGAACGACCTTGGAAAGGATGGTAATATTCCATAATCCATGGTGATACATCTAACACGTGGTACTCACTCCATTTTATGACAATTGCAACAATTTCCTTCAGTGTGTCCCGTGAGATGACAACAATTCCTTTTTGGATATCAAAGCCAAAATAGGCTTAGGTTCATAAGATTCATTATTTTCTATATATTTATTGGTATTTTAGATATGTGATAAGGTGTAGAACCTTTTCTTTGACATATATGACCATTCAAAATAACAATTAAATGGGACGCAGGGAGTATGAGACTACTTAGAATATCCAAGTGAGTGTAGACCAAAAAGTGCTATAAAGTGCTTACTTGGTTGAAAGGACGGGTTTCGTGTGGGGATGTAATGTTTTATTTTTGAATCTCACTAATTATTTTTATATGTTGTTTGATACATGTTAAGAATTTTTGCTAGAGTTTGAATTAGCGTATCTTACAACCGTTTGCAATTACATTTTGATTTTTTCACGTTCTATTTTGAACGTTATACGAAACATTTACCACAATATCGTATATCGTTGATTGTCTACCGCTAGAAACCGCTGCCGCTAGGCGCGGGTACTCGCCTAGTCAATTATCATAGAGCCTTGCCACAGAAAACTTTGAGACTTTCTCCACTTTCATTGTTTTAAGTTTTTCCACTTTTCAGCAATGGTTATCAATACTTTCCCGAATAGATGTTTCCAGCAATGTTCAATTTGATACTTTCAATATTTTTCCCGCAATAGGTTTGTTTCCATCAATGTTCAATTTGACCTTTCCGAATAGATGTTTCTAGCAATGTTCAATTTGACCTTTCCTTAATAAAAATTAATTTATCTTTTTTTCACTTTCAATGTTGACTGAAATTCAGTTTTTCACATTTAAGATTGACTGATTCTGCTTTAGATATCATAGTCACTAAACATCTTGAAAAGGTATGTATAAATCACTCATGCAATTGTGTTTGACTTTTTCTCAAATCCTGAAAACTAATCATATAATGACACGTGGCACTAGAAAAATATAAAGGTTCTTTCATATTATAACCATGTTGCACTGATTTAGTTACTCACCTTTGAACGATTGTTGTATATATTTTTATGATATATACGGAGTAACTATATTTTTGTGTTTAAGATGGCATCTAAGTGATGGAAATCTTCAAATTATTTATCAGCATGCAGGATTCATGAGTTTATGGTATTTTCTGATTAGTGGTGTTCAAGACATTTGGCCAAATTTCAGATAGTATTTACACTGATTCACTCGCATACAATTGACCATGACAATCTTGTTTCTATTGTGGCATGGTGACGCTCAGTTTGCTCAATCACATGAAGCTATGCACAATCGAATCAAACATGTTTTTTTTGCTGTCATATAATCACTGAAATTTACAATAGTTTTAGGCAAAATAAATTATTCAACAAACATGTAGATATTTTGGGATCTGCTTCTTTGTAACAATGTCACATAAAGTTTCACAGATCATGTTATACTTTTTTCGTTTGCACAAGATTAATAAATTCGGCTACCAAGTCCCGATCTTAAAGTATGAATGCATATGCTAGTTGGAATAAATGAACCATAAACTTAACAGGCTGCACAAATTCGACGCACACCCAATTCACATAACCCTTAATATACACTTCTTAGAACTCCTTTATACAACCACAGGTAACACAGCATAACAAATTTTGAATAGTGAAATTTTACCGCAAATAGTAGTGCAATATGCAACATCGACACATTTCTAAAATCTTAATTTGATACTTTATTTGTTATCAAAACCGGGGAGCTTCACAAACTTTTTTATGTTTATTTCAATTAAAGCATTCAAATCCGTGAAGCAAATCACGTACACCTTCAAACTTAGATGTCGTATCAACAATGCAACAAGCATATGCCTAACGATAAAAGCACGTGACTAACATCACTAACGTAAATGTAACACTCTCAAGTTCAAATCCTGCTTGGCGCAAACAACCAAAAAGTGATCACGCCAACTACCTTTCGACGAAAACTTTACCTAATTTGAGTAGGTTCAATCCCAGTAAATTAGTCGAAGCATAATTAAACGCCATAAGTAACTATAATCAACATTAAATACACGATTATATATAAGTGATATAATCATCATTATAAAAAGTATTATACATCTTTACCAGCATTATTAAAAATAACAAAAACTAAAACTATACTCAATATTACAAGTATTAACTAACCCGATATCGGGTTAGTTAATACGGCCGGTTCGGAGGCCTAACCGATATCCGAACCGGAAGCGGTCTACCCGTACCCGACCCACCACAGCTATTACAAACCATCCGACCCGACCCGGCACAAGTCCTACACCCACTATCACCATCTGACCATCTGTTACACATACAGCTAACCCGACCCGTTCCATTACAGCTCGAACATTTTTGACCCGACCCGGAACCCGAACCCGGTCCCATCATTGGATTCTGATCCATTACTGATTTCAATAGCGCTGCTCCTGCTAATACACTTATCCCGGTTGCGATTTGAGTTATTACAATTGGACCCATCTGGTTTAAATTTGATGAACTGAAAAAATTGGAAAAAATGAAAATTGGGGGTTTTGAAAATTGAGATATGTGTTTTGTAATTGAGCCAAAAGGGTATCCAAATATGTAATTAGAACTCTGAATTGAGTGATTTTAACGGTACCTTTGTGAAATTGAAAATTTTGAAAATTGGGGGTTTGGGAAATTGAGATATGGGTTTTGTAATTGAGGAAAAAGGGTATCCAAATATGTAATTAGATCTCTGAATTGAGTGATTTTGAGGTCAATTTGAGGGTACTTAGTGAAATTGGGAATTCTGAAAATTGGGGGTTTTGGTAATTGAGATATGGGTTTTGTAATTGAGCCAAAAGGGTATTCAAATGTGTAATTAGAACTGTGAATTTGATGAATTTAAGTGGAATTTGGAGATATTCGTTTTTATGAAATGAAAGAGTGATGATTTTGGGGATAAATATTGAAGTGGTGATGGAAATGTACACGTAGAAGACAAGAGGCGTGTGAGTATGAAGGTGTGTTTGTTTGGAAGCTAGTAAAAAATATCGTTAGGGATGACGAGGCTTTTTTTTACTTACATGTACACGATTTTATCGGGTTAATTTTGATATTGTTTTCGACTCTTTCATAGTGATTTAAAATATACACATCTAGCGATATTTGAATAATTAATCGTTTGTGAGAGGAAATTAATGGCGCTACCAATAGGGCATTTATATAGGAAATGTTATCGTAAGAAATGTTGTGTTTGGATTGTTGTGCTTAGGGGTGTTAGTCGGGTCAAGCTGGCAGAGTTTAGGTTAATTCGGTTTGAGTTAATTCGGGGTCGGATCAACCCGAATTTGAGTAAAACGATTAAAAAAATTGCCTAATTCAATATGTTTACATAGATAATCGTAAAAAAAATAAAAATAAAAATAATAATAAAATAAAATCCTTATTCGGGTCAATCGAGTGACTCGAACCCGTGTTAGCTAAATATTTTCAATCCGATACTTGACCCTATCTATTATTCAGATTACTCTGGTTGACTTGAATAACCCGAATACAACTATTGACCCGAGTAATCCGACCCGGTTCGGATCTTAATAAGGATCTAGTCGGATAAGCTTTTTTGACACCCCTAGTTGTGTTTATGGATATGGTTGCTTTTCTTCTAAATGTTAAAAATCTCTTTGTTTCCATTTGATGCCGATTGTCGATTTTTATGCATAATATCAATGAAGCTAGCTAAATATCAATGTCGCTTCTCATGTTGAAGCTAATTTGGACACGAAAGATATGTACTAGCTCCTAAATAGGAATGAAAAAGTTATTACGTGACCTTGAAGTAAGATATTTTTGACTCTTTCATAGCAATTTAAAAGATACACATCTAGCGGGATTTGAACGATTAATTTTTGTGAGGAAACTAATGACGATACCAATAAGTCATTTTATATGGGAAAACGATTAGAAAATTGTCTGGTTCGATCTATTCGGGTAAGATGTATTTTAGTTCGGGTCAACCCAAATTTGAGTAAAACAATTAAAAAATTGCCTATTCAATAAGTTTACATATATAATCTATAAAAAATATATCAAAAAAAAAAAAAAAAAAAAAAAAAAGAAAAGAAAACCCTTATTCAAGTTAATCGAGTCGACCCAAACCCGAGTTAGCCAAATATTTTCAACCCAATAACCGACCCTATTTTGTATTCGGGTTACTCGGATTGACCCGAATAAAACTATTGACTCGAGTAACATAATCCGAATATGCTTAAAGAAGTTTGGGTCAAAGTCGGGTTCAGATCTAGGCAATTTTTGTCACCTTTAGTTGTGTATATTGATGTAAATGGTTGCTTTTGCTTGTAAATTTTAAAAATCTCTTTGTTTCCATTTGATGTCGATGTTGATTTTTATGCATAATATCAATGAAGCTAGCTAAATATCAATGTTGCTTCTCATGTTAGAAGCTAATTTCAACAAGAAAGATATGTACTGGCTGCTAAATAGGAATGAAAAGTTATTATGTGACTTTAATGTAAGACATTTTCTACATTTATAAAAATAGATGAAGTTTTTTCTGTTCAAGTTAACTGTGAAGTACGAATTTTTAACTTTAATGTATAAACTGAATCATGTATCTAGTAAAATTTGAACTTGACGCTTTTAGAACTACTGAAGCAGAGTATTTTACAAAATATATAGTGAAGTCTTTTATTTCTATATTTGAATTTGAGTTTCAAGAATTTATTGTAGAAATTTGAACATGTTCAAAAAAATTTAATTGAATATAATTTGTTTCGTTATGGAGTGGTTGATACTAAGTCATTTTTTTTATAGGTTAATCCTATCTCTATTTTTAAGCTCACTTACTTTCATTTGTCTGCTTTGACAAGGGTGTGAATTTGTGATCAACTTTACGGGTATGTTTGGCACGGAGTGGTGTGGAGCTTTTTGGAATGGTGAGCAATGAGCATTTTGAGTTTTGGTAGTTGTTTGGCGAATGAGCGATAAGCTTTGCTATTGTTTAAAAATACTCATTTTTTCAATACTTATTTAAAAAGCGGTGGCTGTACATACAATGCATGTTCGATGGTACTTTTAACAAAAGACACACTAAATATTACTTCTTTATTTTACTAATATATAAGATGATTCTCAATTTAGTGTGTGCCAAGGGTTATTAGTTTATTAGGTGCAATAATATGGGTTTCAAGTGGATTTGCTTTTGACCAAAGTGTGTCAAGTGGTTCACACTTGTGTTTTATACTTTTGTGGCAAGTGGTTGAGCACTTCTTGCAATCTTAGAGGATGCTTGGTTGAAATTAAGCAATAGAAAAAGAAAGATAATGGGAACATTAAGGAATACAATGGGTATTATCTTTGCTATTGTTGTTGCTTGGTTCACACCACCACTATATATATATATATATATATATATATATAGGTTGAGTTATTATGAAAGCTTTGAACGAGGCGTATGAGAAGGCGTATGACACCTGACGCTCACATCTTTCACGCCACATCACCATACCCCACCCCCACCCACCCACCCACCCCCCCGCCCCCAAAAAAAAAAAATTTTCCGCCAAAAAAAATTTTTTTGGGCAAAAAAATTTTTTTTCCGCCAAAAATTTCCGCTAAAAGTTTTATCTTGCATCACGGTTATAAAGTTATCGTGATCACAAATCATAATTTTAGTGCATTAAGGTTATAAATCATCGTGATCACAGGTTATAAATTATCGCATCATCAGTTATAAAGCTATCGTGATCACAATCGTGATTTTAGTGGCATTAATGTTATAACATTGATTTTAGTGCGTCATAGTTGATGACTTAACTATTAACCATGATGCGAGAACTTATAATAAAGATGCATCAAGACTTATTAGTGCATTAAGGTTATAAGTTATGCGTCACAATTATAATTTTAGTGCATTGGGGGTGGCAACACCCCCAGATGGCTTCGGTTTGGCTAGGCATCATGCGGCATCCCATTGCCACCCCTAGCGGCATCATGAATTCGGTATGGTTTATGCATCTTTGTCAGTAGCGACATGGAGGAATTCAAGAGGAGCTGTGTTTCATTTTCAAAATTAAGGAAAATACGAATATTGGAATCGAGCAATGAGCAAAGGTCTACAAAAGATGGCTTGGCCGAAAAATTGTTGTCGGCCCAAACCGTAATATTGAAGAAAAGCGTTTATCATCGCAAGATCGGGTTTATAACCAACCTCACGATCACATAATTGATCCGAGAATGCGAGATCACAATTACCAAAAACGTGAGTATGCGGAGCAATATGGATGGTAAACGGATATTTAGATGCGTATTTTTTAAGTATTATGCAACTTTTTAAGTATTATGTAATTTGTTTTTATTATTAATGAAATATTATGTTTTTATTTAATTGTTTGATTTAATTATGAATTTAAAAAGAAAAAAAAGTGAGGTATGGAATGACCATCGCTACTAAAAACTATGGTGATGATGTGATTAGGTGGAATGAAATTATTCAAATGGGTATGTGAGGTATGGTGAGATGGAATCAAAGTGTTGCCACCCCAAGGTTATAAATTATCGCATCACAGTTATAAAGTTATCAGATCACAATCATGATTTTAGTGCGATTAAGGTTATAACCTGATTTTAGTCATCATAGTTGATGATCGAACTATTAACTTATAATAAAGATGCGCAAAACTTATTAGCATTAAGGTTATAAGTTATCGTGATCACTTATAAATTTATCGCATCATAATCATGATTTTAGCAAGCATTAAGGAGAATATCATGCATCACAATTATAATTGTGATGCAAGATTTTTATAACGTGACGCAAAGAATAAATTTTAGGAAATTTTTAGCGGGAAAAAAAAATTTTTAAAAAAAAATTTTTTTTGGGAAAAAAATTTTTGGGGGCGGGGTAGGGGGGTGGGGTGACACACGTCACGTGGCGTGACATGGTGATGCAAGAAGTGACACGTGTCCCTCCACACGCTTTCTCATTCTTTTCATTATTAAACTTTCATTTTAACCCTACTCTATATATATATATATATATATATATATATATATATATATATATATATATATATATATATATATATATATATATATATATATATATATATATATATATGAAATAAATTCAAGTAAAAGAATGAAAATGAGGGTATTGATTACCTTAGTCACCAAATTGTTAAGTAATGATTGATTACTCAATACTAGGTATTGATTACATTCCTTACCTCCAACCAAGCACTTTTAATCATTTCTTTTCTCATTCCCCACCCCCTTAAGCCCCCAACCAAGAACCCCCTTAGTATGTTTAGCTTTTAGTTAAAAACTTCTGTCTTAGAAAACACAATAAAGTCGAATATAGCTAAAGTCATGATATATGTGTGATTGAATACTATCATTCTTTATTCTTAATGCATGTTTGTTTATCTTCTTTACTATAGTTCAATTAACAATTTCCATAAGTCTTCTAATTCTGGTAGGTTTTCCGGTAAGAAAAGTGTTACACGTTCAACAATTTGATGAAATTTCATCGCTAGTAATTGGTTTCCTTAACGGCTCTTACCATTGGTATCATTCACTGGCTCGACCTCAACTAACTCGTTATTAACTCATTTAAAATACCACATACATGTTAAACATATTAATATGAAAATGATTATAAAATATAAAGTAAATTGCAAAAATCCTACCCGTAGTATGTTCAAATAGCAATCGCAGTCCCTACACATGTGCAAGTGTTGTCTCTGTGAGAGACTATTAGTCGATATCGCTTCTGCAGTGAAACGACTAAACGCCTCGCATTCCGTGATACTTAGTCGCTTTACTGGAAGATTTTACCATTTCACTTTGACGCAGACGATATCCATGACTAATAATTTCTCACAAGGTTGGCACCTGTATTTTTGAAAACACAAAAACTGCGTCTACAATCTGAACATACGAGAAGGACGAATTTTGCAATTTACTTTAGAATATAATTGTTGAATCTTTGGGACGGACTTGACCCATTCTTGGACTACAACTTGTGTACACTTTGGTGGTTAATCAAGGACCAGTCATTTTCATTTTCTTTCTAGATTTTCTTTTATTCTACCACATACCTAAAGTCGACTATGCGTGGTATGTTGGGGTATATAATAATCGAGTTAGTTCTAATTTTAAATATCACGTGTTTAAAAAAAAGAAAAAAAAAAAAATTGTTGGTTTTAAGAAACTAATTTGCTGTATGAAGTTTTTATTATTTGAACCTCGTTGGTTATATACTTGTAGTCAAAGTAGCTATATAAGCTTTTTGAAGATTTCTTGCTATTTGACACGTCGCGACCCGGATCATCTGTCACATCGCTTTTCTCTCCCATGATTATACACACTACTGTTCACACAATCGATTTAATCGACATACTTTTATTTTTTTATTATTTATTTTTTTATTTAATTCAAACATTTTAAACAAATAATTTAAAATTCATTAAAAATAAAAACATTACAATACTAAATAAAAACATTAATATATTAAAATAAAAACGATAATAAATCATAAATCATAAATCCTATATGAATCTTTCCCCGACGAGAATCATACGGCGAGATCGATAACCCAAGAAATTCCTCGACGAGCCAAATGTTCCTCGCTCACAGAGGCAGCCCAACAAATCTAAACAGACGAACTTGATGCACCTACACCACTCGGGTTTGTTCTCCGATAGCTTCAATTCATTTTGGTGCCGATGTTATTCTCAGATATGTTGAACACAACCCCACAAATCGTCAAGAATGTCGTCAGTTTCATGGGCTTCATCCATCAAAAATTTGTCGATCACGACTTTTCGCTCAGCGTAATGTCGCTGCAAACGCGTAGTTTTTCTCATACGCTGCTTCTCCGCCTTTCCGATCAAACAGATTGATAACGCCTATAATAGCGCCGAGACACATCGCCTTCTTCGCATTTTTTTAACGTACATTTGCATATCTTCAACGGAATGGGAGACGGCAAGTTTTAATAATCTTGTGTTGGTAAGTAGTTGAGGTTGAATTGTGTTTGAAATTGCGTGTTTAGAAGTGTGCTGGAGGTTGGTATTTATAGGATGTAAAAGGTGGTTAAGTTTTTTTGTTTTTTTTTGTTTTTGTTTTTTTTTAATGTTAAACGATAAAAAGTGGGAAAAGAAGAGTTTGAAAATCGGTTGGATTTTCAAACGATATCAAGATTTTTGGCCCTCGACCGACTTCACGACCCAACTTCCACACTCGATACGACCGATTTCTAAATCGGTCGTTATTTGCTTTTTTGGATGCCCAACCGATTTTTTGTGCCCCACTGCGTCTAGCCTAAGTGATTTTAGTGCTGACTTAACCTATGACTCTATCTGAAAAACTTTTTGTATTATATTAAAGACTTTGATGAAAAGTTTTTTACTAAAAGACTTAGATTGTGTTTACCGTGGTCTTATAAAACGCCGATAGGGACTTGAGCTTATAAAATAAGCTATATTCTAAAAAATAGTGATTTTAAAAAAAACATCATCATCGCTTTTTTTTTTTTTTTTTTTTTTGAATATAATAGTTTTACTCTTAACTAATTACTTTAAAACTTTTTAATAATTGTAATAATACCTTTAAGTGAGAGTAATATGATAAACTCGAACTAAGTTCTTTAATTATTTTTTAAAGTAGACAATTAATTTAAAATAACTCAAAATAGAAATGTAGACAATAAATATGATACGAATGAAGTAGTTTATTAGGTGAAATAATATGGGATTCAAGTGGATTTGCTTTTGACCAAAGTGTATCAAGTGGTTGACACTTGTGTTTTATACTTTTATTGCAAGTGGTTGAGCATTTCTTGCAATCTTAGTATGTTTAGCTTTTAAACTTGGGTTATTTGCATAAAAAAGACATTATATTTGTCATTTTTTGTCATTATATGTTACGTATTTTTTTTCTCAACTTGATACTAACCTTTTGAATTTGCGCTATTGTGTGTACCGGTGACCTGTTTAACTGTTGAAACAGGTCAAGTTAATGACCGTTAATTTTATTATTGCACCGTTAGTCTTTTTCGTCAGTTTTTAACGACCGTTTATAAAATTATTGCACCGTTAGTCTTTTTCGCCCGTTTTTGCACGTTTCCGTCCGATATTACACTTTTTTGTTCGTTTTTGCACGCTTTCTTTCGTTTTTCCACGTTTTTACACGCCGATTGTTTTTGCACGCCGTCCGCTTTTACACGCCATTCGCTTCTACACGTTTTTGTTTTGCACGCCGTCCGCTTTTACACGCTCGCTCGCTTTTTGCACGCGTCTGCTTTTACACGCCGCTCGTTTTACACGCCGTCCGCTTTTACATGTTTCACAGTTTCGTTCGTTTTACGCGTTTTGTTCGCTTTACACGCCATCTCGCTTTTGCATTCTTTCGCTTTTTATGCATTTCGTTTGCATCGTTGCTCGTTTTAAATAACGTTACGTTGCTCGCGTTACACGTTTTGTTTTGCACGCTTCCATCGATTTTACATGTTGCTTTTGCACGTTTTATCCGTTTTACGTTTTGTTTGTTTTGCACGCTACATCCGAACAAAACATGTAAAACGAACAAAATGAATGAAAACGTAGAAACGGACGAAAGCGCAAAATGAACAAAACGTAAAACGAGCGGAAACGTAAAAATGTATTTAAAACGCAAAACGAACGAAAACGTAAAACGGACTAAACGCAAAACGAACGAAAACATGTAAAACGAATCTAAATCGAACAAGAACGTAAGAACGAACGAAACGGTAAAACGGACGTAAAACGCAAAACGAGCAAACTTGCAAAACGAACGAAAACGTGTTAAACGGCGCAAAAGGACTAATCGGCAATAATATAATAAACGGTCGTTAAAAATGCAGACGAAATGGACTAACAAAGGTAATAACAAAATTAACGGTTGTTAACTTGACCCGCCCAACAAAGCGTTAAGCGGTCACCAAGACACACAATAAAGATTTAATTCAAAAGGTTAGTGTCAAGTCGAGAAAAAAATACGCAACATACAATAATAAAAAATGACAAATATGATGCCTTTTTATGCAAATAACCCTTTAAACATCAACTATCTTAGAAAACACAATAAAGTCGAATATAGCTAAACTCATGATATATATGATTGAATACTATCACTCCGTATTCTTAATACATATTTATTTATCTTCTTTACTTTAGTTCAAGTAACGATTTTTGTAAGGGAAATTATTTGTACACTCCAAAAATTGATTGGGACACTCAAAATTGTGCATTAAACAGTTGTAATGTATATATATTGTGCTTTAACAGGTTGTACATTAGAGTGTGCAAATAAAAACACAATGTGTACAAATCATCTCCCTTTTTGTAAATCTACTAATTCTGGCAGGTTTTTGTGTAAGAAAAAATGTTACACGGTCAACAATTTTATAAAATTTTCAAACACTAGTAATTGGTTTCCTTAACGGCCCTTACGATTGGTATCATTCATTGGCTTGACCTCGACTAACTCGTTATAACTCATTTAAACTACCACATAGTAGCAAAGTTGCAAAAATCGTGAATTAGTAGTCGATCAGTCGACCCCTTTGTAGCTTGTAATCGGTGTAGGTGGGATTTAGGTGATTAATCGGATTGGCATTCCCGACAAAATTTGGGTAATTTCGGTGAGTTTTAGGTATTCCCAACAATTTTCCTTAAAAAAAAACTTCCAATAGATATAAACAACGACTGCAAGTGTTTAAAACAAGTTTAGGACGAGTTTTGAGTATTTCTGGAAATATTTGCAAGTTTTCGGTAAGTTTCATCAGCATTGACTATAGTTGAGCGTTTTACCTAAGTCAAGAAAGTTAATGGCTAATTAGCACCTAAACGACGATTAATCCTTAGTGGCTTTTTTTTAACACTACATAGTACATGTTAAACATATTTTAATGTGAAAATGGTTATAAGTAGTACATGTTAAACCTATTATAATGTGAAAATGATTATAAAATATAAGGGATTGTCTAACGGATGTTTTAAGGGCAAGCTTTAACGTTATTATAAAAGGAAACTTTGAATTTATTGAATTGAAAATTAGATTTAGTTATGGTAATTTATGAGTTTAATTAATGTGTATTCAATACAATTTGTACTTAAAAAGAAAATTTGTGTTTAATGAATGCGGTTTAACCGATGCCCTAAGAACGCTTTTTAGACAAACCCAAAATATAATTGTCCAATATTTGAGATGGACTTGACTCATTCTTGGACTACAACTTGTGTATATAGTTTGGTGGTTAGTCAAGGACCAGTCATTTTCATTTTCCTTCTAGATTTTTTTTTTCTTTCCTTGGAACACTAGTTAATTATTCTACCACATAAAAGTCGACTTTGCACGATATGTCGGTATATAATAATCGAACTAATTCTAATTTTGAATATCACGTGTTAATTGAAAAAACCACATGTGGTTTTAAGAAAGTATGCGCTGAATGAAGTTTTTATTATTTGAACCTCGTTAGTTATATACTTGTAGTCAAAGTAGTTATATAAGCTTTTTGAAGTTTTCTTAAGTCATTTTGATGCTGACTTGACCTATGACTAGTTACTACCTGAAAAACTTTTTGTATTATGTTAGGCCAATGCATAGCAACCACAAATATTGAGGCCATCCTCTAACACATCAGCTTTCTTTTCCCAAAGACTACACCCAACCATAACTTACTAGTGGTGACAATATTTATTTTATCGCTTTGTTTAATGCAACAGTGGTATCCTATGTTCAAAAATCATCACATTTACTCGTCAAGATCCAACCATAACATATTAAAAGTAAGGTCTTGATCGGTCAGATTCGATCGAAATGTAGCAAGATAACCGGTCACGCATTAGGTCGGGGGCAACCAACCTTCTATTAGCATCTACCTTAAGGAAATGATAAATCTTCCTAATTTATGTTTCTACAAATCCTCCCACTCACGCGATCTCGACAAGTGTCAAAACATACCTGTTTGGATGCGGAGAGAGAATGAAGAGAAAAAATATATAATATTGTTGTGTGTAGGAAGATATTGTAGGAAGTTTTAACAACGTTCGATACTAAAGACTTTGATGAAAAGTTTTAACTAAAAGACTTAGATTGTGTTTAACGTGGCGCTAGAGCATGTGGTATGGTAACTATCACTGTGTGTTAACCTCAACATGCCCGCGTTAAGGTATGTTAACCACACCGCAGGCGGCGTTAACGGGCATGTTAAGCCCCTAACGCTGCATTAAAGGCATTTTTTTTCGCTTCCTAAATGAAGTGTTTTAACTTGGGTGTTATGATAAGGGTGTTTTTGTTGAGTTAAAGTGAAATGTTAAACCGATGTGCGCTAACGTGGCATGGTGTTAAACCTTAACCTAAGTTACTACACCCTATGCTCTTATAATAGACCGATAGGCACTTGAGCTTATAAATAAGCTTGCTTATAAAATAAATTTTGTTTGTCACACGCGTTTATGAAAGCTCGATACTAGTAACTTAAGTGATAAGTATTTATAAGCCTAAGCTCTTTGAAACGGGTTTATAAAAGCTTATACTTGATCAAATTACGTAAATACTTTTTAAAATATAATAGATTGACTCACAAAAGCTTGAAATATATCTAAATTGTTTGATGCATTTTTATGCGATTTATATTAATAATCTTCATCTCTAATTAATTCGCTAAATAACTTTATAAAAATATAAGCTCCCACTTTTAGCTTATAATATAAGTCATCTTCCGGCTTATAATATAAACCACAGCTCTAGCTCCAGCCTCAACATCAGCTCATTTCGCCAAACATACCATTAATGAAATACAAGTTTTTGAGACACATGGCTTGGTAATATTAGGTTGAGAAGGTTGAGATAGGAGACAAGGGTGTATGAGAACCAATTTGGTTTTATGTTAGGAAGGTCATCGATCGAGGCTATCCACCTCCTCAAAAGTCTCAGGGAGAAGTACCGAGAAAGACAAAGGAACCTGCATATAACGTTCCTTGACCTGGAAAAAGCATATGATAGTGTCCCACGTGAGTTGATTTGGAGATCTCTTATTGATAAGGGAATACCATGGAGATACGTGATAGTCATTAAGGATATGTACGAATGGGCTAAGACTCGCGTGTCACGACCCTGGGCTTTTGGGATCTCGAGTTCTTCCTGGAAGTTGGGCTCCACCAGGGATCTGCCATTAGTCCTTACCTCTTCGCCTTGATTCAAGATGAGTTATCTAGAGGGATTCAAGAGGGCATCTCGTGGAACATGATTTTCGTTGACGACATTGTGCTGGCGGCAGAATCAGAAAAAGGGTTAAACAACAGACTGGAGCAATGGAGGGAGGCTTTTGAAGATAATGGTCTTCGGGTGGGCAGAGAGAAGAATGAATACCTAAGATGTGTGTAAAACCCTAAAAAAATCGTAAACGCGTTAAAAGACTATTTTGCCCCTAAAATTAAATATATGTGAAACACGTAAGATACGTCAAGTTCATTAAACACGATTCTAACCTAACTCGTAAGTAACTAACTTGCACAAAATGATAAAATCGAGTCACACTTATGTCTAAAATTCATAACACACGTTTACTTTATTGAATGGGCCGAAATATACAAACACTTACATACACATATTAACTTAAATTCCAAAGCCCATTTGATACTTTGATTTGGTCTTTGTTTTACCCTAGTGCTCAGCCGAAACCCCCCCCCCCTAAATCTCACTTCATTCTCATTTTATTAACCTACATATTACACATTCAAAAACACCTACAAAACCCTAGTTATCAAAAAGTGGCGGCTTGGTTTTTCTCTCCATTTCTGTCGACAACAAAGGGGTTTCAAAGGAGGTTCTTAGGACTTCGTGAAGCTGCTATGATCGTGGGTTAAGTGGTTCAAAAGATTGGCTTGGGTCATGGGTTGGCTAGGACGAAAAGGGAGGCTTGGTGTTGTTGTGTCGTAGGCTGCTAGGGCAAAAAGGGAGCGGCTGGTCGTGGGGTGCTAGGGAACAAAAAGGGTGTTGGTTTGTTTCACTTTGACCTTGTTCTTCCTCTTCTCTTCACTCTACAAAGGTAACGTCTAGCATCCATCATCTCACCTATTTTTCTTCTTTTGTTTCTTGTTGGTGTCGTGTGGTTTTTCTCCATACATATGATCATATACACGAATAAGCATATCACATATAATGGTAAATCATGGTCACATAAAATCATGACCTAGGCGCATGAAATAACAAATGGAATAAACCCTATTCGACTAATACATAACATGTTTCTTTAATTCTGTTTCGACCTCGCCATATACGACCCATATGTAATTTGTTTTGAATCCTTGCGACCTGCATATACACGACTAAAACATGTTTCATTATATTTTGTCGAGCTAAATGGAATGGATACACACAATTACACCTTGGCTTATTTGTATCGACTAATAGTAAAGGGGCTAATTTCGTTAATAGTCAAACTTGAAGGGTATTCGGTTCTAAATAAAAGAAAAGGACTTATTTTGTAAAATAGTGAAACATGAAGGTTGTCTTGTTAAAAATGATAAAAGAATGGACTAAAGTGGTAAACTAGTAAAGTTGGGATAATTAAAATTTTGACCCTCTACTTTGAAATAACAACACTTTAAACCCTAAACTTGTAGAACTCGGCATAAATGACCCTTAAACTATGATAATACTTGTTTTCATCATTTTAGCCTAATTTGATCTTGATTATATCATTTATGACTAAATCTGCTAAATACGAAAACCTGCTATTTTTGGAAAGTTGCTTAATATGGAAACCTGCTAATTATGGAAACCCGCCTAAAATAGAAAGTTACCAAAATGGAAAGTTACTAAAAGTGGAAACTCGCTAAAATGGAAAGCCTTCTAAAATGAGTAATCCGACCTTAATAAGCGTTATCTAATTCATATAGGTTCGGACAAGTAGATTGATTCATCTTGTGGCATTGCTTTCTTATTTTGCTTGATTCGAATGAGGTACATATATTCTGACCTTTCTCATAAGGTTTCTCGTGATCTCTTTGCATCTTTGATCTCTTGCCATTTTGTTATTGAACCTTTGCTTTGCTATTGGCCCCATTTGCTATTGAACCTTGCTATTGAACCTTTGATATTGAACCTCTGATGTTGAACCTTTGATATTGGACCTTGATATTGAACTATTGCTATGAACATCTGAAATGGGAACCATTGATATTGAACCTTTGATTATGAAGACTTATATATTGCTACACTTTGGACCTTTTGTATTGACCTGACAGTTTGATACCCGAGCCATTAACCAGGCATGGGGGTTCCATGTCCGTGTCATTGATGCACCAATGGCATGACTCTAGTGTGGTTGAGTGATGCTCCACATCGTCCTATATTGTATTGATTATGCGCTTCATTGTTATTGTTATGGCCACTATTGTCTCGCAGGGCGTATGGATGCATCCTAGATTTGTATTGTATTGTATTGACATTGATATTGTATTGGTGATGTGGTGCGCGTGTGCAATACACCCCTCACATTCGGGAGCTAGCTACTCCATTGGTTACCGAGGTCTCCTCCTATTGATTTGGTATTCCGAGGTCATCCTCCGAATACAATGGCTACTATTGATCTTGGGCTGCTATTGCCACTATTGATATTATCAGATTGTATTGTTGGCTTGGGATAGATTTCGACAACCCTTACACTTTTGATATACCTATATTGTACCTTCAGATTCCCCAACGCACCATATTCGTAGACATTGTCCATTACTCAAGACTTTATGTGACTCACTCTACTACCATGATATATATTCCATTGCATTGATCTATCATATTCTTATTCCTTTGCTTCGCACTATCATTCCATTCACGCATCGGGTTATTATATGATTATTGTATTTGATTATGCTATTACATGTTTCTATGTGACTACCGTTTACCTGCTACGAGATGAGTAATATGCGATTAAATGATTCACCTGTTGTCATCTGGCTATATGTTACCTTACTGTTATGTGACCCTTTGATTTGTCTGGTGACCATGCTAGTGTGTAATCGATTGTTTCATCTGTTTATCATGTATACTTTCGTTTGGTTAATCTCGTGGACTATGATCATCCGTTAATCTCGTGTGACTCCCTTTTTACTTTTTGATTATCCGTATTTTAGTATGTTTTATATTTGATGCAATATGTTGAATTCATTGAATTTTTAAATATATTTTTATTGGTATAATTTTATCAATTATTGTAAAACACAAATAAAAATATTTGCAAAGTTATGCCAAAAGTCAAACAAGACTATAATTTTGGGATGATGTAATTGTTGACCTCCTTATTGACACTCTTGCTTATGTTTGATATAAATGGCTCAAATTTATGTTAACTAGTTAACGTGTTTAGTTGCCTCGCTATGTCCTTAAATCATTCAATTATAACGCTCATGTTGTATCCCTATTTGATACGTGTGGCTACCATGTTTTGACCGCTTGATAAGGTTTTAAATGTACCTGAGGGTCGCTTAAGCCCTTATTTGATCACTTTTGTATCCGTTATTACTTAATATCGCTCCTTTTCACTTTTAGGTCTCTTGAAGGCAAATTGCTATAATGACACTTATTTAGACCGAAAAGGCGCGAATATATGAAGAAAATGGCCAAAGTCAAGAATCGAGACACCTGTCGCCGAAGACAAGGTGACGGCCATCGCTTATACGCCGATGCCTTGGAGTATTTTGTGACACACATATGCCAAATTTCATATTTTCAAGCGACGGTGTCGCTTTAAAAGAGTAGGCCGTCGCAACTCGAGACAAGACTAGATTTGATCCAGACGGCGCCGAAAGTCAAGAGGACGGCACACAAGCACAAGGTGACGCCGCAAGACTAACGCGGGCCAAGACGAAACCCTAATGAAGGCGATCCGACGGCGTCACAAAACATAAGGTGACGCCGCCTCATATGTAATCTTATATATAGAATCCAATTTTTCAAGATTTGTTTGTAGTCTTTTGGAGTAAAACCTAAACCGAACCAAGGTCGTCTTGTACAAGATTTTAGGGTTCCAAACCCTATCTTACATCAAGATAAGTGTTTTACTTTATTAATTCAATTATGTCTTTGATTATTTGTGTGTATGCTTGCATGTTCTCCATGTCCCGCTAATTTACTTGTGTGTTTGCTTAGGAATATGAAACTTAATTATTGAATATTGATTGGTTGTCTCTTATCTTAATTGTTAATGATCTAGTAATGCGATAGGTCATTCGTTGTGTACTTAATGCTTGATTAATCTTTGTGAACCTTAGGTTATAGCACCTAGAGCGGTTGTAAGCTAAACCATCCAAAAGGCCTTAGAGTTAGAGTTTATACTCCCTAGTGGGTTTTGTAGACGAGACCCTTGGTAAGTTCAAAGAGTTAGGGATAAACGATACCCTACGACTTTAGACACACAAAGCGATTAAGAATAAGGACGTGACAATTCACCATCAATAGGAGATAATTAAGGAGTAATAAAACCTAAGTGAACACATCTTTAAACTATCATAGAGCACACAATAATTAGACATAGACTACATACACCTTAGATTAGATAATTAGATAAATAGAGTAATCGGTAGAAATACCAACCCCTAATCCAAACCCCGAGATTCAGTATTTTTCCATTTCCTAAAAACATAAAAAGATAAAAATAATCTTCCTCAACCCCAACCTTAGCGTAGTAACTTCTCACTAGCATTCCTATTCCCTAGAGAACGATATCAATACCGTGGCTTATCCTAATACTACACTACAACGATTAGGTTCATCGCTTAGGTGTTATAAAACTTGCTCAAGAAAAGGAAGTTCCTTTGACCCCGAACGACGCATGTAGCGCTATCAAGTTTTTAGGCGTCACGGAGAATAGAATAGCTAGTTAGTAGTCCACCTCGCTTAGGTTTCTTTGCTTGATTCCTATCAAGTAAATTTTTCTCATTTTAGTTTCTCATAGTCTATCCCCTTCTTCGTGACCTTTGTTCGTAATCCCATCACTTTTCATCATGGAAGGTGATAACCAACCACCATTCATCAACCTACCACCAATGACCCGCCAAGAGCCCGTGCATTGGTGAATACTCGAGACCAAGCCACCTAGGCTATAGGAACACCATTGAGCTTCCGACCAAGCCCAAACTACGGCCTCATGATCCAGACACCATCCGGTTGTTGCAAACGGATGTGCATTCCATGGACTTCTTTCCAAGATCCAAATCGCCTTCTAAAGGATTTCTTAAAATTGTCGATTCCATCGACCTTGATGCTACTACTCGAGACCACGCTGCTCGCTTATTCTAATTCTCTTTAAGAAAACAAGCTAGTACATGGCTTTTTCATCTTCCCACGGGATCTATTTCAAGTGGAAGATCTCACTACCCGCTTTTCTTGCTAAGTTTTGCTCACCAAGCCCAAGTCAACCACTCGACCATTAGTCCTTCAACTCTTCGCAACCAAATCATTGATGAAATCAAAGACCTTAGTGAGTTGCACAGATGAGCGTTAATGAAGAAGATAGTGCTTATTTTAATCTTTACCCCACTAAGGAAGAGGTTGCCTACCATCAATACATAATCGATAATCCTTGATCACCCATCATTAGGATATGCCCAAAGATTAGAGAGGAAACTTGGAACCTAAAAATCCCTTGTATGATCGGATATAGGAGTGTCGACCAAGCTTACATAGATACGGAATCTCCCATTAATGTGATGTCATCTCGCCGCCTACAATGACATTATGAATGAGCGACTTAATATTAGGAGAGACCCTAAGTATCCAGTGGAGTTTGCAACTTTGTGGGAAGAGTCAGGATGTGCATGTCTTTATAGGAAATTTCACCTATCTAGTTGATTTTGTTGTCCTAGAAGATGTAGGATGCGTCATTGACTATAGCTTATCCCAAGTAGTGCTAGGGAAACCGCTTTGTTGAAACATCTAAAATGAGCCATAACAAGTATGATGAAACGGTTAGTTTTAAGGAAGGAACCGATGAAATCACTTATAGGATGCCTTGGAAAACAAATGAATATGGCCATCTACCCATTTTTGAACGAGACAACATCAAAGCTTTTGAGGACAAAAGCAAGGACGATGTTGAAAAAGGTTATAAATTTATGTGGAAAGAAGGAGGCTTTATTATAAGGATTGCTTGACCTCGGCCTAGATATAGAGTCGATGAAAATTTTGTCAATATGACAAGTCTCATCGAGAATGCAAAATGAGAAAACGTAAGGCACGACTCACGAGTCTAGCTACAAGACTATTAAATAAAGAAAAGCGCTTCGGGAGGCAACCCATGCTTAATTGTTTGCTTGTTAGTGTCGTATATCTTTTATTAATTGTTTATTCTCATGTTTAAATTTGTAAAATGCTTTATTTTGTTTTTAACCTCGCCTTAATTGCATATAAAGGTATTTTACATAAAGGATAAGTGTAGGGAGGATTACACACGCTTTCAAAGGAAACGTAAACATGAGAATAACAATTCATTAAAGATATATATGTGTGTTTGTTCGAGTCAAATGCTTGTATCGAGTCATAATGGATCTTTTCCGTAAATTTTTCCGATTCTAAAGATATAAATTTTCCGTAAAGTCGCACCGCTTTTGTCAGATAACCGACGGCGTCAGATTGCAACCGACAAATACGTGAAGGAGTAAAACAATGACATCGTTTTCTCGTTTTCGAGCTACTTATAAATTTTTGAATTTTTCGTGTCTTAATTTCCGTAAATTTCGTAAACATCCATTCCACAAGCATTATATCTTAGTTTAGTAGAGTCTTATATATATTATTATCACGATTTTACGCGAAGGTTTCGCTTTATTTTCTTCAAATGTGTGTTTTATTTATCAAGAAGAAGAAACACAAGATTGGAAGGAGCTTTTCACGCACACATTCTTCTTGGAAAGGATTTAACCACTACTTCACACACGGATCCTACCGAGCTAATCGTGGAGTATTAGTTTCTTTCGCTTTTCATTACCTTCTATTATCATAACTTTGATACTTTCGGGGAACATTGGGGACAATGTTCGCTTTAAGTGTAGGGGAGGGAAAATAAAACGGAACTTTGAAACTATACTTATCCTTGATTATTTGCTTTATTCAATTGTATTTGTGTAATAAACCATGAGAAAATGTCGGTTAGGGTAATTTTTGCACCAAATTTAAAAATTTCATGAAATATAGGAGTGGGCCATTAGTCTTAACAAAAGCGCCTCACGGATAGGAAGTTGCACGACTAGCACAAAACCCTTTACCACCTAAATTCCACCCAAAATGCGAGGATCGCCTTAGATTAGTAGGAATTAAAAGCATTCATCTTCAATGCTTAGAGTGTGAACCGTAGTATATTAGATTCTAGAACTTGTTTTGTGATGCATTCCGAGATCGCTAGTAAGACTACACTTGTGTAGTTAGGAATAACTAAATGATAAGAGGCATTAGGATAACCCTTGTTCGATACCGTAATATAATTACTTCTCCCACATCGTCGAGTAATTCTCCCACACCCTTTGCGTTGTACTCATATTTAGTAAACGATACCCTAGTTAACCCTCGAGCCTATCCTTTTCGCTGTTCTCGTGATGTTTTCGTTTTTCCGAATATCAATGAAGAGCATTATTTACACCCCACCCCAAATGTACACCCAAATCGCCTTAGCCTACCTTATATGCACTCACTTTTAGTGCATTATTGTTATCACCCTAAATCCTTAGTTCAATTATCTAGTTGCTTGCATGAGTTGCTAAGTCGAGTCATATCCTTTGTACACGCTTTGGGATGATTGGGCCTCATGGGAAAAGTTAAAGTTTATGAAATGATTGGAAGCGGAACGTTAAATTCCCTTATTTGCGTAATAACACACCCCAAGTGTTTTGATCTTTTCAATTCGGGTCAAATTAGTGTTAGAGTAATAAAACTCAAGTGTAGGGATGTGCCTATAAATCCCTATCATTTTGATGTTACCAGAGGATGGTAGAGCAAAAGTGTGAAAAAAAAATCGAAAAAAATAGAAAAAGAAAAAGAAAAAAAACAAAACAAAAACACGCGAGCTACCATCCTACATCTATCCTTTAAATCTATGTTTGTTTGTTTCGCTTAGCTAGAGTCTAGAGTGTCGAGTCTTGGCTTAGCAACGCCATTCTTCGTATGCTTGTAACATAGAGATTCTTGACTTGCCACCACTAAATAGCCTATCCAACCAAACCTTTTGTTTCCTCGCCGAAGCCTAACATTACAACCTTTAAAGACCTCTTTGATAGTCTTTCCTAGGTTCTACGCCAAAGCGATGGAGGTGTGATCTATTCTCAAGCCTATGATAATCTATGTACTAGGACCGGTTAATGAGTGTTTAATCTTCCATTTCAACTTGTTATATTGCATATACACCCGGAGAGATGCGAGTATCCAAACACCCCATGCGAGGTGCTAGTATGTAATTTCCGTGCTTGTTATGACTTTTGCCGGCTTATATGTGTTGTGGATGCTTTAAACCAATGCATCATGACCCCTAACTTATAAATTAATTGGCGAAACACATTTGCTTGAGGACAAGCAAATACCAAGTGTAGGGATATCCGATAAGGTTTTAAATGTACCTTTTTAGGGGTCGTTAAGTTCGTATTTGATCACTTTTGTATCCGTTATTACTTAATATCGCTCCTTTTCACTTTTAGGTCTCTTGAAGGAAAATTGCTATAATGACACTTATTTAGACGAAAAGGCGCGAATATACGAAGAAAATGGCCAAAGTCAAGAATCGAAACACCAAGTCAGCC
This sequence comes from Chrysanthemum lavandulifolium, assembly GCA_022545495.1. Classification (NCBI taxonomy): domain Eukaryota; kingdom Viridiplantae; phylum Streptophyta; class Magnoliopsida; order Asterales; family Asteraceae; genus Chrysanthemum; species Chrysanthemum lavandulifolium. The sequence goes on from CM040241.1 coordinate 14,057,453, forward strand.
GAAGATAGGTGATGGCGCCACTGCTATACGCCGACGCCATCGGAGTATTTTTGACTACACGATGCCAAATTTCATATTTTCAAGTGACGTGTCGCTTTAAAAGAGTAGACCGTCGCAACTCGTGAAGGCCTAGATTTGATCCGACGGCGCCGAAAGTTGAAGAGACGGCGCCACAAGGTATGCGTGACGCCGCCGCAAGACTAACGCGCCAAGACGAAACCTCGATGATAGAGATCCGACCGCCACAAAACATAAGGTGACGCCTGCCGATATGTAATCTTATATATAGAATCCGAATTTTTCAGATAGATGTGTAGTCTTTTGGAGTAAAACCTAAACCGAACCAAGGCTGTCTTGTACAAGATTTTAGGGTTCCAAACCCTATCTTACATCAAGATAAGTGTTTTACTTCATTAATTCAATTATGTCTTTGATTATTTATGTGTATGCTTGCATGTTCTCCATGTCCGGCTAATTTACTTGTGCGTTTGCTTAGGGAATATGAAACTTAATTATTGAATATTGATTGGTTGTCTCTTATCTTAATTGTTAATGATCTAGTAATGTGATAGGTCATTCGTTGTGTACTTAATGCTTGATTAATCTTTGTGAACCTTAGGTTATAGCACCTAGAGCGGTTGTAAGCTAAACCATCCAAAGAGGCCTTAGAGTTAGAGTTTATACTCCCTAGTAGGTTTTGTAGACGAGACCCTTTGGTAAGTTCAAAGAGTTAGGATAAACGATACCATACGACTTTAGACACACAACGCGATTAAGAATAAGGACGTGACAATTCAACCATCAATAGGAGATAATTAAGGAGTAATAAAACCTAAGTGAACACATCTTTAAACTATCATACGAGCACACAATAATTAGACATAGACTACATACACCTTAGATTAGATAATTAGATAAGTAGAGTAATCGGTAGAAATACCAACCCCTAATCCAAACCCCGAGATTCGTATTTTTCCATTTCCTAAAAACATAAAAAGAAAAAATAATCTTCCTCAACCCCAACATTAGCGTAGTAACTTCTCACTAGCATTCATATTCCCTAGAGAACGATATCAATACCCGTGGCATATCCTAATACTACACTACAACGATTAGGTTCACTTCCTAGGGTGTTATAAAACTTGCTCAAGAAAAGGAAGTTCCTTGACCCGAACGACGCGCAGAGCGTTATCACTGCGATAGTATTTTTCGTTATGATACTTGTTATGTTGTTAACTGTGGGTTACTTGACTTGTGTGATTGCTATGCTCACTTTCTAACTAGTTGCTTCCGCTAGCTTTTAGATTTCCGTTTGGCTTATATGTATTCTGATTTCCCGACTAATTGTATGCCTGGTTATTTAGATGTGCTTATGTATATGTCATCGATGTGTTACTTGCTTATTCTCCTCTGTTATCTGTTCTTTCTGGATATCTGTTACTATTGTGTTCTGCAGGATCCTCATTGACTCGTTGTTTCCTTTCCGTTCCGACCTTGTTATTGTTTCCTTTGTTTCATTGCGTATTTCTGATTTTGTTTAGCTTTCATTTTGTTATATCTGTTCACTGGGCTTTTTAAGCTCAACCACATTTCTTTTCCTGCGGCAGGTTTTAGGTTGGAAGATGGGCTTTGATGGGCTGAGAGTTGGATTCTTGAGTGGACCGACCCTAGTTACCTTATTATTTTGGGACTTATTTTGAAGAGCTATTGTTTTGAGATTTCTTTTCATTTTGGATTTTGTGTATTTCTTTGTAAGTCATTCGTTTATATGACTTGGTATTTTATTTTATAAGGCTTCCGCTTGTAAAATTTTATTTGTATGTTCTGATATGACACCAGAATGTGACACTCCTACCCTTGCCGAGTTAAGGTGTTACATGTGAGTTTGGGAAGATCGAGTCAGACCACCAGGAAGATACGGATATTCGCATCGGTGACCAGATCCTACCACCTAAGGAGTCTTTTAGATATCTAGGATCGATGATTCACAATTCAGGGAAGATAGACGAGGACGTGACCCATCGTATTCGAGCTAGATGGGCGAGATGGAGGGCGGCGTCGGGATTCCTTTGTGATAGGATCGTCCCTTTTAAGTTAAAGGGAAAGTTTTATAAGGTGGCGATTAGACTGGCTATGTTGTATGGGTCTGAGTGTTGGCCCATCTCCAAGGCTCATGCTTAAAGATTAGAGGTGGCAGAATTGAGAATGCTAAGATGGAACTGTGGGAAAACCTTGCTTGACATGATCCCGAACGGTGTTTTCATAGCAAAACTTAAGGTCGGGAATATTATTTCAAAGATGAGAGAAGGAACGTTGAGGTGGTTAGGTCATGTCAGGAGGAGGCCACAATCAGCGCCCGTAAGAAGAGTCGAAGCGCTAGTAGTTGATGGTGTGAGAATGAGAGGTAGACCCAAACTCAGGTGGGAGGATAGACTAAAGTTCGACATGAAGGAGCTGCTCTTGTCCGAGGACATGACCTCAGATAGGAATGCGTGGAAAGATAGAATTAGGATCTGCGGGTAGTTCAGGCTAGGTGTTAGGCTATTTAGGCGTCTGTTGTCGCCTTGCTGCTGCTTTTTAGTTTTGGTGCCTTGCTTTGGCTTTGCCTTAGCTTTAGGCCCCGTGGGTTGATTTGCCTTGCTCTGTGTTGCTCCCTTAGGTTGACTTGCTTCTCTTTGTGCCTTGGATCTTGGTTTTCTTTGCTTTTCTGCTTTTGTGTTTCCTTTCTTGTGCTTTTCGCGTGCCCCCTTGCCTTTCATCGGGTTCTTTGTTTTGGTTCTGCTTTGTTTTTAGGTAGTATTTAGTGTTTGGCTTTTTAGACGTCTCTTTGTCGCCTTGCTTTCGGTGCCTCGTTTTTGCTTTGCCTTAGCTTTAGGTCCCGTGGGTTGATTTGCCTTGCTTTGTGTTACTCCCTTAGGTTTGTTTGCTTCTCTTTGTGCCTTGGCTCTTGGTTTTTGTTTTCGGGTAGGCTTTTGTGCTTTTGTTAGCATGTTTGCGTGTTTTGATCGCCCCGTCACCGCTTTTATGTCACATCGACCTTTTGTCCTCCTTTTGCTCTCTCTTCTCTTCTTTATCACCCGCACACCTGCACCAGCCGGAGGTCTCATTGGAAGCAATTTCTCTACTCCAGGGTTTATCTTGGAGTAGGGGTAGGATCTGTCTACATTATACCTCCCCATACCCTGCCCCGGCGGCACTGGGTTTGTTGTGGCTTGGTAATATTAATTATTCTAAAAATCTTTTAGAAAAATTTTCTACATTGAGAGAATTTTGTAAACATAAATTTTTGCTAAATAAAAGTATTATATAAAAATTATGTTGCAAAACTAAAAAACCTGCTAAGAAATGTCTAAACTTAAAACTAAGATTTTGTTTGGCTATTTGATCAGGAAAATTATGGGAAAAATTTTCTGTTCTACATGCATCATGCAACAACCAAAAACAAACATTTTGGTATTTTCTCTTCATGTGATCTTACCATACAAAATGAAGAATAATCGTGGATCTCGACCTGACGGACGATTCTTCATCATAATCTGCGTTGCTGCTGTTATCGGAGGGATCTTTCTTCTCCCGAGTTTCATCGGTATAGGTGACCAGACACATCTTTTCTGCAGCGAATCAATCTCAGAGGAGTTTTATCCCTCAACCACTACACCGCTGCAGCTAGACGCGATCCTGCATTATGCCACCTCACAAGTTTTCCCACAGCAATCAGTAGCCGAGATCATGGTGTCTTTCGATGTTCTAGTGGCAAAAGCCCCGTGTAATTTCCTTATTTTTGGGCTCGGGTATGATTCCCTAATGTGGGCTGCGTTTAATCCCAAAGGAAAAACAATGTTCCTTGAAAGAAGACCCATTGTCGGTCTGAAGTATACTCAAAACTGCACCAAATCTTAAAGTAGGTATCATTAATTACCGGACAAAGCTTGAGAACGCCGAAAAGCTCATGAAACCGTACTGATCTGAACCGGAATGTGCAAAAGGTTATATACAAGGTAATACACGGTGCAAGTTAGCAATTACCGCTTTACCTGAAGAGGTGTATGCTAACGAGTGGGATGTGATAATGATTGATGCGCCAAGGGGGTAATTTAAGGAGGCCCCCCGGAAGAATGGGGGCGATTTACTCGGCTGCTGTGATGGCGCGGAATAGGAAAAAACCGGGTGTGACCCACGTGTTTTTGCACGATGTGGACAGGAAGGTGGAAAAGGCTTACGCTGAAGAGTTTTTGTGTAGGAAGAACTTGAGTGGCATTTTGAGATACCACCTGCTGAGAATGTAACGACAGAGAATGCTAGGTTTTGTTAGAATTTTCAGCAACCCTAACCATTATGTTGCCATTGTATTATACTTAAGTTAAAGCTTACCTTTTGTAACTAGTATCCGCAATTATATAGGGACAGAGCACAACCCGTGCTAGAATAAAATCGTAAGCTAGAGTGCCTCATAAATCTAATGTTCGTCCTAGATTTAGCATAGAAACATGTATACAAAGTAAACAATAAATTTGATTGCCACATGAACACAAGTAAAGAATCCGAGTTAAACATTATCTAACGAGTATTACAGACAATGAGAACACTTGAAAAACAAGGTGATAACTAATAGCCCTTGCATTGACATCACGTTTTTGGCATGAAACATCTGATCTATACAATTTCAACAGTATTAGACCGGTCATTTGACTGTCAAAACTCGCAAACCATCAGTCCGAATCTTTGATTCCCAAAACAGCCCTTTGCAGCGATGCATAATGCAAGTGTGAAACAAGTGAAGTGTTGACTTTCCTACAATAGATCGAAATCGTACAAGAAAGTCAGCACAAGTCCTACATGATCCTACAATCGATACAGATTCTAAGGTATTTATTTTCATGAACTTAAGAAGAAAGATAGCCCTTATATATAAAAGAAAAACGGAAAGAAAATTATCATCCAAAAAAATTTGAAATTGTATACGTGAGCTTCAAGTCACAGATAAGTGGGTAGATGTGATAATTTTGACCCATTTATTTAGGTGATATTTTGTCTCAAAAGGGTCAAACCGATAAAACTCAATAACTTAGCTAAACATGGAAACGGGTCAAACCGGGTTGAAAGTCCTCCAAAGAGTCATTAAATTGCATATATCTAAACACGAAACAAGACAAAATGAGAAGATGCTTAGCTTAAGGTCCAACAGTGATTTGATGAAACAAAAAACGTTAAACAGCCGCACAGATGAAGAAAAAGATGCAACTAATGATCACAAAAAAAAAAAAAAAAAAAAAAAAAAAAAAAAAAAAGCAGCATGAGAATGTAACGAGATGCATAGTTTTCGATCGATACCGAAAATGAAGAGATAAGCTACAGAAAGTATTTCATCCTTTCATCGCTCTTCATAGCATTGTATACAGCTTGAACCTGGTAAAGACAGTCGGTATGTGGTCGTCACTCGTCAGAATGACTAATAAAAAATATACACAATTCTAAGTTCAATGATGGGATAGAAGAAAAGACCTGCTCACTAGAAACGACTTGAACATGCCCAATGTTCACCGACACATACTTCCAACCAGATGACATCTTCTGCTTCACCTGGCCCTGTTGTGAATCATAATAAGTTGAAAATACGTGGAGAACACAGCCTAGGAGTTGGAAAGTGTTGGAAATGTATATATATTTATAAACACGTAAATGTCCGGATTCAAACTCGTGACCACGGGATTGCACACATTAGCAAATGAGAATTAAAGTTAAATAATTAATGTTAATGTTTACGATTAATTATTGCACATAAAGTCCATTTAACGATCGTTAAGTATTTAACGGAAAAATGACTAACGACCGTTAAATGAAAAGAGAAAGGACTAGTAATGAAAAATCTTGAAATGGAAAAGTTTTGGGTTTTCTCTTGGGCTTGCATCATGGCCGGCCAAGGGGGCTTCTCCAAGCCCTAATCCCTAACTTGTTTTTCAAGATTTCCATTCACTATATAAGCAAGGCTAGGTTCTAGGGTTTTTTGATAACTTTGTGCATTGAATTAACCCTAGATCTCTCCTCTCCTCTCTCTTGTCCCTATTCAGCCGAACACCCCATTGTTAGGGAGTTTGGTTTCGTTTTTTAAAACGAGGACTTGTGTTAGATCTAGCAATCGCTTGATTCGTTGGTTAATTCATGTGTACAAGAACGTGGTAGTAAGACACTATTCTTACACCAATTGGTTTGAGTTGTAAACGGTAAGGACAACTCTTCAAACCACTTCTTTGTTTTGCTCAAGAGATCGACATTCGCAAGAGGTACGTTACGCATACTTTCGCTAATTATTTATTTGTTATGATCTTTAGTCTTCCGCTATGTACTCTTGATGTCTTTATGTTTTATTGTATTTTATATATTATAAACTCAACAAAGGGCATCACGAGCCTTGTATAACAAGTAATTAATTATCAAACACATAAATAAAATAAACATGTTGTGTTATTATTTGTATGCGAGATCTAGGGTTTGCAAAACCTAAACCCTAATTTTTAGGGGCGTTTATTTTGGTGCCCTAATTAGGGTTTTGTAAACTAAAGTTTTAATTGGATTAGAAACCCTATGATGCATGCAATTTTATGTGTATTATGTAACTCTATTTAATTGCATTAATTGTTAAGTGTAATTTTATGTCCATGATAATTATCGCATGTTTTATCATGGATCCGCTTTTATTGTATGTTCTACTTGTTTAAGTGATATACACTAAATTATGATAGATCTAAAATTGGGAAGACCTCAATCATTATTAATTTAATCAATTATGTGCTATGTGGTATGTATTTAATTTTGACTTACGCAATCGATGAATCGATGCATGTGGCTCACCTTGTACATAGATGAAAACGGGTGAAAGTCTTAATTAAATATATGCATATTGACAGATCTAGAATTGGTTATTAATAGGATTTATCAAAAATGTTTGCATGTGGCTATTTGATATGCATGACTTATTTTTGTTATGCATTCATTGTTTATTTGTTTATTTTTATAAATACTTGCTTGTTTGTTATGTGTAACAAGGGTATTTTTTACAAGAAAAATAAACTGACCTAAACAATGGTGAAACATGTATTTTTAAGCATAGTAATCATAATCGTTTAATTGATTGGTGACTTTGGTACAAATGGTCCGAATGGCTCACCCATTAGAATGAACTATAAAGGGTTAATAAAGAAGTGCACAAATACACCGAAAGGATGTCTAAGGTTATGCTTTAGCGCCACCGGTCCCTCGCCTGTAAGTTCGAATGGAGCTACTTAGTAAGCCATTAAATGTGCAAGCTCATCTTAAGGGCTAATTAGTTTTAATTCCATGCGCCACTTGGTGGTAATTACCAAACACTAAGTGTTTACACTTATGCAAAAGTACGGTATAATGGATGATAATTAACACTAAATTCCTTGATTGGTGAATCCAATACCTCAATTAAAGTTTGATGATGAAAAGCTTATACATTAAAACAAGATATAAATGTTTTAATAAAACCTATGTTACGAAGATGAATGCATGACATCTTTGTACATATTTGATTTGACATCAAAATAATTACCCTTTAATTTAAGTTATATGCCATCCAACGAAACGGAAACACCTAAGATTACCTTTTATTTGCGTGAGAACGTGATCTAGATCGTAATCAAAGGGTAAAATATCCACGTGACGTGAGAACGGGCATGGATGATTTTGCAGTTTCTTAAGTTGGACAACTTAATTGAGTTTTGTAGTGAGAACTAGCAACTCAAGGCATAAGATGGGATAAAACATGTTTACATGGCAATTGAAATTGGCTAAATGTAAATCCCATAAATCTAGGAATTGCAATTTGAAAATTGGCAATTGAGATTCGACTCGCACCATCTTGAATAATTTCATTACTAGCGCATCAACCGATGTGATGAAACTATGTCAATTGGATCCTAGTTTTCAAATGAAAATTAAATGGTTATATGATTATGAACCATGGGTATTTAATTTTCTTGAAAAGGTTAATTATCGAAAATACTAAAATTGAATTTTGTAATTCTTTTGAAAATATAAATGCAACATTTAACCGTAAACGTGGTTTAGTCTTTTATTAGTAAATTGATCCATTCTGTTTTCAAACAATTTTTTGATCGAGAATAATTTACCGAAAAGATAAACAAAGTCTCTTTTCCATGGGAGAAGAATGAGACTCAATCTTATTCCTTTTCATGAATGAGAAAGGAATTATAGGAACATTTGAATTGTCTAAATTCTAATGTAACTCATAGCAATGAATTGCACATCTTATTTTCCATAAAGATTTCATTACCCTAATTTGGTGAATGAATCCTTTTGTAACAAACATGAGATTTGGTTAATCGAAAACATGTATATGAGCTACTAAATTAGAAGATAGACTAATTATCGCGAAAATTGGTAAAAGGCAAACTAGCTAATTTATCTAGTTGTTTTGCTTTAACCTTTAAAGGTGCTACATACCGTATGGGCATGGTAGGCTCATAAGGAAGAAATTGCATACCCAATTTTTCAAGTTAATAACATTGATGGATAACCCATCATTCACAGAGTAGAATACACCTTTAGTACCTTAGTAATGATTACGTATGGTTCTTTAAAGGTGTAGGAAAGTAAAAGCAAGCAAGTTGTTTTCACCGGTTATGCAACACTTACAATGTTGTCGATTCGGTGGGAGCATTTGTGTTGCATTCTCGAATAAGAAGTTGTTTTATTGATTTCTAATTCAGTGGGAGCTACATGCCTTATTTCATGTGTAGTAACCTATATTATCTTCAAAGATAATTACTTTCCAATTGTAGGCACTTATGTTTTTAAGGAGAGTCATGTGTGTTTCCTTACTAATCAATATAGTCCTACATCTACTTGTTATATCTATGACACAAATCATATTAATCAAATAAACGAACGTGTATCGTGTTGTTTATTTGCTACATGATGTTGTTACATGCACAAGTGGGAGAAATCTTTATTGTGTGCAAGGTACAACACATGTAAATATGATTTAAATGGATTCTCTTGACCGCAAGGTAAGAGAGTAACGTTCTAATAGGAATTATACATTTAAATGTGTATGATTGCCCTATTAAGAACATGTGTCAAGATGATAACAAAGACTACTTTATTTTAAATATTTATGTCATTCAATATTTAAGAAACACTTGTTGTTGCAATTTATGTTACGTGAGAACGTGAACTAGATTATAGACCAAGGTAAAATATCCACGTGTCGTGAGAACGAGCATGGATGATTTTGCGCTTACATTGAACATTTCATGGAATGACATAATTAAATTAAGTAATCTAATACTACTTTGATTTTAAGTATTCATTGAATGACTTAAATATATGTAGTAAATATTAACTTGAAATATTAAATTGAAACCCGAGGTGGTGTTCATAATTACTTTAATTATAAATGTTTATGATTTTGTAAAGTCACAAACATGAAGTCTTTTAATACAAGACTTACGATATAAAGTAAGACGTTAACTTGTTGTGTTTTAAGACATATGCATGAAGTCAATGAGTTGATCAATGACTTATAACGTATAGTGGGATTATAACTGATATGTCTTTTGACTTGGTCAAGAATACTTATGTTATAATACATGCAATTGACTTGGTAATTCTATTGTACCATTAAGTTTTACTTTGTTGGTAAATAGGTAAGCCAAAGAATAGATGGTTATCTTAAATATTGTTAGATTATCTTACAGTATTAATTCTAATGGAATACCATACTTTTATGTATGTTCAGTTAGAATAATCAAAATCTATTGGCATTGTTTGATTCAAGATAACTATAGTTTCTTCCAAAACGTTATCAAGGTTAGTAGATTGAGTATAGATTGAATATACTCAATAAGACTCCAACCTAGAAGATTGATAAGACACCATTTGTTTATGGAATGTGATGAATCACATTAAGTCTTATAATGAAGCTCTGAATTTGTTAAACTACTTGTAAAGTGGGTTGTAACAAACTAAAGTCAGGAACTATCAATGTTTTTGTAATATCCCAAAAGAGAATAATGTATTGTTGCTTTACTTGCTAAACTATTTAAAGGTAATCTTTAAATTTTTAAAGGCAAGTGGGAGTTTTGTTTAGATCTTGAAAGATTGAATTACAAAATACATAATCTTCTAAAATGCACTAGCAAATATCATGATGAGGCTAAACATGTAAATGATAGACCTCAATATGATGGAATTGTCATTCATAGATCCGTAAGGATATCTCAGATATTTAATATGCTGAGGATTATGAGTTACAGGATCATGGTAAGCATGTTAATCATGATGATGAATTTACCAAATGTGGAATTGTGGTAAATCAATCATACTATGAATGTTGAGATGTTGTCCATAAAGATAATCAATTTTAGATACTTGGTTTATCTAAATGAAGATGATTTTCTTCAAAGGATGAAAACCCTAGTGGTTTAAATCTTTGTGTAGAAATCATATGGACAATATTGTACACGTATTTAATGCATGTCTAGTGATAATAATATTAATCATACTTAAGCAATTAACTATGATTGAATATTCTTTACTAGATACATTAAATAGAAGTATAAAGATTATAATTGTCATACTTAGTTTCATTGATGTGAAATTTTGACAATGAATATCAAAACTCTTTGTTTTGGAATTACTTTATGAGGACGATAAGTAATGCAAAGGAGTTTTATGAATTCAAATAATCTTTGAATATGTACAAACTGCAAGAATCCATGAATGGATATATGCATGCATCTAGGAGATGATTCTTATGTTTAATATTAAATCCATGTTTGATTGAATAATTAAAATAAGATAGCTCGTAAGTATTCCTGAAAGCTAGTGGGAGTATTATTTTTTAAATCTTATATGTTGTATGGGCAACTACATTCCACCTAAATTAAGTTTTTAGTTGGGAATGAACTTCGTTTGTAAGATTTGGAAATAAGATATATAACCTTGGAATATATGTTTATTATTATAAACATATGCGGTAAATAAATGAGTCTAATAGAACATGATGGATATATAATGAGATCTTAAAGTCTAACTTGAAGATTCATCATATACATCATGTTGTAAGATTGTTGTGTCATGCTTGATTACAAGATGGTTTGACAACATTGAAAGTTGTTTGTGTAATAAATATTTTAAAAGGAATATGTTTGGATTTAGAATCACATTTCATAGTCTGGAGATGCTCCTAGATTCTATGGATGAAAATATGGCAATTATTTCATAATTGTCATTGCCAACAAACTTGAGTTTTGGTAGGCACCAACATTATACTATAACTGTTCAAAGTTTACGGATGTTTAAAGAGCATATTGTTGTACACAATGATTGCTGGAATAATTGAGATGACACTCAATTCTAGTCATGGTATCCTTGATGATGACCATGTTGACTAGTTTTGCTCAACTAAGAGCATAGTTGCATTATATATTAAAGAATGAAGAATACTTTAAAACTTTAAAGTTTTGAAAGATGATTGTCATAAAAGGGTGGTTCAGGTTATCACGCACCTTATGGAATGATATGACAATATCAAGATATGTGTAAACATATACAAGAAATTCACTTGTTGAATTCTTGAAATAAGTATTCTCAAAAATCCTATAGATCAAAGTTAGTTGAAATTATGCCCTGTCAACAAGTATGATTATCATGACTTGAGGCAAAATTCATTAACTAAGAATTATCATGCATTGATCTATTTAGTATTTGGATAAAGGATATTGTAAACATTATTATTCAAATGAAATAAAGTATTTTGTTACGCTTATTATTCATTTATTATGATGTTATCCTATATTTGCATGTTTAAATCCTTGAATAACTTAAGTTATTCTAAATAGTCCGTTGTCAATCAATAACATGGGAATGATATTGAATTAAGACAAATCGAGTATTAGTTAGAATATACTTGAAAGTATATTGATGCGTAGCATGACTAATTTAGATGATATTCAATGAATTGAGTATAAGACTTATCCCACCCACATGATAATACTTTATGGATCTTTGTCATTAAGTATATCATGGATATTTATCCTCGACTTGAGATACCGAGATATGTCATGGATGTAGTGCATTTTGTGAAGCAATCTAACGCTATACGAATCGGTAGTTATAAGGGTTGTTTTCGAAGTGTTGCGAAATCTATGAATCCTCGCTTGTAGTCAAAATGGGATTTGTTTCCTTCAAATTTATTTTGAAGTATAATACTCTTGGGCCCTCGTAGGGTTGTTAAGATGTTTGCATGGCCATGCCCAAGGTCTTCGGAATATGTTAAGAAGAATTGGTAATCTTGATCAATCACATAAAGCGAGAAATGAATAGTTAATTAAGAAATGAGTGAGATCCATATTCTTATTAACATGGTATTAGAAACAAAGGATGAATATGATGATGAATCATCGAAACTTGGTTTTCTCCGAAAACCATACACGAGTTGTAGGGGGCATTGGCGTGTTGCTAGACGCTAACCAATGTCATTTCACGCTTTGTAAACATATCCAGTGGGAGTCGTTGGAATGTATATATTTACAAACACGTAAATGTCCGGATTCGAACTCGTGACCACGGATTGCACACATTAGCGAATGAGAATTAAAGTTAAATAATTAATGTTAATGTTTACGATTAATTATTGCACATTAAGTCCATTTAACGATCGTTAAGTATTTAACGGAAAATGACTAACGACCGTTAAATGAAAGAGAAAGGACTAGTAATGGAAAATCTTGAAAGGAAAAGTTTTGGGTTTCTTTGGGCTTGCATCATGGCCGGCCAAGGGGGCTTCTCCAAGCCCTAATCCCTAACTTGTTGTCCAAGATTTCGATTCACTATATAAGCAAGGCTAGCTTCTAGGGTATTTTGATAACTTTGTGCATTGAATTAACCCTAGATCTCTCCTCTCCTCTCTCTTGTCCCTATTCGGCCGAACACCCCATTGTTAGGGAGTTTGGTTTCGTTTATCCTTAAAACGAGGACTTGTGTTAGATCTAGCAATCGCTGATTCGTTGGTTAATTCGTGTGTACAAGAACGTGGTAGTAAGACACTATTCTTACACCAATTGGTTTGAGTTGTAAAACGGTAAGGACAACTCTTCAAACCACTTCTATGTTTTTCTCAAGAGATCGACATTCGCAAGAGGTACGTTACGCATACTTTCGCTTAATTATTTATTTGTTATGATCTTTAGTCTTCCATGTGTACTCTTGATGTCTTTATGTTTTATTGTATTTTATATATCATAAACTCATATGTTCGTGAACGTCCGATTATGCGTTCATTAACGTTTTTATGTTAATTTATTTATTTATGTTCGTATATGATATCTTTTAATTGTATGATTTAAGATTGGTTTATTTAAACAAAACAATATTTTTAAAACAATATATTGTGGATAATTTAATAAAGTTTATGTTTGTTTCTCTATGTTCATTTATGTTCGATCGTTTAGCGTTCGTTTAATGTCTTAATAAACGAAGATAAACGAACATGAACAACTCATTTTATTAATAAACGAACATGAACAAGAATATTTATCCGTTTAAGTGTTCGTGTTCGTTTATTTGTCCGGTTAAAATTAAATGAACGAACATGAACACGGCTCCGTTCGTGTTCGTCCGATTCGTTTACAGCCCTAATCGGCACATGTAGTTGTAGGATGCAGTTAATGTACCTGTGGAATTTGGTGTTGAAGGACTGATTCGACAGCAATTACCATAGCGTGCACAAAATCATCACCTCCCGTTCCAATTGCTGTAAACCCTCGTACTGTTGGGTACGTATTTACCTGTTTACAAGAATAAACAAGACCTTTTAGCTCAAAACTAAAAACAAATAGCAGATCGAGACAGATTATACTTTAACCGTATATAACAACCTAGTAAACTAGTGCAAATCTATCTTCCAAGTTACGGCTCGACTTTTGTGGTCAAGTTGCTATAGTTTTCATTTTGTATTGTTAATATATGGAGTATCATTTTTGTCGGTAGCGTTTCCATACAACTTTGGCATAGACGCATAGTACATGGTTATTGACAACTCAAGAGTGAACTTCATTTTGTCATTAAGAAACTAGCACAAAAAAACCTGACATAAAAACAATATACCGGCAGTTTGCACATGTGATATGTTCATATTTACCTTTTTAGAAAGTGAAGGCGGGATAGGGCAGATCGAAAACCAGACTCGACTGAAAAACCGAATTTAACCGACTAATTCGGTTCTATTTTGGCCTTTTGGGTTACGATCCAGATCAGATCGTTCGATTCGAGCCAGAATAAAAAAAACACAACTAAATCATCCTGTTAGCCATCAAAGAATCATCAATTTGTGTTCATTGGTATTGTAAGGTTTATCATAAATTATGCAAGATGACGATAATGCCCCTTTGGTTTTGATTATGCTTGAGCAAGTTTGGTTTTGAGTAAGTTGCAAAAATAGTCCTTCTAATATGTTTATATTGCAAGTGTAGTCTTTATCTTATAGACATTGCAGACGAGTTTTTGGTATTTTTGACAAGATTTGCAGGTTTTTCGAAAAGTTTGACCATCGTTGACCATCATTATCATTTTCATCATTTAAACAGTTGATTCTTGTATGACATATTCTTCTAACATTAGTACTCCTAATTTTACACCCACATGTTGAATTCGACCTTAGTGTTTTGGATAAGGAAACTGAAGTGCGTTTATTAGGAGGCAATAATAGCCATGGTTCGTTTAGCATCAATGTTCTCAACACCATCCTGTTGCTAGCCATCAAAGAATCATCAATTTGTGTTCATTGGTATTTTCTAAGGTTTATCATAAGTCATACTAAATGACGATAATGCCCCTTTCTTTTTGATTATGCTTGAGCAAGTTGCAAAAAATAGTCCTTGTGATATGTTGATATTGCAACTGTACTCTTTACATTTTCGAATGTGCTTGTTTTAATTTAATGGCAAAACAGATCGAAAATCGGATTGAACCGAAAACAAGCAAAACCAACCATAATCGATTTGGTTTTCGGTTATGTATACTTATGGTTTTTGTTTTGGCTCAAATCGATTCGATTCGGAACGGTTCGAGCCAAAAGCAAGAAAATGCATAAACTATATAAATTGAACCGAATGGACTAACATAAACCAAATCGAGTCATTTAGGGTTCATGTCTTCCATAAATTGATTTTCGATTCAATTGTTTAATTTCAAATCGGTTTGACCCGATGCTTAGCCCTTTTGGATACTATTGGTGTAGATATCAAATCGATTCGGTTCGGTTCGAGCCAAAAGCAAGGAAAAATGCATAAACTATATAAATTGAACCGAATGGACTAACACAAAACCAAATCGAACTGAGTCATTTTGGTTAGGTTTTTGGTTCATGTCTTCCATAAATTGATTTTCGATTCAATTCGGTTTTAATCAGTTCAAATCGGTTTGACCCGATGCTTAGCCCTACTGTGGGATACTATTGGTGTAGATATCATCCCTTAGCATTGTAGATTTACGAATTTAGTTTATTTTGGCAAAACTTTTATTTTTGTTTTCTAGTAATGAGGTTTCAAAGCTAAGTATATAATAATTCAACAAGATTCAATCCCTCTTTCATGAGGTATGGACGTTATAAGATGTAAAGAGTCTTACCCCTACCCGCAAGTAGAGGTCACTTTCATACAACCTTCTTCGTTTTCTCTTATTCTTTGTTAGTACAATTGTTTTCTCTTAGCTATTTCCATTATTGTTTTTGCCGCTTCCAAACCAACATCAATGCTAGGAATTCAAAGCAACAAGATTTTATTTATTTATTTATTTATTTATTTATTTGTTTATTTATTTTTTATTATTATTTAATTTTAACTAAAAAAACTCTAAGTAAAAACAGGGGATTTTTGAATCGAGAACCTTAATCCTAAATGATCACCCACTAAATAAAGGACCTGTTAACGAGATAAAATCAAATGATTAATTCACATAAACAAGAACGTTATAAGGTTTATAGAATCAACGAGGAATGATTGAAAGATCGGATATGAAGAGATAAGGAAGTCACTACAAAGCATTCCACCCTTTATTCATCTTTCTCTTTCTACCAACCATCTTTCTCTTTCTAACTACCCTTCCTCACTCTAAAACTTGTATACTATTGATTGGTGAATTATTACTACTCCTTCCGTCTCATATTAAATGTCCACTTTGAATTTTCAAAGTATCTTTTCATTAATTTTGACCTTAAATATTTATCTTTGTGTTATATAAAATTTGATGCAAAATATATGAATGAATTGTGTTTTAAATATATTTTCGTTGATATAATTTTTATCAAGTATTATATAATACAAACAAAAATATTTAAGGTAAAATTTGAAGAAAAAGACTCCAAAAGTCAAAAATAGACACTTAATATGGGACGGAGAGAGTACATGTTAGTGGACTCTAAGAGTGTACGTAAAAAATAACCTTTAAAAAAAGTTTAAGTCAACTTCTTATAAGGGATCTTAAAGTGTAATTAGTTAAACATAGGCTTTATCTGAAACTACTTGAACAGTCAAGGGCTTCAACTATCAAATGCCGAAAGTTTTAAGTTATGGGTTTATAAAAACCCAAATTTCGTCACAAAACACAAAACATAAACGCACACACAATCTCTGGAAATTTCGGTTCCAAGAACATCAAATCACAATCTTCCAGTCAATCTTAAAAGTAAGTTTCTTAAATCATTCTTTACTTCGTTTTAAAGGATGGTTTTTTAATGATCGAAACTAGGGTTTCGGTTAGGGTTTTACAAGACTGTGCATAATTAAGTAGGTCAGGCATGCTTAGATTAGTGGTTTAACATATTTTCTGTTTGTTTGTTACCAGACAAATGTCTACTTCAACATCCATTCTCTCCCCAAACAATGTAAGTCTACCATTATTAATGTACACATTATTATTTATTTTTTTTATTCTAGTCTTTTTATAAAATTTCACTGGTTTTCTTTTCTTTTTTTTTTCTTTTTTTTTTAAATATAGGAGAGATATAGGACGATGATTTGTCAAGACATCCAAGATCTATTTGCTAAAGTACTGGCAATTTGTTACCCTAAATTGAAGGATAATGAGAGTGCCATCATTGAATCTTTGGAAGGGGAGGCTCGGAAAACATTGGGTGACTATGCATTGTATGTAGTTTACTTTATTTGGTACTATGTTATTTGAGTTTTTCAGAAATTTACATTTGCTACTTATTACAGCCTTGGTGTCGAGGAAATATGCTACCTATTAAGAAAAGATGACCCACTTTTTTACTAGAAGAGGACCAAGTGATGTTGCACAGGTGAAGCATTGTTTTCTTTTGTTAAATATCATGGCTTTTGAATATACCGAGTTTTGTTTTTATATTATATGTTTGTTTTAATTTGATTTTTTATTATTGTAGAAAATCAAGAAGGCATTTGAATATCAAGAGTTTGAGATGATCAGAAAGTTATTCTTAAATGATGCCGGCATTCTAACATTTCGCTTAGAGGGGAGCTGGATGGCTCAAGTATATATTTTTTTCTCTTCTTTTCCCAACACTTGATACACACTTTCAAATTCTCACCTAAATTATCTTGCCTACACTTTTTTTCTTTCTTTGTAGAGGATCAAGAAGATGCTTAAGGATGGCATTGACACATGGGCACCAGTGATATACGACGTTGGAACAGAAGGAAAGGCGGTGTTCGTCTTCCCAACAAACAGTATACATATAACTCCGGATAGGAATGCTGATATGGTGCGAGCCATTTATATGAAAGACGCGCTTGTTAATATGTTTTTGTATTCGGGAACAAATGTGGACAGCGGATTTTTTGATGATAGGGTATATGTGCTTTTGAATGTTTTATTTATTTAATTATATAAAGTAACTAAAAGTAAAGTAAACTCTTTCCGGGTTATGGGTCCCAATACCGTCTTCCACGGGTTATGGGTCCCAATACCGTCTTCCATGGTGTATGGGGGAGGTTAAGACGTAGATAGCCAAACCCCTACCTAAGGTAAAGAGGCTGCTTCCGGTTCTACCAAAGGTAGAAAAGGACCTCCGGCCTTGCAAATGCCTTTTAATAATATAGATATATATTGTATATAAATTAGACATATTTTGCAGGCTTTAAAAGTGGCACAAGAAAGCTTTACTGAAAAACGAGGGAAGATTGTAAGTAAAATGAGCAAAGCTTCTATTAAGGGACCTTCAGACGGTGTCTATGCGGACTATGTCTATGCTGATCTTGCAACTTTGTGGTACTTTGCTTGCTCTTATAAATAGTGTAAATAGTTAGAACTTTTGTCTTTCAAATTTTAGTATTAAATTGGTGATTATAAATTTAGTTATAAACAATTATTAAAATATAACATTATTGGAAGGGGTTACTATATGGTTTAAATGAGACTTAAATTTTCAAATTTTGCATTAAAATATATATATATATATAGGGAAGGGATCTAATAAGAAGAATAATTAAAATGAGAAGGGTAAGAAGTAATTCTAGCCACACATTTTAATATGGGAGGGAAAATTTGAATGAAGATGCATCCATTTTTGTAGGTGCATCTAGAATGAGTGGTTGTGGTTACTTCCTATCCTTCTTATTTTTATTATTCTTCTTATTTGATCCTAACTCTCTATAGGGAAGGGATCTAATAAGAAGAATAATTAAAATGAGAAGGGTAAGAAGTAATTCTAGCCACACATTTTAATATGGGAGGGAAAATTTGAATGAAGATCATCCATTTTGTAGGTAAATCTAGAATGAAATGGTTGTCATACTTCTTATCATTCTTATTTTTATTATTCTTCTTATTTGATCCTAACTCTATATATATATATATATATCTATTATACATATCTATATATATATATATACTACCTATAATGGGTGTATCCTATTTCTTGAAAATTCAAGAATCTTGAAAACTTAAAACTATTTAAGGAAATAATTGTCTAATTTACCCTTCAGTAATATCCCTTTTAAAATGACAATCTATAATTTCCTAAAACTGACCCACATATGAAAACGAAGATTGATTCAAATAGGATAATTTTTTTAATATGTTCATATAGGTTCTTAATATTTGGTTTGTTATGCACACTTCATTATTAAATAAAATTTATGGCAAGAACAAAAAAAAAAAAAAAAAAAAAAAAAAAAAAATTTCGGCTTTTGCTCTCTGGCATATGTATGTGTGTATGTGTATATGTGTGTGCATGCGCATGCGGCGCGCACCAAGTTTTGAATGAGCCCTCCGAAAGCTTGATGCAAATTAACGAATTTTTGTTCTACGCTATCAATATTTTTTCCGAACGGGTTTTAGTTCAGCATATCCTCTTTGTAAACAGTGATACATTTCACTAATGATGTATGTAGGCATGGAGTTACAATTCAAGAAGCAGACGTGATGATCTATATGACACCTCATCGACTAAGAGAGTACATCGAACAATGTCATAATGTAAGTAACTTATACACAACAGCATAACATATGCTGATAAAATGTTTATGTTAAAAGATTTGGATTGAGTACTGATTTTTTTTCCAGGCTGCTGCAAATGAAGGATGGCTCCCAGATGGTTGGAAAGACAAAGGTACACTAACTTGTTGTGGGTTCCGAACATTCGGTGCCAAACAAGAAGAGCTGTTTGATTTATGGTACAGATTGAAAGTAACCAGCATGCCGACAATTCAAATACTATGTAGGTTATTGCTCATTTATTATGTATTATTATTTTGTGAAAAAATGTGATTACCAAAAATATTTCATTGCATATATAACTTCCTTTGATATCTTTCAACCTGTTTGCCTATTGCGTTTTTACATAAAATGATATCTTTTTCTTAAACCACTAAAGATAAAACATGCCCCAAATCCGTCATTATTTTAACTGGATTGATTTAACATAAGCTTGATTTCACAAATTTACTTTTATCAGGCTTTGATGTCGGTATACTCGAAGCATTCTTTGAATGCGCGTTCAAGTAAGTTTTCACGCTTTTATCTTGGTTTTACCCTTATTGTACTTGATTATCATCAATAATCTGAGTAGAGTGGTAAATGCTGTTTTCTTGTCAACTTGCTGTAAAGAGTTTTTTATTTACAAATTCTATATATAATGAATTCAACAATGTAAAACCAACTATATTCTTTGTTTCATAAAAGAGGCACCCTACTTTTAGGTCGAGTTTCGTATTTATTCATATTTATAGTTTTGTGTTTTGTGTTCTTAATAGGTTTAAATGTTTAAAAAGCCATCGATTGGCTGATACCATATTCAAATTTGAAGATATTGTTGATGAAAAGGTATTCTTGTGATGTTCTTCCATTTGATGTTATATGCTATTGTTCGGTTCGATTACACTGATTTGAAATCTTTAATCATCTCATAAATAGGAAAATACGTTTCTGTCTCTACTAGTGACCCAAGCCAAAATACGTTCAGTAATCAATAGTTGGCCGGCAAAGAATTCTCTCGGGGAAAACTTGTTTAACTTAAATGTAAGACTTTCTTTTCGTTTCAATGTTACAACTTTCTCATCTCGGGTTCTAATTTTATTATTGCTTTATTGTTCTTGGCCCTAAACAGGCGTTAGCCGGCAAGGAACGGGAACTGGGATTACATCTAGTAGAGTTCACTGACGTAAGACGAATATTATGATGAACGTTAATACTTCTTTAGACATTTCACAAATGTAGATGAAATAATGAAGTGTGATATGAATTATATTTGTTGTATTTATAAATCTTTCTTTTCCAGTTTATGGAAAATGCTTGTGGATCTCTTCAGCCACGTGTTGTGTGCGAGTACGTCAGCAAATTATCCAAGTTATTTAGTTATGCTTTTCCTCATACAAGATTGAATGTAAGTTCAAATCTTTAAAAAAAAGCAATTGTGACGTTTTTGTTCCAGTTTAGCACAATTTTGATAGTTTTGCTGGGCTAGTGAGTCTGTTTTCACAGAACATTTATATATTGTCTTACCAAATGTTTTTTTATTTTTCACACAATATTGAGATGAATTTTTGGTTTCCTTAACTAAGTTAATATTCTAAAGATTAGTTTTTGATTATTTAAATTATATTTTGGCAGGATCGGCACGAGAACATGTTAGGGCTGTGTAAGGCCACCGAAGTGGTAATGGACAAATGCTTCCATCTTTTGGGCATCGGTCCGGTAGGCTTTTATCTTTCTTTCTTTTTTTTTTTTTTTTTTTTTTTTTTTTTAAATTCAGCTTTTGGGTCCGTATTTTTTACCCGTATGTTATGCTGGAGTATCTTTTGTTCATCAAGTTTACTCCTTTTGTGAAAGGCAGTATTTAAGATTTATTTAAGTTTTTGGGTTTTTGTTCTTTAATTGGGTCTCAATACCATACTTTATGTATTCACTATGTAGAAGTAAAGTATAAACATGATTATTTTTTTCAAAAACTATAAGTATAAAAAAAACAAAGCGGTCACAATTTCACATTTTATAACCAGTTGTACACTTTTTTTTGTGTAGTCATCAAACGATTGGACACAAGAATTCAGATCATTTTACAACCGTAAAGTAGCAAGGCCCATTGATCATGATATAATTCCTTCATCTGGAGCCAGGTAACTACATGTTTCCATATTGAAAATAATTTAATTATGCTGAGTTCATTACATTTATAGTGGAATTTAAGTATTAAATATATGATTGTTTGCGTAAAGTTTTCATCATGCCTTTGAAAATTGACTTCTTGTAAAGGTTGGGTCATTTTGTAATTTGTAATTGAAATATTTTATATAAATAAAACTAAAATATTATTAGTTTTTTAATCAGCTTTTAAAAACTAGTTTATTTTTTATTTTTATTTATTATTTTTTTTTTTGGTGAAATGACACAAACTGTAAATGGGGATTTCTTCAATATTCTTATATATAATATATAAGTGTGGATTTTTATAATATTCTTTATAAAGAAATGCTAATAGTTTACTGTTTACAAAATGACCCAATGCGAAACATAGCCATCTTTTAGTGACTTGTATATGCAAGTTCAATGACTTGGAAACATACAAGTAATACGTTTAGTTCTTGAAATTTTTTACTTTTCGTTTCTAAATTCTAGAGAGAGAATAGTTTTTTCTACAGAAGAGTTGAAGTTTGAAAATCCGTTTAGTTGGAGTTATATTTTTCCTTTTTTAAAAGCGAGGCGATGGGCGGAGAAGTGGGCGATGGAAGGTGGGGCGATGAAAGGTGGGCGGCGATGAAAGGTGGACCGGAGTGGGCGTGATAAGAGTGGGGTGAGAAGAAATGGGGTTATTATTTTAGAAATGAAAAAGTGAGAAGAGATTGTAATGGTATTTTCGTTTTTTATTAAGAATTGAAAATGAGAAATTCATATTTTGGAAAATTATTGGAAAAAGTCATTAGCGCCCCTAAATTTTTATGTCCTGTTTTTTGTTTTTGTTTTGTTTTTTTTTTGTTTTTTTTTTTTTTTTTTTTTTGTTTGCAAAATAAAACACTTGTGGTTGTGTCTACAAAACAATACAAAAGATTGTGGTTTTAAGTTTTCTATCAAATAGATTTGAAGCATGATGTTCTGTATCTTGGGACTTTAAAACCAACGACGTCAAAATACGTGACAACGGTTGAAAACCACCTGATTTTTTTGATCCCCTCTATTTCTATTCAAGATTTTATGTTTATTGTTCAACGCAATATTGTGATGTGTAGTTAGTTTTTAGTTTTTAGTTTTGTGATATGGTTTTTTGATTTTCATCAGGAATGAATATCCCAAATCTAGGTTGGAGATATTTTCAATGACTGTCACTATTAAACATCCTTTTGATAAGGGCAGTATTTTTGGGACAATTAATGTTGTTGATACATGTCGAATAGCAGCACAAGGGTGGATGGGTTTAGATGAGAATGATGATTGTCATATATCTTACTTCAACCGTGAATGGCACGATCCGGTCCACATGTACAATGGTACAATTATTCCCTTAGAAAACCCGAGCTCGGTTCATTCCATCCCCCTCTCATCATCTCTTAAGGTTCATTGTTTGATGAAAGCTACAAGTGCAAATAACGATCAAACATACCTACTTAACAATGGAGAGTGTAGTGCGGACCCTGGAGCTCATGGAATTTTGGAACGGGAATCAACCACCATGTGGCACCATTGAGATCGATCGGGAAGATGGGAAAATATTGTTAGATTATATTGCAATTAAGAATGCAATAGACACTAAAATGCAGCTCATCTTTAATCCCATTAGAGCTGTACGACTACGTGGCAGAATAACGGCTTCTTATGCAGAAGACGTTCTTAGAGGCCGTGGTTTCTTAGGACAATACAAAGCACTAATCTTTGAAGCCGATCAATCTAAATGTTTTGAATTCGAAGAAGAGCCCCAGTTGCTGCCGCTGTACAAGTCTACCCTAGCTGTACCTGCCAACGGGCGCATTAGGTTGCGAGCAGAAATTGAGGATGTTGATACTAAGAAATGTATTGAGGATACAATAGATTTATGGGACCGTGGGAGTTCAGAGGACATTTGGGATATAAAATGCAGCGTAGGCTCTTTGAAATTTATACTGAATTGGGTTCGTTAAACGGCGAGTGGTTCAGGTCAGTTAAAAGTTCATTATTTGTTTACTGCAGTTGTCACCTTCAATGTGTCCAAACTCAAAGAGGTCCAAATTATTCCTGGGCAATTGTGTTCAATGAAATGTCCAAGAAGCTGAATTGTCTCAAATGATTGAAGTTTATGATAGGATTTAGTTGTTTTTTTTTTTTTTTTTTTTATCATATGGGTTGATGGTTAGGTATCAAATTGTGGTAGTCGGTAGATGAGTTGTCAGTGAAGTAGTATGTACTTGGTTTATGTTTGACTTTGTTAAATCTTACTTTTTGACCCATTTTGGTAATACAACATGACTACTTGCAGTTACATAAACATAACCACAATTGGCACACTTTTTGCACCACGAACAGGACACAACTTACACGAACATGATCAACAGCAACTTGCAGAACATAACTTACACCATTTAAACACAAACACAACTTGGGGCATAAGTAGGTCACGGCATGCTTAGATTAGTGGTTTAACATGTTCAATAAAGGTTGATAATGCTCTATAAACATTCAAATTTGTTTCTTAGGCCCGAATTGAAAGTGTTTGAATTTTAGGGTTTCGATTAGGTGTGTAGCTTGCGGCTTGCGTCTAGGTGTTTGTGGTTAAGGTGTGCTGCGTTTAAAATGTTGTCGCGCAAAAAATTTCGGTTTGGTCAAACTTTTTGAAACTTCGGTTTGGCCAACATTGACAAACTTTTTGGCAAATTTCGGTTGGAAAAAATGTTTGAAAGCCTGCATGCAAATATGACATTTACACAATTCCTTATTCTACTTGATCCAAATATAACATGTAACATTAAACCACATTTTCTGCTGGTTGTCATTAGTGAATTCAGATGTAGTTTAATCATGATAAGCAAAACAATAACTTACTTTGATCATAATTGGTAAAGAAGTAACCACAACTTACTGGTGGGCCGAATGAAGAAGCGCAGCATCATCAGGATTTAAAGGAACAAACTTTGAATCTTACTCCGACATCTCAGAAGGTTCTAAACAAAATATCAAAGTCAATACTTAATCAACCAAATATTTGCAACTATATTCCTTTCAACTCATTTCACATACAGACGAAGAAAACTAAAGAGCATTCACCTAATGTATATGTATATGTGTCCAATCCAATTAAGTTAACGGGGATGCATCTCACATGTGCGGTTATAGTTACTTCTTATTTTAGGATTAGTTCACAGTTGAATGATCCTGCTCTCTTCTTATATCATAAATAAATTCAGTTGCTAATGTAGAACCATATATATTGCTGTAAATGATGCTGCAAAGGGGGTATTTTAAGAGGTAAAGTGAGGCAAACCTTGAGCAGAGGCTTGAACTTTATCACACTGTTGGTATGTATGATTTGAGTTTGAAATAATGGTGAGATCGAACGTCAAAGGTACAAGTGGCCGGATTTTTTGAGGGGTTTGAAAGTTGAAAAAGATAATACTATTCTACCAACAAACATTCTTTGGAGCAAATATATATGAAAAAGGTTGCATATCTTGAAAAGATTCATACATATCTGACGAAAATACATGCTTTTACCAGTTGCATAAAACATGTCAGCTTTACCTAGGCCAGACACTCGCGCTAAAACTACAGAAAAGTTATACCACGCCCGGTCAGGGTTTGTTCAAGTCTTTTGGGTGTATAGGACTGTAATCCATCCTAAAACAAGACCATGCCATGAAGTTACCAGAAACTTTAGACTACTCGTGTATGGCCTAAATGAGCAGGGTTCACTGGACTATACCAAAACAAACAGGCACTAAACCAAATGGATTTACCAGTAGTATCAGCATGAATCGATAAATTGCAAAAAGAAAGTCGCCGAATTAGGCGTGAGTAGAAACCATAAGTAAAAAAGTAGAAAACCATAAATGGGGACTGCTGGTTAAATCAAGACTAGTCAACTATTGTTGGATCTCATCCTGGTCCAACAAGCACACACAAACAAACGACACCTATTTAAGATAGGCAATTGATTTCAAATCATGTTAGTACAATCCTATTTGTGCATGCAACATACTTGGAACCATATGCAACTCAATGATAAGTATATAACGGATAAGACGACACACAGTTGAAAAGGTACAACACCCTCTAGAAGACCACAAATCGCGATTTTTATAAGCTACAATATGACAACACAAATCACAAAGCAAAGTAACTCGATACTAAAGGTAACAAAATTCAGTTCTGTCACAAACAAAATTGTTCCATCAACTGAGGTAAACCAAACAAAGGACCTGCAAAATGTTTCAACACCGGTTTTAGAAAGACGCCAAAAGGAGGACGCAATGCAAATCATCATAAAAGAGCTATAAAAGACAGTCCCAAAATATTACAAAATACAAAAGGAAACTGATGAGAGTCAAAAAGTGTCAAATAGAAATATATATTCTCTTTCATATAATTCACAAACCTTAGAATTGTCCCAAATAAGTAACATGGAAAACAAATAATTGTCATTTTTATCTATAAAACGATTATTGATTACATCTGTTATGCAGTCGTAGGTGCAACAACTGTAAGTTTACTCTGTGGATCCATGCATTTTGTGAAGAGTTTTGAAAATGGGTAATTGTTAAGAGCGGGTTAAAACAGGTTAACTGACCCTCACAATTTTATAACTTTCTTATAATCAGATGATGTGCTTAGTTGGATTACAAAACTGTAATGTTTGCGTGAACATCTTTTTCAAAACCCTTAATCAGAAATCAAAACACACTATAAGTAACCATATGACATAACAAAAGAAACAGCAATCATTATCCAGAAATGGTTCTTCGTAAGGCAACTAGCTAATGTTACAAATTTATCTACATTAAAATGCCCTAAAAAAGTTACTGCGTTCAATAATACAGAAAATAAGAGACCAGAGCATCTAACTTGCAACACGGCTTGACTTCCTCGCCTCTACAAGGTCATTGCACTAGAACCACCAATTTATCAGCTTGCACTAAAACCACCAATTTATCAGCTCCAAGCCACTCTAAGATTGAAAGAGTATTCTCCGCCTTTTATACACCAATTGTCGTCCGCATTGCCCGGTCTCGCACGGAAATCCATCTTGTCACGCACAATAACTTTTTTTGACTCAACATCCATCAGAAATGCCTCAATCTTGAGGCACCCGTTGGCAGGTACAGCCAACAAGGATTTGTGCAGCGGCAACAAAACTTGCTCTCCGGTTAAATTAAAATTGTTGGCTCTAAATATTACCGCCTTATATTGACCTAGGATACCACCATTATCTTTGGCAACATTGTCTCCATAATAAGCCAATATGGAGCCCGAAATCCGTACAGGAACAGTGGGGTTGGACGACCTAAACGTCAGCTCCATTGACGCATCTACCGCAGTTTTGAGTAGAATGTAGTTAACAAGCACCCGGCCAACATAGCTTTCCAACTGAATAGTCCCACACTCTGCTTCTCGATCCTCGTCCCAAAATTTTGAGAGGGGTTGAACATGTTTGCCATGGAATATTAAATAACATTGATCTTTCTTCTTGTTCAAAGCATGAAGCACCACATCAACCTCAAAGGAGGACGAGACGGAGACCGAACGACGGCAACTTGGGTCGCCAAAAGGAATGCAGGAACCGTAGGCGATGTTTAATGGTTTATGCCATTCATGGTTGAAATCGACACAAAACAGGAATCTGTATCATCCGACATCGTCCACCCATCCGCTCTTTCCAGATTTGCATCTTTTACCCAAATGTTCCCAAAGATACTGCCTACATCAAAATCGGGATGTGCAACACCCACAATCATAGTAAACAGCTCAAACCGAGATCGAGAAAACCTGATGAAAATAAAAACAACCATCACAAAACTAAAAACAAAAAATTAACTACACATAACAAAATTGCATGAAAAACACTAGATTATAAATATTATGTATCATAAATATTTGTCTAATGAAAAATACAGTTATTGATCAGTATCTTAATTTAATGATCACATACTAAATTTAAAATGAAAGAAATTAATCTATATTTGAATGGAAGAAATTTGTCTAATTTATAAACACAAACTAAACTTACAGAACATCGTGCTTCAGACTTATATGTTGGAAAAAGTTCTGAATTTTTATCTTTTGCTAATTTCCCTAAAGTTGTAAGAACCTAATCACCCAGTAATAATTTGACTTAAAAACTTTTCGTAGACACAAGCATAGGTGTTTTATTTGGCAAAAAAGCACCCACCACAAAATATTTCTTTTGTATGGTTGAAGTCATTGAACTTCTTTTGCACATACAAGTCACTAATAGCAATTTTTTGCAAGAATATTGAAGAAATCCACATTCATATATAATATTGTAGAAACCCGCATTTATATAAAAGAATTTCAATTCTAACATTGTAACATTGGGTCATTTTGTAAGCATTTATATATAAGAAATAACTGCGAAGGTTCAAAATGAAAACGTACGATTGAGCCTCAGTTACTAAAGATGGCTTTGTAGCCGGTTTGTGTCATTTGACAATAAAAAAGTGTGAAACTAGTTTCTTTAAAACTGATTAAAAAACTAATAAAATTGTTAAACTCTATAAATAGTAAGATTAAAAAACTAACAAAATTGTTAAATTTTATAAAAAAATTTAATTTTAATTATATATAATATTTCGATTACAGAATACAAAATGACCCAAGCTACAAGAAGTCAATTTTCAAGACATAATGAAAAGGTACAATACTTTACGCAAACAATCATATATTTTACTTAAATTCCATGAACTGAAACAAACTTTATTTTCAAAGTCCAAACATGTAGTTACCTATCATCATTTGCCCATGTTTCTCTAACTGGTTGTCGCACAGATGATAAGAATTGCGCGGATGCAGCTTGTCCCGATGACTGTACGGAAAAATATATAAATATATATATATATATTTTAGAAGTGCTTATAAAATGTGGTATTGTGACCAACTTTGTTTTTATACTAATAGTTTTGAAAAAAATAATAATCATGTTTATACTTAGCTTCTTCATAAATAAATCTTAACTACTGCTTTTCACAAAAGGAGTGAACTAGACGAACAAAAGATAGTCCGCATAACGGGATCGACCTAAAACCAAATTTAAAAATAAAAAATAATAATCTGCAGATAAAGGCCTACGGATCGATCCCCAAAAGACGAAAGCATTCACACATCACCACTTTAGTTGCTCTGCACAGCCCTACCATGGTCTTGCTAGGCGAACCTGCCAAAATAAACCAAACCATATTAACATTTAATAATCAAAAGCTAATTTTAGAAAATTAACTTAGTTTAAGGAAACCAAAATATTATATGAAAAAAAAAAAAAAAAAAAAAAAGCATTTAGGTAATGTATCAATGATCTATGCTTTCACTAACCGGGACAAAAGATGTCACAATTGCTTTTATAAAGATTTGAACTTTTTGTGAATTAACTTAGATTCAATATTGTATGAGAAAAAACATATGCAAGTAAATATACCTCGCCGTAGTAGTTATCGCGGTAGTAGCTCATAAATAACTTGGATAAATCAAAGAGGTATTCGCACACAACATCTGGCGCCAAACCCATACAAGCCGTTTCGATAGCCTGGAAAAGAAAGTTAGAATAACAAATACAACAAATATAATTAATATTAACAAAATTAGGAAAATCTATAAAACCAAAATTTCACTTCATTACTTCATCTACATTTGTGAAATGTCCTCCCAGTTAGAAACAAAATAAATTTATAATTGGTACGATTATTTGTTTCATTATTTTCAAATTTTCCATACACTCTACTATTGCTAGATACAGCATCATTTTGTATGATATCTTACCCTTGAGCATGAGACTAAATAACTTTACACATTTAAAAGCATATTAGAAGAAACTATGTTTTGGAGTAACCTAGGAAATTAAAACAATATATTCAATTCCAAACACTACTTCAACAAAGAAAAGTATTACCGAAGTGAACTCTATGAGACGTAATCCCAACTCACGTTCTCCTTTGCCGGCCAAAGCCTGTTTAGAGGCAAGAACAAGAAAGCACTAATAAAACTGGGGTCGAGAGTCGGCCAAAAGGTCGGAAATCATGGTTAAAAAAAAAAAAAAAAAAAAAAAAAAAAGAGGATCGAGATGAGAATGTTGTAACATTGAAAAGCAAAAGAAAAGTCTAACCTCTATTGATGGTGATATACCGGAAGATTCCGAGTTCTCAATAACTGCACGTATTTTAGCTTTCGTTCTTAGTAGATTTGAGAACGTATTTCCCTCTTTATCACTCATATCTTCAATTTTGAATGTGACTTCAGCCAATCCATGACTCTTTAACAATGTATATCTGTTAAGAACACAAAACACAAAACTATAAATATGAATAAATACGAAACTAGGGTCTCTCTTTTATGAAACAAAGAATATAGCCATGTTACATTGTTGAGTTCATCATATAAAAACGTTGTAAATAAAAAACTGACCACAGCAAGTTGATGAGAAAATAACATTTACCACTCTACTCGGATTAGAGATGACAATATAATACAATAAGGGTAAAAATTAAGATAAAAGCATGAAAATCTTACTTGATGAGACAACACATCAATGCGTAAGGACTATAGTCAGCATCCTGGGCTGATAAAAAGAAAGATAGGATAACTATGTTATATCAATCCCGTTATTTGCAATAAAAAAAATTTAGTACTAACATTTTTTCACAAAACAACAATACAGAATAAATGAACAATAACTTTACTTTCAGCAGAAATGAATCTGAATTCATATTCAGAGGAAAGTAGCCGAGCCATATATTCTCCTTGGTCGCTACTCAAAATTCGGTATCCACAACATGCTAGTGTAGCTTCTGGATCAGCTCGGGGCCCCTCTTTCCTTCTAGCAGCCTGGAAAAAAAACAGTATTTAATTTCTCCTTCAAATCTTTAATTTAAACATGTTATGAGTTAGGCTGCCGTGTAGAAGTTACGTACAGTAATACGTTCTTCAATAAACTCTCGTTGTAGGTGAGGGGTCACCAATACCATTATGTCTGCTTTAAGCTGGCAAACTCCATACCTACATACATCATTAGTGAAACGTATCACTTTTCACAAAGAACATGCATAGACATTATTAGAGAAGAATTGTTGTGAGGAAAAATATTGATGAAGCTGTTGACAAAGTTTATGGGTTATATATATATATATATATATATATTGTTAAACTTTAGCAAGTAAAGTACCATATAAATTCAGTTGAAACAACTTGTTCAAATTAGCTACCCACATCAAGTACATCAACTCCTGAATACGAAAACATATTAAGAAGCGCATCTTTGATACAAGTGGCTCGAATACTACTCTTGCTCGTATTAATGGTGCCCATGTTTGTCGTCTCCACGAATACTGCTCTTGCTCTTCTTTCATATATGATTGGTGCCCATGTATTGATGCCATTAGTAAGCATCAAATTGATCCTCTACAAAAGAAAAAGGTGTAGACAAGATAATTTAGGTAAGATTTTTAAAGTGTGTTTAAAAGAGTTTGGAAAAGAAGAGAACAAAAAAAAATACATGAGCTATCGAGGACCCGTCTAACTGGAAGGTTATGATACCAGCATGATGCAATTGTAGGGAGCTTCCGTTTATCATAGCAGTAGTGTCCTCAAATGGAAGTCTATGCAAAATTTGCTGCAATAATAAAATATTAGACCGAAAAAGTGATATATAATACGGAGTACATAGATTACTTTAAAAAAGGAGAATATGATGCTTCACCCTTGCAATATCGACTGGTTTTTTTTTATCCAAAAGATGTGGATTCTTTTCCCTTAATTCCTCACATATTTCCAATACGCTCAAGCACACATAGTCACCATAATCTCTACGAGCATCCCCTTTCAAAGGACGGATGAATGCATAGTTCTTTAAATCAGGGTAATATCTTTCCACTGATCGATCAAATATACCTTTGATTTCTGGTGCAGCATTGATCTATCACGCTTCTGTATTACATAAAAGACAGGCGAGTGAAAATTTAAAAAAAAAAAAAAGAAAGGGCAAATGGTTTAAAAAGTCATAAAACTTGCCACTTTTTCCTATGTAGGACACAACTTTCTTAATTAGCCTATTGTAGCCGTGTAGCTATAGAAAAATTAAGGAAGTTGGATGCCTCTGAATATAAAGGATGCATGAATATGATTAAGGAGATGAATTAAGGAAGTTGTATGCTAGAATAGGAAAATTAAAAGTTTGTGGTATAGAAAAGTGGCAAGTTTTATGACTTTTTAGAGCATTTGCCCAAAAGAAAATAATGTTACAGAGTACATTAATAACGATAGACTTACATAGTTTGGGGAGGGAGTGAACGATTTCATTGTTGATTTATACATTTGTCTGGTAACAAATAGAAACATAAGAACTTTGACCAAAGTAATAATAAATCATGATTTCATAGGTTCATTTATTCAACTCTGGTTTCAACATTAATTTGTAGTATAGAAAAGCCCCAAAAGCATAAAACACATAGTCACTAAACAGCCTAGCTATAAGAGGAAAAAAAATAATCTAGAAGCAACGTACAAACCCTGATTAACCAAATTAATAACATCGAACATCGTACAAAAAAACAACACTTAATTCATTAGTTAGTTAGTTAATCAATCAACAATAATGCAAGATAAAGAAAATTAAAACAATGAAAAAGTTTACCTGTTGTAAACTGGTCGAGAATGTTTGTGTGTTGTGTCAGCGAATGTTTGTGTATATAATAAAAAGTTTACCGTTTTCTTTCTTTCGTCGGATTGAGCGAATGAAAAAGGTTTGCATCCATATATATACCACACTAACCGACTTATTAAAATTAGTATTGGCCCTTGCATAAATTTAATTTTGTCTATTAAAACCAACCAAGCATTACACTTTTCTATCAAGTTATGAAATTAAGCATCATGCATATCATGTCATATTATTTACTAGTTATAATATCCGTGCGTGTATGGGTTTGACAAAAAAAATTATTATGTATTACCACGAATATTTGTGTCTTTAAAGGTCACATATAATTATATAGTTATTTATGTAAACGCACGAAATCTTAATATATACATAAATCAAATTTTATTTAAATGTTTTTACAGATATCTTTATATATAAATAAATAAAATTATGACCATCTTACCTTCGAAAATATTTAAAAAAATAAATTGAAAAGTCGTTGTTATACTTTCAAAATATAATGAAAAAAGTATTTTGAAAATAATTTAGAAAGGGTAAAATATTTATTTTCATATTACAATCACTCGTGCTTATAATTTGATAAATATCTTCTCGGTTTCAATAATTTAATCGTATTTAATATTCAAACTTATAATTTGATAAATATTTTCTGTTCACATATGTTAAACTTTTAAAATGGAATAAATGAGTTATTCTTGAGCGTATATGGTAAAAAAGATATTTTGATATTTATAATCTCATGCATAATTATAGTTTTAAAACAACATATAAATTGTATTTTAAAGATATAAAGTATAGGAGATATAAAATATAAGGGATTTTTTCTATTATTTAAAGTTATTAAAAACATAAAACTTATAATATTACACTTAACTCTATATAAATTTAAAAATTTTACCACTAAAGTTTTATTCATTACCTCATCTTTTTTAAGTTTTGTTTCACAAATTTACTTTTATATTTTTATGTGTTTTTTTCTCAACCAAAATTTTCTTCCAAATTTAGTAAGGTTTGGCCAAAGCAATTTAATTTTGTTTTTTAATCAATCGCGTCACACGATTTTCCTTATGTGGCAAAATCGAGCTCCCTTATTGGCCCAATTATTTTTTCAAAAAAAATGAATTGACAAAATCATTTCAAAATGATATAATTTTTTTATTATATAAAAGATTACTTAATGTTTACTATAAGATAAATATTGAATATTTTATAATTTGCGGTAGATAACACCTTTATTAAATTGTTACAAATACCATAAAACTTGTTAATGACGAAGCTCAACCAATGAAATTGTATTTCACATACAATGTTATCAAAGATTGTAAATAGTTTACTAAAATTGAAACAATGGAAATATATGATAAGAAACATGAAAAATATTCATGGTTGTAATAAATATTTTTCTGATAAACAAAAGTTTGAAATCGTACATGCGCAAGTTATTTTCAAGAAAAGTATTAACAAAAAAGTAATAATTTTGAAATGTGTTTTTTTCAAATGTTAGCAACTCCTTGATTTGCATCTTCAAATATCCATCATCCTCAGCTTGGAGCACAATACAATTTAGAAATTTATACAAATCATGTAAGAGCCGAAACCAATGGCTTACATTATGTAACAGAAAGAAAGTCCATAGATCACAGACTTGGATAGGTGATCCAAATATGCTTCTTTAAAACTAAAGGGTTGTTTGATAAAATCATATAATTTAGCGTTGAATGATTTTACACTCTGAATAATACATAGGTTCTGTATGAACTTGGTTCGGAATGAAAGTGACATGTTTGGTAACTGTTGCGGATATTAATTTGAATGACATAAAATTACATATTTAACCTTGTATTGTATATAATGAATTTTAATTGTTTTTCTTTGGAATTTGGTACGCACTTCAAATTTAATAGAACAAAAATACAACACATAGATATTAAATAAAACATAAATATGCAAAGTAATATCTTTCTGACATGAGGCCGAAGTTTTATTTTATCTATTAACGTTCTCGGTCTTTCGTTATCACTTTCACACGTTACTAAAATTAACACATATGAAGACGAGTGACAAAACTTGATTAAAGTAAAATAGTTATTATGCATTCCAATTAGAAAAGAAAAATACCCAATTAACCATTTGTTGGTTAAACACAATAATAAAAAGAGATGTTGAAAAGAAAAGAAGAGTTCATCGATGATGACGAATATCTTTTATGAAAGAGACCTGAGACTATGAAAATAAATAAATAATGAATTTGAAGTTGTTGAACGTGACTATGGATAAATAAAACAAAAGGTGCGTTTTGGGTACTGAATGGCTTAGGGACCTAACCCAAGGAAAATCACTCAATAGCAAATAGAATAATTCAGAGGTATATATTTTTTTTATCAAACAAACAAATCTTTGACCGATTAAGTAGTTGGCACTGAATTGATCCACTAAGATGCAATCAAACAGCCCCACTCCTTTTATAACAGGTCCAATACAAAGCCTAATAAGTACAACATTGCCAAAACTTTTCTACGCCTAAGGCTACCCACAGTGGCTCGGTTGCCACTGTCAGTCGACCGACCATTTGCAAGGTTGAGCCCATTGTGAGTAGAAGGTTGCCTTCGATTGGTTGAGCAAATATCATGAACTAGTTAGTCCATGCAACCTGGTTCAAGACACTAACTTCCAAAATATTGTCTTGTTAAAAAAAAAAAAAAAAAAAAAAACTTTTTATAAAAAAAATTTTACCACTTTTACAACGTTATAAATACCAACCCCAAACACATTTAAAAATAAAATAAATAATAATTAAATCATTTGTGTAACTATGTTATCGTCGGATCGTCGGAAAAAGAAAACTTTGATAAGCGCGGTGGACTACGTCACCACTATGCACAGCCCAATTACTTCCCCAATCTCATAACTTTCCTATTTCCTCAACCCAATATGAACTGACAGCTGCAACTTAGATATGTACAATTATGAAACAATTATTAGTAGCCTTCAATGACTTACAACTGCGAATAAAAACATTTAAATACTAACATGTACTTTTGTGGTCATCTAACAGATTCACAAAAAGAGTAGGACCGGAAATGTTAAAGTTGTGGAAAAGGATTTTTAAACCAATAAACATCAACATCACGCATAGCTCATTAGTGACTTAATTATAAGCCTAATCTCAAAATTTGCAAAACTATGGTTATTTCACTTTGGTTATACTTTGAAAGTAATTTGTTCCAAAGTGGCAACTTATTCATCGAGTTTTCATCGAGTTTTTTTACTTAATATTTATTTTAATATTTGTTTCAAACGTTGATTTTATTTATTTTGAAAAAGATTAAAATACTGTTGTTGGTCTTCTTATTGACGAAAAACATCGTTCGGACCAAAACTTGGCTTTTCAAAGTTAGAGGTCCAAAGGGGTGTTATTCGGGTTGGCCGGTCGGATTCGGTCAACTCGAGGTCGGTCAATCGGTCAAGTTTTAAAAAATATATCCGAACCCGGCCTTGTTTAGAACTCGGTCGGGTCAATCGGGTCAGGGTTGGGTCAACCCAGTATTTTACATTGTAAAAGTGTTGTTAGTAGGGTTAGTCGGGTTGGTCGGGTCAAGGCTAAAAAAATACCCATACCGCCTTGTTTAGAACTCGGGTCAATTCGGGTTGACCGAATATATTTTGAACCCGATCGACCCGACCGAATTGACTGGGTCGATTCGGGTTCACGGTTCCTTTTCCCGGATCAATGAAGAAGGAGAAGTCGGTCACCGAATGACACCCTTAGTCCAAACTATGGGTTTTATCTTAAAGCGGTCCATGGCCTATTTTCCGTTAATCAACGTCCGTTATATCCGTTATTCTTGTTAAATGACCATTTTGCCCATTTATATATAAAACCTCAAACACATATTTCATTTCATCACTCTCTCCCATCCTTCACCTTCACCTTCTCCAACCAACATCACCATCGCCTTCACCTTCAAATGTGTAAATGACATCCCAAATTTATATTCTATCTTTTCTTATTATCCCCAAATTTCACCTCACTTATCACACATACAAACCCTGCACAAAAACATTTATAAAATGGATGAGTACGAGAGTGATCCAGAGGAAAGTATGGTGGTGGTGATGACGTGAAGGCAAAGCGTTATTAGATGACGAAGATGATCATGAAGTTTATCAGGAAACACTGCACATGGAAACAAGATGATCGAGGCAAAGCGTTATTAGATGACGATTTTTGTATTCTTGATATAACTAGATTCATTTTTTATTTTTATTGATAATTGCATTTGGTATGGAGATTAGGCGTAATATGTATCGGCTTTTTGCATCTTTTGTTACATGTAAAGTGTCGTTGAAGAATTGTGATGGCGTGGTTATTCATTTTGTTGGACTTATATCGTTAGGAAGCGTTTTTGCCCTTTCTTGGAGAATAGGCCTTGAATCCAGTTACGTCTGATGCTTGTTAACTGGAATGAAAACGACTTGTATTGTTGCTTAGGATCAGTTGGATGTGTTATGCATCTTTTATTACATGTTCGGTTTTGTTGCAACGTGTTGTGGTGTGGTTATTCGCATTACTGAACTTGTATGGTAATGGAATGCTTGTTTGCCTGTTTGTAGAATTAGTGTTAGAACATTAGTTTTACCTTTTGTTGGATAAGTCTTAATCAGGCTTGTTCCAGTCATGACCGCTGCGTATTTTCTGGAAATAAGGCCAAATCTGTGTCGATTTTTGTTAATGGTGTCTATAACAGGAAAAACAAATTGTATAGTTGCTATAATCAATTGCTGTTTGGATAAGAAACTAGACCTAATTTGTATTAATTATTTGTTAATTGACAGGAAGTCAAGAACAAGAAACTTATGTTCTTGATGATAATCAATTGGATAAATTCTGCAGCTGTTATAGTGTAGTTATTCGTATTGTGGAACTCATGATCTTATAGAATAGTTTTGCCTTTTGTGTTAAGGAAACTAGGCCTAATCTGTTTCAGTTTTTGCTTATGATCTCTTGATTTGAAACGAACAGCTGCTTGTATTCTTGCTATAATTTTGTTGCAATAGCTTTTTGATTACATTTCTATTGTTCATAACAGTATATAGTGCAGGAACTAGACCTATATGTATCCGTTTTCTGTTTAAGTGACATGAAGAACTACTTATGTTCTTGATTTGAATCAGCTAGATGTATTCTGCAACTTTTTTTACGTGTTCTTGATTGTTGTTAATTTTGATCAATTTTAGGAAATCATAATCGTATGAAGTGGTTTTGCCTTTTGTTGGATATGTATTTAGAAGTCTTGATTCCAGTCATGACTCATGACTGACCGACTGACCGTATTCTCAGAAAATTAGGCCTAATCTGTGTCTATTTTTGTTAATGATGTATATAACAAAAACAGAAAATTGTATTTCAGCTATAATCGACTGCATGTGTGTATATCAGCATATGTTACATGTTCAAATTTGTTGCGATGTCATGTCCTATGATGTTCTTATTCACATACAGTAATAAGTTGATACTAATAAAGTTGTTCATAAGCGAAAAGTGAAAATTTGTGTGTATTTCTGTTTTTAGTTTATAGATAGCGATGTTCATCACTGCTTGTTGTATGGAAATTAGACCTAATCTGTATCGGTTTTATGTTGAAGTGACATGAAGAACTACTTATGTTATAGATTTTGATCAGTTGGATGTATTCTGCATCTTTTGTTACATGAGCTTGAGAAACTAGCTGAGAATATTTTAGACATATTCTGTGAATATTTTAAATCCAAAAGGGGACAATTTTAAAATCTATAACATAAGTAGTTCTTCATGTACGATCCATTGTCCCTTTGTTTCTTTATTCCCCCTCGTGTTACTTGTTTGGTTGATAGATAGTAGAACTTTATGATAGGCCATTCTTTCTGGATGTTCAGCTGGTGGATTGACTTCCATATTACACAGTGACGATTTTAAAGCACTCTTACCTTCAAGTACCACGATGAAATGCCTCGCTGACGCTGGCTATTTTATTAATACGTAAGATGTCATCTTAAATCCTGTTTTTTGGTACATATGTCTTCTTTATTCAGCATAGCGACACAATAAAAATTCTTCATAAACAGGCGGGATCTTTTCGGGACAAGAAGACTTGAGGCCTTCTACGATGGAGTGGTCAAGACACATGTACTCTTACTCCTTTATAGAAGTAGAAGCTCTAATAAGTTTACAATAATAGCCTTGTTGAATTTCATGTTCATAGTTAGTTGATCGAAGTTTACTTCACCTTGTAACATTAGTTTATGACCGATTCCTTTGTTCCGTAAAACCCGTGACATTTCATCTATTGATGTTATCTTTGGACTCTGGTCACTGATATGCTTCTTTGTTGCTGTAGGGATCAACCAAAAATTTGCCTCGATCTTGCACTTCCAAGATGAAAAATACGAGTAGTTTAGTAAGAAAGACCATGTTGATAACTTTGCCAACATTTATATTGCATTTGCAAGTTTTAACAGTTTCTTGGTTTTTGCAGATGAACTGTCTCAAGCAATTGAAGTCAGCTTCGAGAAAGCTAATTTTCCAGAAGCATCATCCTCAAGCACGCCGGATCATTACATTAGGGGAAAGCAGGATGGTGCCACAAAGAATAAGTAACAAAAAAGCTAAACAAGCTCATGGTTGACTTTGAAAGTGAGGGTTTGATTCTTAGCGAATGAATTGGACATCAAATATGGAAATATTCTAGATTAGATCAGATTAGATGATCTGATCAGAAGGATAAACAAACATAAGGTGCATTATATGTGCATATGATATGTTAGAGTTTTAGCCGATATCGGATAGGTTGTAGTATGTTGATTGTATCTCTGGATTGTCCAATTCAATAGTATGTTTATGTGATTGTAATATGTTTGGTATTAATATATAATCAATTTCCACGTTTTGTTGAAATTTATTTTTCAATTGTCTACTTGATAATATTGCATACTAGTTCATTATGTCATTCTATGTTCTTATTAATTTTAGAGAGCGAGAAATTTAGAGAAAGCAGGAAAAAGAGATAAAGGAAGGGTGGTGGTAGTGATTGTATAAATGTGATAGTTGCGATTTAGAGTCTATTTTAGAATAGCATTACGTTAAACTAAACCGAGTTTTGCCTTTATCACTATTTTATAAACCATGACTTGATTTTATATCGACTATTGGTTTTACGGTTTATTTCATTATTAAATGAGTTATCGTATGAGTTTAACTACATTTGGTAAAGACTATTCGATTTTGACTGAAAATCACTAAAACGAGAAATATTGTAACTTTTAGACCGTAACTCGAAAATTGACAAATAAATAATCAAAACTCGTGGAAAAACGTAAATAACGATGTTATAAAGTCGAATGAACGTTGTGGGACACTCGGAGGATAATATATGAGCTCGGGAATGGGTAAACGGGATAGTTTACGAAAAATGGCGACCACGGCCCCTCCTTTTTCCTTAGGCCGGCCCCCCCCCCCCCCCCCTCCCCTCTCTTTTATTTTTAAGTCCCTAGCTTCCACCCTTAAATACCCCCTCATACCTTCATTTCACTCTTTGATTTCTCTCTCTAAAACACACACACAACCCTCTTTCTCTCTCTACACTCTCTCTCCTCAACAAAACCCTAACCCTAATAACACCATAGCCGGCCGCCACTATTCCGGCCACCTCCGGCCGAATTCCGGCGCGTCACCCCTCACCTCCACCACCAAATCAAAGATCTTTTCATCCTCTTTCCATCCATATATAATACTCATACTAAAACCTTCATTAACACCCTCAAATTTAAAGATTAAGATTCGGATTTTTAGGGTTTCAAGTGAGTTTTGCAATTGGTGCTTGAATAAGGAAAATGGAACAAGATTAGAGCTTGTTTGAGCTTATAGAAGCCTCGTATGGATTATTAAGGTTTCGACCTAATGACCAAATTTGGGGCTTTTGGGTGGAACATGAAATTAAGTCTAATTAGTGTCTAAATAAACAAGTAATTAGTGTTTGGTAAGTGTGTGGTGTATCAATTTGATGAGTTTATGCATTTTAGGTTTAGTTTCATATTTTGGTTAAGATAGATGATGGGTTTTGTGTTTGGTTAGTGATTGGAGCTTGAATGATTGGATTTGGATGTTGTGGAATGGATTTGGGCGATGTTTGATTGGTTTGGGAGGGTGTACGAGCCACATAGGGAGACGTCACGTGGCCCTGGCTGCGTGACGTGACCCACTTGGTAAGCAAGCGGTCCGGGTCGGGTCGAATTGGTAGCTTGTTGGTAGATGTAGTTGAGGTTTGGATGAGGCGCTGGGCCGAAAAGCTTCTAGAGCTTGTTTGGTTCACGTGGTCTTAATCGGACCGATGTCATGACCATTAGGTTCATAACAATGGTTTTGGTATATTTGGTTGATTGATTGGTTGGCGAGTTTGTTTTGATTTGGTTTGGGATTGAATGCGATATTGTGACTTTTGCATTGGACTTGATATATATATTGTTGACTTTGAAATTTCGTCGGCGTTACTTTGACTTTTAGTCAATAGTTGACTCGACAAAGTTCGTAATAATGACTTTAGTATAATTTGACTATTGATTGATTAAAAGTTCTGAGAAGTTATGATTCGTCTTTGTGGACCAAAACGAATAACGATATGAGATTAATATTGGAATTTGACGAAA
The DNA here is from genome assembly GCA_022545495.1 of Chrysanthemum lavandulifolium. Taxonomy (NCBI): domain Eukaryota; kingdom Viridiplantae; phylum Streptophyta; class Magnoliopsida; order Asterales; family Asteraceae; genus Chrysanthemum; species Chrysanthemum lavandulifolium. The sequence continues at coordinate 14,098,500 of CM040241.1, forward strand.
TATATATATATACATGAAAATGCTAATAAACTATGAAATATAAATAATAAATGAGAGCTTTTACTAAAAATATCGATAACAAGTTTTATCTTGTTATTTACTATTTTAAATGGAAACCAACGACTAAATTGGAAATGTTTTGTAATAAGTAAACAATTAATGTTTGATCTGCGTTTATCGATAAATGTCAATTGTAGACATTTAATATTAGTTAAATATTTATGTACTTACGATTGTGTGTAGGTTACGGATAACCCTGCGTTAATAGTGTTGATCCACGTGGGTGGCGACTTATTAGGTTGACGAATCTAATAAGCGTCAGTGCGTTAGGTAACCCTATTAATGGGTGAATTATCCTTATGACTCTTTAGGATACGATTGATTTATGGGATAATAAGCGACACGAGTAAATAAATGAGTTTATCGAGTTGACGAATTCGATAAGGTCTACTATTTATTCGAAACTTATTGGACTATGGAGCTTATCGTTTAGAGGTCTCATTGTGTCGCATTGAGTTATATATTGGTTGTTTGAGTGCATTCATAGCATCATATTGGTCGATACATCCACGAGGAATACCAAACACTAGGATTAAATGGTGAAACGAGGCGTTTTTGGTAATAAAGAAATGAAATATATTGGGGTAGATAACGTTGATTTTGAGAATATATATATTAAAGTTGGTCTACATTAATAGGTTGTGCCGAGTCGATAGTTCTATCTTGGTGATACCGTTATCTTCGCTAGTGTTAAATTGTGCGTTAATTGCTTGAGGTGAGTTTCATGCCCACTTTTATCTACGTTTTTAACTATATTGGGGTGAGAATCACGCTACTATTTTGAACCGTTAAAACTATTTGGATTTGCTTATATGCTTGATTATTTAGATAGATGTGCGGTAGTTGTTGCTTTAGTCAGGTTTAACCGTGCTAACTAAGAATAGACTTCTACCTCGACCTAGTCGGGGTTGGCAATTGTTCTAGATTTTGCCACCACAGTCTTTGGACTAAAGAAGCGGGGCCGAGTAATCCACGGATCGCGGATCGATTTGAGATCCGGGTAGGATCGTGTGTGCAAACGGTATTTATCTATCTAGGTCTTGCATAGCAAATCAACTCTTACTGGTCCACTATGATTTTGTTGAACTTAAACCTACGAACTCACCAAAGATGTTCGACCTTTTAGATGATTTCCGGTATTTGAGAGATGTTTGGAATCGTGATCTGTGGAAGCTTGGCAAGAAAGCGGGGTTCAAGGATCATTTCGACTCGATAAACTATGGGGACCTATTTTATTAAATCATGTTTTGGGCCTAATATTTACTCTTTTGGATTAAATGTTTTGAATACTTAAATTTGGGATTGGTTTTGAATGTTAAATGACTATCTTTTGCTATACTTGTGTGCGATACCAATCCAATAGTAACGCCCCGAAAACTTGATTAAGTCTTCCACTGTACCGAGATTTGGGGGTGTTACAATAACTTTATTGATTAAATACACCGTTAGTCCCCAAGGTTGTACCAGTCTTACCACCAAAATAATTAACCAAAACAATGAAATGACCATTTTGCCCTCATGTGCAAGGCACATGGGGAAAGACGTTGATTAACGGAAAATGGGTCAATGGACCAGTTTAGCATAAAAAAACCCATGGATTGGACCTCCAGCGATGAAAAGGCCAAGTTTTGGTCCAACATGATGTTTTTCGCCAAAATAGGGACCAACGGTGTATTTTAGTCTTTGAAAGTGGCAAAATCCAAATGCTTAGAAAAACCTAGATGTCTACAAGTCAAAACGCCAAGGACATAAAATAAAGAGTAAACTACACCATTAGTCCTTGTGTGTCGTTGACCATCAAGTTTAGTCCTTTGACCAAAAAATTGCATCGTTGGTCCTTAGCTGCGAGCGTTAGTCATCGTTGGTCCTACTTTAAGCGGTTGTACTAACGGGCGTTAAGCCTTGTTAAGTCGAGGGTATATTTGTCTTTTCCCACTTAACTTCATCTCTTCCATTCAATTCATATCTATATCATGTGCAGAAAATAACAATCATCATCATCATCATATCTAACCATCAAAACCATTTTCACATTCACCAAACTTTTTTTAAGGGTCAAGATCTTTTATAAAAACCAATCCAAGGGTCAAATTTTCTCTTCTTCATCTCAACCACCCCATTTTCATCCTCCCCCATCTTTACAAATAACACAAACCCCATCTTTTTATTCCTTCAAACTCTTCTTTCTAAAACCAAACCAGAAGAGCCATGGCTTCTCTCACTCTCTCCCAAGTTGCTCTCACACGCGCCGGCGCGTGGTCACAAAATGAAACCCACAAAATCACAACCTTAAGGGTGTTTGTTGTTTGCTCGTTCACAGCTAGACCCGTAAGGGTGAGCTTGGTCTAATTGTTTGACCCACCACCAGAGTGGTTTGTTTATATCCAGTCGACCTCACACCCACGAGAGTGCGTTTGTTGTTGTCATGACCCATGATGACCCACACACGAGGTGCGTTTGGGTAACAACCGCCAAGCATGGGGGTTTGGTTCCGCTCATTTTCGATCGACCACGCCACCCGAAAAGTGTGTTTGTTGGTTTAGTTTGTACCGGTGAAAACATGACACCCCGAGGGTGTTTAATTGTTGTCGGACCAAAGAAACGACCCAAACGTGTGTTTGGTTTCGCTATTGATCGTGCCGCGCCCACTTAGGTGTCTTGGTTTAGTTTAGCGACAAGAACACCAAAGGTGTTTGTCGATCCTCGGTACCCGCTAAAACCACTCCGGAGGGTGTGTTTGTTTGTCAATTGGCTGAAAAGGAAAACCACCAGGGGTGATTGTTTTGAACTTATATCTTCGGATTATAATTCTTAACTTATTTTATGTTTCTACAGATATAGACTTATTAGCTTTTGAGCTTATTTAGTTACTTGTTTGTTCGGCTAAATTTTGAGCTTATTTAGGAGGAGGGAGAGAGACGGTTGGGACGGTGGGTGTGGTGGGAGGACATGGTGGTGGTGGGTTTTGGGATCAAAGTTTTTTTGGGGAAATGATTTATGGGGGTGGTGGTGTTTGTCTGTTTGATTTGGGGATTTTGGGGTTGACTGATTTGATTTGGTGGTGTTGGTTGACTTGCTCTACATATATTCTGGTGGTGTTGATGGTGTGGTTGTTTAGAATGGGTGAAATGACAAATATACCCTCGACTTAACAAGGCTTAACGCCCGTTAGTCCAACCAGTTAGTGTGAGGGACCAACGATGACTAACGTTTCGCAGTTAAGGACCAACGATGCAATTTTTTTGGTCAAAGGACGAAACTTGATGGTCAACGTATTACACAAGGACGAATGGTGTAGTTTACTCTAAAAGAAAAGAAACACATCCTGGCACTATTCAATTAACACTAAAATAACCCCCAAATGAGATGTATATGCATGAATTATAAACCAAGATTCAATATGCCATGATGCATGTAAAAACAATTATTAGTTTAGTTGTCTGATTTAGATGAATGATCTAGTTCCATGAGAGTATCAAGAACTTGAGGATTAAATTTACCGAAAAAGAATTAATAAGTGACTACACTATAAGAGCTGAGGAGGTGCGATCATTTGAAAAGGGAACAAAATAAAAGTGTAGAAAGCCAATAAAGTAGCGTCATGTGTCCCCATCCACTTCTCTTTCTAATTTAATATTTCGGTTAGAGGGTATATTGGTCATTTGACCCGTTTTTAATTACCTCAAATTTCAAGCGCTAAATAACTTTCAAACGACAAACTTTTTTTAAAAAACGATTTCACCATAATTTTTAAAATTGATTCTCTTTAATTTGGTATAAATCGAACTTTTTTTAAGATTTCAGTGGGTTATGATTTTCTTGAAATTTTGGCATATTCGACCCTACTTTTATCTAATTTAAAGGTTGATTACATAAAATTTAAAACACGAAAGTTGTAGATTTTAGTTCACTCTTTACACAAGTTTTGAATCACTCAAATCCGATATGAAATAAGTGAGATATCGCACGTTAAAATTGGCGTTTAGTATATTAGTTACACAATGTGTTTGATAAAATGTCTAGCGTAGATTTTCGGCTTTAAAATTGCGTTAAATGCTCTAAATTTTATACCACAACGCATCATTAATCATTTTATTAATGTAAAGATTCAAAAGTGATGTTTTTAGTCGTTAATTTAAAATAAAAATGCACGTTTGTTCATCGTTAATCTTGGTTCATCAATCGATGAAGCGATGAATCAATCAAAAGCGATGAACCAAACAAGCGATGAATGATAACTAAAAAGCAAAGCGATGAACCAAATCAAACATAGTTCATCGATTTATTTTGGTTCATCAATCATAATTCGACTTAACATGTTGGTGTTTGTTTTGTTTTGTTCATCAATTTATTTTGGTTCATCAATCACAGTTTCAGTTTTAGTTTGGTTCATCAGTTTTTGGTTTGGTTCATCAGTTTGGTTCTCTTGGTTCATGAATCATAGTTTCAGTTTTGGTTTGGTTCATCAGTTTTGGTTTTGGTTCATCATTTTTTGGTTTGGTTCATCAGTTTGGTTTGGTTCATCAATCATAGTTTCAGTTTTGGTTTGGTTCATCAGTTTAGTTAGGTTCATCAATCATAGTTTCAGTTTTGGTTTGGTTCATCAGTTATTGGTTTGGTTCATCAGTTTAGTTAGGTTCATCAGTTTTGCTTTTATGCTTTTTTTTGAGTTTGATTTGGTTAATCGATTCCTCACTTTGGTTCATCGGTTTTAATAGTTAAAACATTAACTATTAAAACATCACTTTTGAATCTTACATTAATAAAATGATTAATGATGCGTTGTGGGACAAAAATTAGTGCATTTAGCTCAACTTTAACACTAAAAATCTAAGTAGACATTTCATCAAACACCAGATGCAACAAATGTGAAGAAACATCATCTTTAACGTGTTATATCTTACCCATATGACATCGAATTTGAGTGATTTGAATTTTTGGGTAAAGAGTGAACAAAATCTATAACTTTCATGTTTTAAGTTTTTCAAGATTAGAGCATTTATGAGCGTAAAAATAAATGAAAATGCCAAAAAAATCGAAAATCGAACCATTTGATATGTAAAAACAAAAGTTCGAAATATTTATCAAGATTTATACCAAATTAAAGAGAATCAATTTTAAAAATTATTGTGAAATCGGTTTTAGTAAAGTTTGTCGTTTGAAAGTTATTGCGTTTGAAATTTGGGGTGGAAAAGGAAAAAAAGGTGTAATTTTACGATTTTACCCTAGGCGGATTCTTAAATAAAATAGATGGTGAACACTTGTCAGATGATGAGTGACTTTCTACACTTTTTAAATTATTCCACTTTTCAATTGATCCACTACCAAGAGCTGATATATGGTCGCCCTTTCAGGAAACTTTAAATTTGTAATATGACATGATCTTTCTATACTGTTTTTCTTATCACTTGATATACTTGTAGCATTATTTAGAAATTGAAAGGGTATATTTGTATGCATGCGAACCTTAGGAAGGTGATTGGAGCTCGTTCCTACAACATCTATGGAACTAGCGTCTCTGTTAGAGACATACAACTATACAAGGGCATGGGACGCGTGTTGCATCAGTTGCAGCCGGGAATGAAGTGAAGCATGCATGCTACTATGCTAGCTTTCTTGATTTAGCACAAGGAACTGCTAGAGGAGGTGTTCCTTCGCACGCATCGCTGCTTATAAATTTTGTGAATTAGAATGTGAGGTGGGTATATTGACAACATTTGATGATACAATAGTTGACAGTGTTGAATCATAACTATTGCGAAGGCCATAGACAATCAATTTGAGCCTACCTCCGATGTTGTTACACTTGGTGCTTTACATGCCTTTAAAGAGGTATACTAACAGTCAGCTGTGCTTGGAATTCGGTCCTAGAATGTTTTCGGTCAAAATGATGCTCCATGGATGCTCACTGTAAGGGCTCACACAATTTGGAACTTTAATGGACCTGATTTATTGTGTTTTGAAGGGTACATCTATTAATTCTTTCCTTCAAACACAAAAATCAGGTGGAAAAATGGTTGGGTCGGGTAGGGTTGGGTCGTGGGTCTTAGATGGGTATGGGTCAGATTGGTATGGGTTTAGATGGGCCACTTAGAAGGATGAGTACAGATGGGTATGGGTCAAATGAGTATGGGTTGGGTTAGGGTCGGGTTTTTGGTTTTCCAAGTTCTTTTGTTTAAACTTAGAACTAGCATTTTGTATGGCTGTTTGATCACGAAAATTATGGGAAATTTTTCTGTTCTACATGCATCATGCAACAACCAAAAACATCAACATTCTGGTATTTCCTCTTTATATGATCAAAATGAAGAATAATCGTGGATCTCGACCTCGACCTGATGGACGATTCTTCATCATAATCTGCGTCGCTGTTGTTATCGGGGATCTTTCTTCTCCCAAGTTTCATCGGTATAGGTGATCAGGCGCATCTTTTCTGCAGCGAATCAATCTCAGAGAGTTTTATCCCTCAACCACCACACCGTTGCAACTAGACGCGATCCTGCATTATGCCACCTCACAAGTTGTCCCACAGCAATCAGTAGCCGAGATCATGGTGTCTTTCGATGTTCTAGTGGCAAAAGCCCCGTGTAATTTCCTTATTTTTGGGCTCGGGTATGATTCCCTAATGTGGGCTGCGTTTAATCCCAAAGGAAAAACAATGTTCCTTGAAGAAGACCCATTGTGGGTCCGAAGTATACTCAAAACCGCACCAAATCTTAATGTAGGTATCGTAAATTACCGGACAAAGCTTGAGGACGCCGACAAGCTCATGAAATCCTACCGCTTTGAACCGGAATGTGCCAAAGGTTATATACAGGGTAATACACGGTGCAAGTTAGCAATTACCGCTCTACCTGAAGAAGTGTATGCTAACGAGTGGGATGTGATAATGATTGATGCGCCACGGGGGTATTTTAAGGAGGCCCCCGGGAGAATGGGAGCTATTTACTCGGCTGCTGTGATGGCAAGGAATAGGAAAAAAGCGGGTGTGACCCACGTGTTTTTGCACGATGTTGATCGGAAGGTGGAAAAGGCTTACGCTGAAGAGTTTTTGTGTAGGAAGAACTTGAGGAAGGCTGTCCGAAGATTGTGGCATTTTGAGATACCACCTGCTGAGAATGTAACGACAGAGAATGCTAGGTTTTGTTAGAATTTTCAGCAACCCTAACCATTATGTTGCCATTGTATTATATTTGAGTTAAAAAGTTTACGTTTTGTAACTAGTATCCGCAATTATATAGGGACGGAGTATAACCTGTGTTAGAATAAAATCGTAAACTAGAGTGTCTCATTGATCTAACGTTGGCTCATGTTCATCAATTATCGTCTTAAAATTACCGTGGAAACATGTATACAAAGAGAACAATAAATATGAATGCAACATGAACACAAGTAAAGAATCAGAGTTAAACATTATCTAATGAGTATTACAAAGATAACACTTGAAAAACAAGGTCATAACTAATAAGCCCTCGCATTGACATCACGTGTTTGGCGTGAAACATCTGATCTGTACAATTTTAACAGTATCAGACCCGTCACTTTGACTGTCAAAAAATGCAAACCACCGGTTTAAATCTTTGTCTTTCTGATTCCAAAAGCCCTGGAGTGATGCATAATGCAAGTACGAAACAAGTCAAAGTGTTGACTTTTTTAAAGCTGCAATCGTACAAGAAAGTCAGCAAAAGTCCTACATCCTGCAATTGACTCCGTAACAATAGTGATTTTAACTCGGGTTCCATCATACGGATTCTAAGATATTTATTTTCATGAACTTAAGAAGAAAGATAGCCCTTATATATAAAAATAAAAACGGGGAAGAAATTATCATCCAAATCAAATTCCTACTTGTAAAAGTGAACTTCAAGTCACAAATAAGTGGGTGGAGGTGATAACTTTGACCCATTTATATAGGTGATATTTTATCTCAAAACGGTCAAACCGATAAAACTCAATATCTTAGCTAAAAATGGAAACGGGTCAAACCGGTTGAAAGTCCTACAATTGACTCCGTAACAATAGTGATTTCAACTCGGGTTCCATCATACGGATTCTAAGGTATTTATTTTCATGAACTTAAGAAGAAAGATAGCCCTTATATATAAAAAGAAAAACGGGAAAGAAATTATCATCCAAATCAAATTCCTAATTGTAAAAGTGAACTTCAAGTCACAAATAAGTGGGTGGAGGTGATAACTTTGACCCATTTATATAGGTGATATTTTATCTCAAAGGGTCAAACCGATAAAACTCAATATCTTAGCTAAACATGGAAACGGGTCAAACCGGTTGAAAGTCCTCCAAAGAGTCATTAAATCGCATAAAGCCTAGTAAGTTTTAGATTGCTTTATCTATACAATGAAACAGGACAAAATGAGATGATGCTTAGCTTGAGGTCCAACAGTGATTTGATGAAACAAAAAACGTTAAACAACCGCACAGATGAAGTAAAAGATGCAGCATGAGAATGTAACGAGATGCATAGTTTTCGATAGATACCTAAAATGAAGAGATAAGCTACAGAAAGTATTTCATCCTTACATCACTCTTCATAGCATTGTATACAGCTTGAACCTGGTAAAGACAGTCGGTATGTGGTCATCAGAATGACTAATAAAGAATATACACAATTCAGATCTTAACTTGAACAGTCGCTATCAGTAGTTTTTGCTTTCAGGTTGTTCCACAAGAGTCACAGCGCATCCATTAGTGGATTTGATACCAGTAGTTACTACTTACACTTGTTATAAATTCTGATATAATCTTATCAGCATTTACTTGAATATCTAAAAATCGGATTTTTAAGTTCAATGATGAGATAGAAGAAAAGACCTGCTCACTAGAAACGACTTGAACAGGCCCAATGTTCACTGACACATACTTCCCACCGGATGACATCTTCTGCTTCACCTGGCCCTGTTGTGAATCATAATAAGTTGTAAATACGTGGAGAACACAGAAGTATCAACAATGAATCATGGGCCTCGGCATTGAAAAGTGTACTAGAGATGTGAAATCCCTGTAAAGGCGTTTTGGTCTTTACTCTAGTGCTATGTCATTCTCGATATGTAAAGCATCGGCACATGTAGCTGTAGAATGCAGTTAATGTACCTGTGGAATTTGATGTTGAAGGACAGATTCGACAGCAACTACCATAGCTTGCACAAAATCATCACCTCCGCTCCAATTGTCGTAAACCCTCTTACCGTTGGGTAAGTGTTTACCTGTTTACAAGAATAAACAAGACCATTTAGCTCAAAACTAATAACAAATAACAGATCGAGACAGAACATCCTATAACCATACATAACAACAACCTGGTAGCTCCTGGCTAGTTCTAATCAAATAGCCGTTCAAAAAAAAACAAAAAAAAAAAAAAAAAAAAAAAAAGAAAACAACAACAACAACAACCACCACCTAGTAGCTGGTGCAAATCTAGTTTTTGTATCATGTAATCTTATTTAAGTTTTAAATTACCACCTCTGTCCAGGTCGACTTTTTGGTGGTCAAAAGAGTTGCTATAGTTTTCTTTTTGTATTGTTAGCATTATAACATTTTCATCGGTAGCATTTCCATATAACTTTGGCATCGTACACATGGCTATTGACAAATCAAGAGTGAATATTATTATGTCACTAAGAAACTAGTACTACAGCACGTGATATAAAAACAATATATCTGCTGTATGCACATGTGAAAATGGCAAACATGTATGATGAAGAAAGTTCAAGAGACAGGAGTACACCAAAGTAGGGCATCATTAAGATCAATAATCACACACGCACATGGTCCGCATGGTAAAAGCAGAAAGAAAAAAAATCAAATCAACATAACATTTACATGGTCCGCATAGGGCGTTTAAACAAAATCCAAAAACTAAAAAGACTATTGCCAAACAGCCAACAAACATTATAGTCTAAACACTCCAAAAGCTTGTTGCAATACACAGCCAATATTGTATGAGATTCAAAATTCTATCAGAACTACTGTATATAGCAGAGTAGTTGTAAGTTACAACCATAAGGCTTTTGAGTACTCGGATGTGCATTTAACTTGATAAATCAATAAGATAATTACATGGTCAAAGCTTGTAACAGGAAGGTAGTTTTATGTTTATGTTAGTAAATAATTAGTTTTCTTATAGTACACATGGTTATTGACAACTCAAGAGTGAAAATTATTATGTCATTAAGAAACTAGTACTACAGCACCTGATATAATAACAATATATCTGCTGTATGCACATGTGAAATGGCAAACATGTATGAAAAGGAATGTTCGAGAGGCAGGACCGCAGGAGTACACCAACATAGGGCGTTATCAAGATCAATAATCACACACACACGCTCTCAATAAGGGGAAAGAAAAACAGATACATAACATTTGCACGGTTCGGTAATATAGCTAAATCCACTGTCATTACTATATATCTCACTTAGAAAATATTCAAATAGAAAAGGATAAGACATGGACCACTTTCCCAAAAATTTATACCAACATTAAAACCACATTGTACTTCACGATTAGGATTTGATCAAACACCATATTCAATATATGGTACAGAAGATAGATTTCTAACACGTACACAAATCGGCTATGTGTAGTAGATCTACAGATGTTATTTTTATCAGCAACATTGATTGTATCGCCTCTTCATTGGTTGCAAATGGATTTAAATTTTAGATCAAAAGTAAGAAAATGTAACATTTACCTTCTGATCAAGAGTGAGCCACTCGTCGGTTGCATCATCAGTGACGGTACCTCCTAGAACCATGTTTGTGGTTTGTCCAACTCTACCTTCGGTCTTTGAAACTTCTGAAAAATCAACACATAGGTTTAGCAACTTAACGACAACCTACAGTAACTAGCATCGGCATTTTATCTACTTATTAATTGCTATTAATCCACCATTTCAGATTTTGCATGCACTTTGCAGTAACTTTCTTCTGAAATAGAATTCCCTATTATTACAACTAAAACAATCTCGAATTTAGCAACCATGTCAATGAAAGTGTGTGCATAAATACATTCATAGTCATTCAACTTGAAGCAGTCACGATGATCACATTTGGGTGTTCGGTAAAGTCTCTAATCTGAATCTCGGATTATTTAGGATGAAAATGATCACATTCAAAAATGAAGGTAAGCCATAACGATGAAAACAAATACCCAGTTATGTTAAATTAACTCCCTATTTCAGGGTGTTTGGGATGCACATCGAAAGACCTGCAAAATCCTTATAGTTATAACTTTCAGGGTGTTTGGACTGTTTATCTTATAGTGCTTACCTGTTTTGAAAATAAGTTCGTATTTAGGGGTTGTTTGGGTAAGCTTATGCAAAACAGCTTATGTGTTTTCAATTCGAGTGATTATGCTTATTAGCTTATTTACTTAACTAACCACCACCAAATGGACTAGCGGTAAGGCCTTTGACTCCTCACAAGAGTTTTAGGATTCAAACCTCAGTAGGTACACATTTGGGGGATGAGGCCGCGTACATCTCAGTCACGTCCTCCCCGGGTAACCCAAACCTCATCTGTTTACCCGTTTCTAGCTCTAGTCATCAAGCACCTCCTAAATCCTTATAGTTGTAACTTCAAGGGATTTTTTTATTACTATTAAGTACATATCTATGTGTTCTTCGCCATTGCCTTAAAACAAAACAATAAGAAGTTAAGAGGGTGTTTGTTTAAGCTTATATGTGCGGGCTTATTAGTTTATTTGATTTTGGCTTATATTCCATAAGCCCGAATTTTAAGGCTTATTTTGAGAACTATCCGTCACACCAAAACACACTCACTCACCTTCCACGTCACATCAGCTTTTTTTCTCTCTCTCTCTCCAACTTTTCACTCACACTCCCGCCACCATTCACCCTTATCAATCACATCACCCTCACCTTTCAATTAAACACCCACTTTATCACAATACCAAATCACGAGCACTAAATACCCCACACACACTCATAAACCTAAAAGTGGACGGCTCACCATCACGAGTGTTTTTTTGGGCCTGTGTGAGGGCGCGTGAGTGGCTTTGGGTGTAGAGGGTTTCTTATATAGCGGCTTATGGCGTGAGTTGCTTTACTCACTGAGATGCTATCATAACAAACTTATATAAGCCATAAGTCTCAAAATAAGCCAGAGAAAACTGGGGCTTGTCAAATATAACCCGAAACCATCAAAAGCCCACGTATAAGCTCAAAAAACACCCCCTAATTTTGTGCTTGGATTAGCTTATTTTTCGGGCTTATTAGCTTATATGATTTTGGAAAAGCTAGTAAGCCCAATTTTTTCAGCTTATGAGCTTATAGGTTAAACTTATAAGCCCATAAGTCCATAAGCTAAGCTGGATAAGCTCATAATCAAAAATGAGCTTATGAGCCGAAATCATCATAAGCTCGTAAGTATAAGCTAAAAAACACCCATAAATAAGCAATCCCAAACATAAACCCGATAACACATTTGCAATACCTGAGATAACTTTGAGAACAGCTTCTTGAGGAGGCTCCACATCACCATCATTATCAGTATTCTCATTTTCATCATTTAAGCAATTGATTCTTGTATGACATATTCTTCTAACATTAGTAGTACTAATTTTGCATCTACAGTTTGAGCTTGAAGAACTTAAGGTTTTGGATAAGGAGATTGAAGTAAGTTTACTAGGTGGCAGTAATAGCCATGGTTCGGTTAGCATCAATGTTCTCAACACCATCCTGCTAGCCATCATCAAAGAATCTCAATTTGTGTTCATTGGTATTTTAAGGTTTATCATAAATCATAACAAAATGACCATAATACCCCTTTTCATTTTCAAAGTTTTGGATAGAGTAAATTGCATTTTTGGTCTATGTGGTTTGGTGAAGTTGCGGGTTTGGTTCTCATCCTTTCAAAAGTGGAGCGGTAGTTTTTATTTTAAAGTTTGGATTGCATGTTTGGTTTCTGGACAAAATTAAATAACTAAAATACCCTTTATTTAGAAAAAAGAAGACAAGGGTAATTTGGTCATTTTACATCGATAAAGAGATTGTATATGCAATCCAAACTTCAAAAGGGGGGACTAACGTTGCACTTTCGAAAAGATTGAGACCAAACCGCAATTTGATCAAACTAGACTTGAGACCGGCCAAACCCGAGTTGGACAAAACCGATCCGACCGAAATGTAAAAAGGAAAAACTCAAAAACCGAGAACCGAGAACCAAAGAAATAGATATCAAAACGGAACCGAACCGAATAACTCGGTTCGGTCGATAAACCGAACAAAATCGACAAAACCGAAATAAATATAGTTCAAACCGAACCGAAAAGGTCGTTTCGGTTCGGAAACGATTTTCGGTTCGGTTTCGAATGATTTATCGGTTCGGGACGCTTTTAAATGGATATGCTCATTTCTGCAGCAAACCACACGGGCCAAAAATGCAATTTACTCTTTTGTTTATAAGATAAGTTTATGAAGCTTTTGTAAATTCAAAATATGAAAATGACCTTTATTAGTAAACGAGTTATTAATTAATTATGTATATAGAATGAGGATACGATATCGTGGCGTCAATCTAAGGCGTCGACTAAAATGGCGTCGCCATTCCTAAGTTTGATTGTGCATTAATAATGCGAGCTTTTGGGCATTTTTTGTATTGGCATTATACATGTCTATTGTTTATGAATAAAAATATGGGTTATTTGTATTTATCAATCTTTTAGTTTTACAAATGATGCTTTCATTGTTCACTTATTTTGTGCATCAAACTTTTATGTAATGATAAATGCATAAGTCATGACATACCAAATAGATGCACCAAATAGCAGCGGTATTAGTTAATAAGTTTAAAAGTTACGGGTAGGCAGTTCTGCGGTAGATAGACATCGATATTGTTAAAGTTATGGTGCATAGGCCATGCACAAAATCTGATCGATGTAAGCTGTTTTATGGTGAGCGCTTGCTTAGATGTTTGGTGCTAGGTGATAGGTAGAAATATTTACATAAGCAACTGTCTTTAAGGGATAGTGAAACATCGTAGATGATATGCATTTTCATCGTGCATTTTCCATTTGTAGTGTATGCTTCGATCGGTCTTCTTTCTTGGATTTCTTTGCGCTTCTTCTTTGTGTTTGTAACTTCGTCTACGTGAAAAGGGCTCTTCTAGTAATTTTTCTACCTTGTTTTATTGGCTTTGATGTTTCGATAAAGAAGGTTGTTACGTGAGTGGTGCGGTGTGAGTTTGTTCGGTTTGAAGCGTTCAGTTGCCTCGGTTTACGAGATGCTAGCACTTGTTGGTGTGTGCCTTTGGAGGTGTAGATTTTATGGTTTCATTGGCGGTGGGACCATTTCGGTTTCTTTGGGTTGAGCTGTTCCGGTTGTTTGATTTTGTTCTTTGCATGTATCGGTGTCTTTGTATTCTTTGGCGTAAAATCCATGGCACTTTCACCGGTGCTACAATCTCTGATGTGACTAAGGGTGTCTCATCCCAACATGTATCCAGAATGAAAACTCGACGTTCTTTTGTGCTATCTGGATCAAAATGTAGCTGAAAGATTTTTTTCTTTCCTTGTAGAGAGTAGCTCATTGGGTATTCATAGGAGTTTTGCTGTGGTATGGTTCGCAGCAGTTCCTTGCAATCTTTTACCAGTGAATTCGCTTCATTACTGAAACATGTCATTGTCGCATTTGCAGTGCCATCGGATAATTCAACTCTGAGCGATAGCGTATAAAAAGAATATAAAGCGTTATTTGTGATAGATACATTGCTATAAAAGTCTTTCTATTTATAATGGCATAAAAATGTGCCAATGTTGTACTTTACATGTAAAGCGATTCGTCTTGAGCGTTGGTTGCTTGCATTGGGCATGTGACCATTGTTCGAGATTTTAACTTCTGATCATAGCATTTCTTGAAAAACCATGGCCTTTTGTGTCGATTTTGTCGATTGTTGCATCGACGAAAGCGGACATTCATTTGATTAGAAATCTAAGCTGTTTAGTAGACTTTATTTGATGAGGGTTGCAATTAAGGTGGTCATTACACTGTTGGTTACGTGGATTTTCTTTTGCTAAATCTGCTAGAGTGACGCGGTTCTGAACTTTTCTGTTGCGGATCGCACATCTTCGTACTTCACATCTAGTATTGCGGTGGATCAAAGAACTCGTCATACCTAGGCGGTTAATTTATATGGCTTTAGGACCTTTTAAATTTATAGTGTATTCTGTAGTGTTAGTTTGGTAACTTACACTGCAATTTCATGGTATACGGTATGTCCGGATTGAAGTAGTATTACATTGCATATGTGGTGAAAATTGAAGTCTGTATTAGTTTAAGCATATGTTAAAAGATAAAGTTAATAGGCTGAATGATAAGCTTAAAGTATTAAATTTACCTCCATATTCTTTGACTAAGCATGAAGTAATTGCAATGATTGTTGGTTTTTGCGTTTTCATATTCTTGTTTCACGAAATTCGGGCATCTTGATTCCATAGAGTGAAGCGTACCGTTTTGCCAACATTAGAAGTACAAAGCATTTTTAGAGTGAATATAAAAATTAGGTTTCGCAGATAAATGTTTGTTGCTTACTCTAAGTTACGGACACCGATGTCTCTCAAATAGCCGAATCTTTGGTTGGTTTAAATGATCTCGGATTTATTGTTACATATTGACGCGGCCTATGTAATCTGCAAATCGTTAAGCAAGTTAAGTATCGATTGTTTACATTTTATAGATGCGTGTATTATATACACGTTAATAAGCATTCTTTAACATCGATTTTTGAATCTGGTCTCGATGGTTCTTTGAAGTTGAAATAGTGCTTTGGGAAACATGTATCGGTGTGTCTTTAATATCATGCATGATCCAAAAGCTAAGGAAAGTGAGTGTGGGACAACTTGCATCCATTGTTTTGCGGTGAAATCGAACCGGTTATTCGTAAGTTTTATTGATCTGCGAGTCGTCAAATTTGGCTTTTTCACGTAAGTTAACATTTGCTGTATATTTGTTCCTGCAAATCATATAGCAAATTATAAATGTAAGATGTTTTTTGTCCGATTGTTCTTTGAGAATATATGGGTTGTCTATTGTTTATGGCGGTTATAGAATAGTATGTTGTACACCTTATCAATTAGCATGATCTGAATACCCTTGGTTTTGCTTGTTTATTTGTTGGTGTCCATTTGCGGTAGACCTTTGCATATATAACTTTACGATGTCTGTTTCTTTTAGATCGACAAGGCTAATCTCTTACGAGTGTGTAACAACTTCTTTGCCTTTAGAATCGATGATGGCCCAATGCTAGAGGCTGTTTGTCTTTGTCTCGTAGAATCGGATGATGGTACAATGCTAGAGGCTGTTCCATTTGTTGTATGTTGAAGCAGGAAAAAGTAAGCACAGATGTATATGAGTATCTGGAGAATATTTACGATGTAAGTATGGCTATTCTAAATCGGAAAGATAAGCAAGCCTGAGAATAGACATGACATTATGTAATATCGATGGTAATAATAATCAAACATTTGTTGTAACGAGGTTAAAGGGTATTGTGATAGGTATCTTGCGGTTGGACACATGTATATTGAAAATGTAAATGTGAGCATTAGGAACACATGCGATTGTAACCATGCTTAAAAATCTTTGTAGACAACATTTTAGTCATGTTTTTATCTTTGCCCATTTCTTTGTTTGATTAGCATTTTAAACCTTGAGGAGATGTTGCTCTTGACAATGCAACATACAATTGACCATGGCCAAAGCGAGTTCGGGTAGGTATCGCCTATTTTATTCAACGGCCGCCCTTGACTTTTATTGATTGTCATTGCATAGCGAGCTTAACCGGAATTGCTTTCTTTTAAAACAAATGGAAGGGTTTCATCCTTATTAATGAGCAAAATCGCGGTATGTAAACTTTTCGGACATTCTTGTACCGGTTATGATCTTTGCTTGAATAAGCTGCTATATATCTGCGTAACAATCATTCGTGTACCGTTACGACCCACCACCTAGGTTTAGGTTTCTTAGTAGCATTATAGGTGCACCGATTTTGAGTATAAGCTCATGGGCGGGCATGCACGAAAAGGAAAGCGTGTTTAAGTATTCACGAGGGTATAATAGTTCCGTCGCTCCTCCATCATTTGTTTTAGTACAACCGTCGACACTTGTAAAAGTGTAAGTATCCCTTCTAACATATCTAGGACAAGCGAGTTTATTATATCTGCAGTCTTGTTTTTCGGACACACGATAGCTTTTCTTGGAACAATCTTTGCGTTTGGTGATTGTAAAGTCTGCTGATCATATATAAAACTAATAAGTTCTTGAATATTTGCCTCGTAGTCGGGAATCTGATATCTATCTGGTATCTGTATCCATTTTGAATCTGGTGGATCATTTTCGTTTGCTTGGCCAATGGTCCCGTTCGACTTGAGCAACCATTTAGAAGGTGTCAATTGCTTGATATCCTTCGGTGAAAGGCTGTCTTGTGTAGACGCATGTTACTGTTTGAGGCGAATGATTTTGAAAGATTGCCATAGGTATGTGATTGTGATAGAAGAGGCAATAATTTCTTGTTTTGTAGCTTTTTCTTGACAGAAGCGTTTATGCGAAATCCCACCAAAAATAAGCTGTTTTGTTCCCAAACGGACTATTTGGTGTATTCATTATGTCTCTTAACGTGCGATCAAGTGCTTCAAAGCATCTGCGATCATTCATAGGAGCCTCGTCCCATATGATAAGGTCGGTTTGTTTTAGCAATTCTGCGATTTGTGTATTCTTTTGATCTTTGCTGCTTGACTCTTTTGTCAAATCAAGAGGTATCTTGAATCTTGAATGTCTTGTTTGTCCTGCGGTGGTAATAAAGCGGCGATACGAGGAAGCAACCGCCGATTACAATCTTTCCATCGATCTCGGGTAGAAATTATAGTTTTCCAAACGAAAGTTTTTCCTGTCCCTCCGTGACCATAAACAAAGATAAGTTTCTGCTGACGATTGCGAACACCATCGATCACTTGTTCAAAGATTATTCGTTGTTCAGTGTTTAGCTGAACAACCAATCTTTCACTTTCACTCCTTAACAGATCACGGTTGTAGGATCTTTCTTGCATGATTGCCCTGTTATTCAAAATTTGCAATAAGTGAGGTGGAGGGAGATCAAAGCCAAAATCCTTGACAGATTTTCCGTAGAAGTTCAAAATTGCTTGTAGCTCATACATAAGACCGCCTTCCAAGTCATCTGGATTGACATGAAGTTTTGGTATATGTAACACTTGTGCAAGTATCAATGGAATGTCTTCGACATGGAATCCATATGTGACCGTAGCAATGCAACGAGGTTAGAAACATCACGAAGATGAGGATTTGGCAATAAAGATTTCTCATTTCGGTTGGAGTGGGCGATAAAGAAGCCTCTTGTAAGGCAATGTTCCATTCTTGATCGCCGCCTAAGAGACCCATCGATTCACACGGCGCTCTATATGTAGGATAGGCGGCTTCATCAACTCTGTCGGAGATGGCGGAATGACACCCTGCCTTTTGGTGTGAGTAATGTGACGCATGTAGAGCAGCGTCATGGGAGCTAGGATGTATATATGCCAAACGACCGATTGCTGAGGTGGTTGAACGCTTCCTCCGCTGCCAATACTTGCCATCTTTATACCACACAAACTCTTTTGGAAAGGTCAAATACGTGAGATGGCGGCCATCTGTATTGTAAGTATTGTATTTGAACCATTCAGTGAGCGTGGTCCTTTTGTTGTACTCGTTATCAACAATTGCCTGCAATTGTTGTTGGCTTCTAAAAGTCACTCGTTGCATATTTTCAAGGTGAACTGCAAGTAGCTGGTGGTGGATCTCTGTTGTGAATCTGAAACCCAAGGATCCTCCAGCATGCCTCGTGCGGTCCAATGTACCTTGCATCTTGAAAATTCTTTATTTCATCAATTTGCAATGAAGAGCGGCTTGTGCTTGCTTCTGAATTTCCCAGGGATCTTGTAATGCGAGTAACAATTCGATCAGTGCCTTTGGAAATGTACTTGAAGAGATATTTTATAAGCATGGACCATTCGCAATATTCGGCGTTGATATGTGCGTAGAAGCGCATCAATAGAGAAGCGGTTATCTGGCACAACATATCCGTTGTCAAGGGTGACATTATTTTCTTTGTTGTTATGGTGAATCTCTTCTGCGATAATGCACGTACCCTTTTGGATCAATGTATGTTGCAAGGAAAATGGCTTAGGAAAGTTCTTGGTACATCGATCACCACCACGCATACATGGTGCCGATGTATTCAACTGCGCCACATGGGCGTGGATCATGAACTCTGTGACTATTCTATAGCCTTGAGGTCGGTTGATGGGTGCAGGAGCTCTGGCGATACATATATGTCTCGTCCTCATGGGCTTGCACTGCTGGCTTTCTTTGATCCATAATAGCAAATGACAGTGTGGTAGGCCTCTTTTTTGAAACTCAACTGTGTATAACATTGTAATGAAAAATTTGAAAAATATATTATCTAGGTAGGTAAGAAAAGTGAGCACTTTATCTGAGATACTGGTAGATATAGGTCAAACAGTACCCGCTTCAACATAGCCGAATGGTTTTGAATCTCGTAAGAAGGTTACAAAATCGCGTATCTTTCTTTCAAAGACACGGTCAACAACATCGAACTGTCTGCAAGCGTGACATGTGGGAACTCTTGCATATATTCTTTAATTTCGGCCGATTAACGTTGCATGTGAGCGTGATAAAGAATGACGGGTTCCCATGTACGGCAAATGGCCAATCGTCTAAGTAGTGGCTATACATGTACCGTGGGCCTCTGTAAAAGATAGCGGAAGGATTGTCCTTGAACCGACATCCGATCCATCTTGGTCGCCTCGTGATAAAGCATCGTGCAACCCGGCCATGTAATCATTGCGAATATCGTTCGGTGTTCTCTTATGTAGTCAATACGTGATCGTTCTATCTTTGCGATGGCGGTGACAACATATTGTTGAAAAAGCACGCCACTCTCGTGAAGCGGGGTATATTCGTTAGTCGATCATGCACGATATGCATAGTATTTTAGCATAGTCATTTTCTTGGGTGGGTCGTCGATGGCGTCGCTTAATAAGACACGTCCCGGATGGTAGCCGTCTTCACCGAACAAAAAATAAGCGGGAATTGCAATGACATGTAGAAGCATTTAACTTGTTGACACTTTTCGGTTGCCGATCATCTTTGTTCAATAAGTACATCGAAATCGATCTCTACGTCGGGCCATCGCCAAAACAATTGCACCAATAGAATCACCGCGAGCGGTCCATGTTGTTTTGAACCAATAACACCAAACAAAGCGGACTTTGAATTACGGAATATTAGCCTCGCCATTTTATCCCTTTGTCCTAAACAATGGACGGTTCATTGTTATCATCTAGAATGACAATTAAGTTTTCCACAATATCCGCATGAAACCGTGGCGGATCTCTGAAAGCTTTCTAACCGATTGGCAACTTCATTTTACGTGTCATAGATATACAGCTGTAGAAATTGAGGCCGTTTATCTTGCTCAGACGAGGCTCCTATTCGATGGTAAATTTGGCACGAAATTTTGAACACGTAAGGACCACGACCCATGTTTATTGAGCTGTCTATTTACGCACCCAATGATGTCATGGCAAACATTTGATTGTATTGCGAATGTTCTCCATAAAGTGACGGTGCGTGAACAATTCCTTGATGTAATATGGATACTCGTCACGAGTCTCAAGCTTAACTTTAAGCCTTTGCAACATTTATGATACTACGGCGGCTCCTACTACTTGTAGTGATCCTTTCATCATACGAGCGTGCCTTGCAATGATGGCGGACACAGTTACATTGGCCCATATAAATGTATGTATCCGGAGGACCTATATTGCATAGATAAATGAAAGTGTTATTAAAATTTCGTGGTTAAAATAAAATAAGGCATTTATTTTCTTTGTGTGGAAAAGAAAGGAAAGGTTGTATCATACCTTGTCTAGATGGTGCACGTCGGCGTGCGAGGCACGTCGTTGTTGGCCTCGCTTGATGGCGTGCGCATTGCGGTGGAACAGATAAATAGGAAAAGGTACCAAGTAAGTACAAAGCAATGCACTAACTATTTACGTGTTTGGTTATTTTTGTGAAAACTAATAAAACCTTGAGTTTGACGACCGGCCACTTGTCGATGGATTAAAATTATTGAGAGGTGGTATTTGACAACGAACCGGTTACTTTGATTTGATGAAGGGCAGCTGTCGGTCAAATTTTGCGGGGAAGGAAATGTTTGGTTACTATGCATTGTATTGTATGGATCCGGAGGGCTGTGTTGCATAGGTGAGTAAATTCATAAGAAAAGTTCCTTGGTTAATATAAGTATCATTTGTTGTATGATACATGTGAAACAGGGAAGGAATCGTATGAAAATACCTTGCATAGATGTTTGAAATGTGTGCGCCGAGTAGGTAGTCGGGATTCGGATGATGAAGGTTCGGATGTATCTGGAATAAATAAAAAGGATGATGGTAAGTAACAAAAGAATATTTTAGAAAATAATGTGCTGGTTTCTTATTTTACATGTGAAGCAGGAAAAGCAAGCATATAAACATGCCTTGGATACATGGTGGAGGTGTGCTACGTGAGCTAGCTTTGCGTCGCCTTCTGGGTGATGAGCAATTGATTGCTTCTGGAATAAATAAATAAGGAAAAAAAACCTCGGTAAGTAATGAAAGGATATGTTATAAGAATGATGTTGTAATTGTTTCAATTAAAAAAAGAAGAATAATAAAACCTTCATCATGACAGGGATGGGTATTGATGGGCATATTTAGATTGTTGGAAGCTGAAATTGGAGGCCTCATATGCTGGTTTGCATCTGCCGAAGTGGCATTGGAATGTAAATTCGCCGATAAAGGCAAGGAGTGTGCATTCCATGTAAGGTGCTCAGGTATAATTGTTTCGTTCCTGTTATCCATCATAAATACATCTTCTCAACCTGTAAGAAAGAAAAACATTGGAGTGATGCACGCATAGGATAATTTAGAAGATATGAGGTAAATAAGAAAAACGGCAAATTACATAGCAATTGGTGGTTGCTGGTAATTTTTGGAAATGATGTAAAACCATATGGTTCTGCAGATGGCTGGCCTTCGTTAGAAACGTCATATATTTTGCGTTTTCGTTTATCCATGGAAGGTGCATGGGTTCCATGACATGAAGGATGCACATCTAAAGTGACCGTGTCTCTGGTTTGTATTTCTCCCATGGTACATTTATCTGTAAAAACCATTGAAATGCTTTATAAACCGTAAGTAGGCAACAAGCGATGAGTATTAAAAGAGGCAGTACGAATGGTTAGATGTATGACATATACAGGATGTTTGCGGTGTATTAGGCATCGGTGTAACCCGCTCGCATATGTGTCATTCGGCATAGGTTCCAAAGATTGATGCAATAACATAGTGCTTGCTGGCCATGATCATAATTTATAGGAAAGCTATGACAATTTTTGGTTTTTGAGGCGGTATGTTGTCTTGAGGTGGTACCGGTGCAAACATTCTTGGTAGCATTGTCGGTGACACAAAGGTTATGACTAAGCGGATCTAAACTCCTCCGGAACATCTACATTAGGTACTAAGGTATTGTTTCCTACATCTATAGCATCACATTTTTTCGGGCAAAGTATTAAGACCTTGGTCTCTAAAAAAGCAATAGGTACTCTGAGCGGCCTTTTTTAGTCTTCATATTGTGGGAGCTAACTCTAATGGATTTTGGATAAAGGAAAGTTCTGAGCGGATATACATTGGCTTCATATATACATGCACATTAAATTCTAATGATCATATTATTATACATATGCTAGTAAATTTGGAGCATATAAAAGGCAAGCATGAGTAACATAGAGGACGAATTTCATGCAATCGCTAAAACCATGATACACATAAAGCGCAATGTAAAATTAAGTGAAAGAATTTGGTAAAACCAAAATAAGCACATCATCATAAGAGCGACGGAAAGATAAAAAAAAGGCTCACCAAATTGTGCACACCTTTGCGATCGCTCGAAGATTTTTTGCACATTCAAAGATTCAAAACATAGATATTACCATATACATGTAAGGAAAAACTCAAAACAAATGCACGCCATATAAACCAAAACCAAAATACTATCTTGAGATGGATATAACATACGAGTAGGAATCTTTGTGTATATAAATTTTTTGATTTGTTATTCTGGTATAGTTTGCAGGAATAGTAGATTATATTATATGAAGAAGGTTCTAATAGAAGGCAAAGTACAAAGGTTGGTAAGAACTCACGTGCATGTTGCAGTACAAATGCAAAGTTGACCACATGTTGCCATGGGTTGGTAAAAAGCAGCGTGTATGTTGTAGGATAGATTGGTAATGGTAGATAGTTAGGTCAAAGGCGGTGCGCTCATGCATGGGGTTGCTCCTCTCACATGGGCTTGACAAATAAACCGAGTAGGCTAACTTTTTTGGGCGGGGCTTGGGAAAACTTGGCGGGAAAATAGCACAGGCAGACTACGGTGGAAAGCGGCGGCGTTTTCATTCGGGTTTAATATATACTAATAATGGCGTTTGGTTGGATGCATAGTTTGGTACAAATATGAATGGATTTGAGTGGCATTATACCAACAAAATGTGATACACTGACAAAAGGTTGTCTTTGGCAAATTCAAACCTTATGATGGGTCTCACATTAATACTCTCTCACAAATATTCAAATAAAATAATAAAAATAATACTCCATCCGTTTTAAAATTATTGTCGGAAGACAAAAAAACAAAGTTTAATAAAAGTGGAATACTTCTGATTTTCAACCACTATATATAATATTCGCAATTAAATTATCTTTCTTCTTAAAAATGGAAAGTGACAATTTTTAAAACATCCCAAAAGAAATTTGACGATTAAATTGAGATGAAGGAGTAACTATAATAGATTTTTTATAATATTTTATTAACTAGCTTTAAAAATGTATTTTTTTATTTACATGTTACTTTTTTTTTCTCTCTCCAAATCCAAATTTTAAACCAAATCTAAATTCAAATCCAAATCCGAATCATAAAACCAAACGGGCCCTGACATTTGTAGTACTATTCTACAGCCACAAGTTGAATTTGAACTTGAGGTTTTGGATAAAGAAATTAAATTACGGCTATTATGTTCGCAATAATTCAACACTAATAGCCGCACTTCTCTGTTGTTGTTGACGGTTAAAAAGTAGAGTACATTAATTACTCATTATCAACAAGTTGAATTTGAACTTAGATTAAACATGTGTCAATGATTTTGGTTGCGTGATCCTTTTGTACTATTGTAGTAGACATTTAATTAATTATAAGCATGTACGTGTGATCCTTTTGCAGTATAGTCGTGTACTATCATCTATCGATAAGGTGATAAAGTGATACGGAGTAGTATGTAGAGTAATGTTTTCTTTGACACTTGTATGTTACACGGGTTTTTTTAACTTGTGTTTTATGGGGACAAGTTAAGCACACTATAAGTATATATGGATCTACGAAAAAATACACAATGATTCATGTAAAAATACAAACATGTGTACTTTTATGTGGGTCGCATGTCTTTGATATCTTATGATGTCTTAACTCATGCTTTTAAGCATGAGTTAGAAAAACCCATGCTATAATTAAGTTTTGAAGTGTTGAGTAAACAAATGAACCAACCGGCTTAATTCAATTGGTCACATGTGCTCTTTCTGAAGTTTAAGGAAGGAAAGTTTTATTTAAGGTTGAGTGCCATGAAAAGACAAAATATTGAGTTTTTCTTCACAGTGCAGTTGTAAGTTATAAGGATTTCTTTTCGGGTCTCTCACAATAATCCGGATTAAAAAAAAAAAAAAAAAAAAAAAAAAAAAATGACTAGGTATTTTCACTATCTGGAGAGGCATTATCATCCAGCCTATGATGTATCAAATCAAAATTTTTAAGCTACGCCTCTTCAATAAATTGAAGAAAATTCAAACAGTCATTTTATTGTAATTTGTAAATATGTGATCGTGAAAGTGTACACGTACTTTGAGCATTCCCATCTTTTATACATGTTACAGTACTTCACTCGGAGTTTTGAGATTTAATTATTTGAAAAGACGTCAAATTTGACACTTTTATCGTTATATATCTCGTTTTTTTTTTTTTTTTTTTTAATGTGACACTAAACATTCAAATTTAAATACGTTGTTATGTGTGCCGGTGAGGGACAGATTAGTAAATAAGTTGGCGTCGTTAGTCGGCTATACCTGCGGTAGTTAGTAAATAACTTAAAATTAGTTTTCGCGTCAACTTGGCATCGTTAGTCCTATATACTACTACCGTTAGTAAATAACTTAAAATTTCGTTTTCTTACGTTTTGTGCGTTTCGATCTTGGTTTTACGTTTTAAATCTGCTTTTTATGTTTTCGTCCGCTTTTTCGTTTTGACCGTTTTTTACGTTATCGTCTGTATTTTTACGCTTTCGTCTGTTTTTTTACGTTTTCGTCTATCTTTTTACGTTTTCGACCATTTTTAAACGTTTTCGTCTGTTTTTATGTTTTTGTCCGTTTTTTACGTTGTCATCCGTTTTTTTTACGATATACTATATTTTTTTACGTTTTCATCATGTTTTTTACGTTTTCGCCCTTTTTTTTACGTTTCTTCCGTTTTTCTACGTTTTCTTCGGTTTTTTACGTTTTCGTCCATTTTTTTTACCTTTTCGTCTATTTTTTTTACGTTTTCTTGTTTTTACGTTTTCGTCATTTTTACGTTTTAAATACATTTTTACGTTTTAAACCTCGCTTTTTAAGTTTTCATACGGTTTCGTTTTTGTTTTAAATTCGTTTTTGCGTTTTATTTCGTTTTATGTTATCGTATGTTTTAATGTTTTCATCCAGGTTGTTTACGTTTTCGTCAGTTTTCGTTTCGTCTATTTTTACGTTTTCGTCGCTTTCGTTTTCGTCCATTTTTCGTTTTCTTTTTTATGTTATCGTGATCGCTTTTTACGTTTCAGTATGTTTTTAATGTTTTAAATCGGTTTTTTACGTTTCGTCCATTTTAATACGTTTTCGTCTATTTTGTATGTTTTCGTCTGCTTTTTCTACGTTATCATCTGTTTTTTTACGTTTTCGACCAATTTTTGACGTTTTCATCTGTTTTTTTACGTTTTCGTCCGCTTTTTTACGTTTTCGACCGTTTATTTATGTCTTTATCTGTATTTTTACGTTTTTTTTATGTTTTCGTCCATTGTTTACGTTTTCACTCATTTTTTACGTTATTGTATGTTTTTTTACGTTTTTGTCACATTTTTTTACGTTTTCTCCCGTCTTTTACTTTATCGCCTGTTTTTTTACGTTTTCGTCTGTTTATTTTACATTATTTACTGTTTTTACGTAAAAAGTGACGAAAACGTAAGAAAAAGGACGGAGAAGTAAAAAAACAGATGCTAATGTAAAAAAATAGACGAAAACGTAAAAATGGACAAAACGTAAAAGAACGATAACGGACAAAGCGTATAAAAGCGTAAAAACAATCGAAACGTAAAAGGTCGAGAATGTAAAAACATCTGGCTGTACTAAAAACATACCAAAGCAGGGCGATAACGTAAAACACGCGAAACGTAAAAATAAGAAAACGAAAAATGATGGCGTAAAAAGCAGTGAAACGAAAAAAAGAAAAAGTTAAAAAAGCAGATGATAACATTAAAAAGCGGCGATTTAAAAGCGGATGGCGTAAAAGACAAAAGCGTAAAAGGCGGATGGCGAAAAAAAACGAAGAAACATAAGAGAAAGATGGCGTAAAAAGCCAATAAACGTAAAAATAGACGGCTTAAAAGCGGCAACGAAAAACGTGTCGATAACGATCAAAAAGCGTCGCAAGTAAAAATGACAAAAGTGAAAATCTGACGGCGTAAAAGATGGTCAGCGTAAAAAAGCGAAAACGTAAAACATACTAAGGCGTAAAAGCGGGCGGCGTAAAAATGGTCAAAAGCGTTAAAAACGGACGAAATGTAAAAAGCAGACGGCGTAAAAAGCGATATCAACGCCAAAGCGTGAAAATGAAATTTTAAGTTACTTACTAGCGGCTATTAGTATATGGGACTAGCGATGCCAAGTTGGCGCGAGAAAGCTAATTTTAAGTTATTACTAACGATCGTTAGTATAAAGGACTAATGATGCCTGATTATGTACTAATCGGTGGGTCATGGGTACACTCAATGTCTGAATTCGAATGTTTAGTGTCATTAGGAAAAAATATACTATTCTGTCTGATGGTAGAAAAGTGTCGAGTTTGATGCGTTTTAAGATTGCTTGGGAGTTTTGGTGTTCAAAACATAAATTGTTTGAAATACTTAGAGGCAGGGTTCGGCTGGTAGCGGGCTCGTGTTATATAGAAAAAGTGATGGTATCGCAACACATTTTCATATAACACCATAAACTACTCTTCAACCAAAAAAACCATCTCTTCAAAAATTGGAGCTATAAGACACCAGCGACTCATGCGTAATCCCATAAAACACAATACAAAAAAAAAAAAAAAAAAAAATTGTTGCTTTCATTGTTGGGTACAACACCAGACCCTATGACACGAGGTCTGATGTCTTTGTCACGTTATACACTTAGCTTATGGGTTGGCGCAATAGACAGCAGCCAACGACGCCGTGAGCTCTAAACTTAATTATCTTTTAGACCATAAAGTTTTAGTGATTCAACTTAAACCATAATTTCTTTTGTTAAATTTCAAATTAATTATATATATACTAAAACCCATCTGCGGGCAATTTGTAGCTACTGATGGATACGCAATTTCGATTAGCCCCTTTTAGCCCGCCAGGTTCTTGATCGATTCAAAGTTAGTCCTTGCGTCAGGTTAACTAATGATCGATTAAATTTGAAACGGAACAATAACCGTGGGCTGTTTTAATGCAAATATTAAACACAAACAGACCACGAGGTTAACTTTTTCACCGTTAGTCACTGGGGACTAACGTTGCAACAACACGTTAGTTTCGGGGACTAAAAGCGAAAATATCGGTGCTACTGATGCATAGCGGTACCAAATAGTACTTGCTACAGTGGACACATAGTTTGGAATAGTAAGTGTCTTGTTCATGCTAATTTACACTTATAGTCCTCGAGTTAGCTTCAAATCGCAGATTAGTCACGTTATCGACCTTTTGCAAATTTAGTTCTTAATAAAAAAATACAATATTTTTTTCGCTTTGGGTAAACACAACATTCATGATGACGCGTGAGTCACGCTCGTTTAAACTAAACAACATATAACGTATCAACACATATCAAGAAACATGTTACATGTGTAACGAAAAGAAAAACACCCCTAGGGCTATCACGTCGTTTCTAGTTGTTAGTTCCATTATTATTACGTAAAGCTAATAAATGGTCCCAATATATTATCATAGTTTTCACCTTTTTGCTAGCATTAAAAACTAGCCACTTATCTATAGCTCGACTGCCGTTTTATTAAATAAGCATTTAGACTAGTTCATTGAAAAACAACGCGTTTGAACAAATAATTGATAAGTTGGTGGCGTGGTCTACTTCATACCTCAATTGTTTCATGTGATCATGGACGAAATCAGGAGTAAATATGATCGGGTGTACAAATTTTTGAAACTGTAATATAGAAACACATTTCGATAAACCAGTGCATTTAAGATTTTTTTTTTTTTTTTTTTTTTTTCAAAAATTAACACTACATTAAAAAAGTACATAGGGTCTTGGAGACCATGAAACCCTCATGTGCTTGAGTTCCACAAGTACTCAATGTGTTTTGAAAAAGTAAAGAAATACATTAAAATTCTAGATGTTAAGGAAATATACTTTGCGAAAAACTATGAATTTGTCGCGTTAGCACTGTCATGTATAAGAGAAAGCTTTAGAAGCACTCGATGGTAGCCATGCTTGTTAAACCGTCAATAACGGCGTTATGGTAGTTATACCCATCGTGAATTTCGGCGTTAACAGCGGAGAATGGGCCGGCGTTGCTTTGGCGGCGTTAAGGGAAAAAAAAAAAAAAATTTGAAAAACTTACACAATTAGTCCTCAGCGTCTAGAAATTCAAAAAATTTACAAAAACCCCTTAACGGCTAGTTTAAAAAAAAAAAAAACAAAAAAACGTTTTTTTACCACTATAAATCACCAACCAAAACTCTATTTTTTCACACTTCCATTCAAACTTTATATACTTCCTCTTTACACTTTCATATTTCAAAATCGGAATTAGATTCGCGATGGATCCAAATCAAGTGGTGATATTCCTGTCTTGGTCGGGGCGTTGATGACCAAGAGGACTTCGATTTATGGCGGTAGCGTCGAAAGTATCACCTTCGGTTGGAACAACGAGAGGGTATTGAATCTCAACATCCTAGTCGTTTCGTCGCAGTGTATATCGTGAGCGTGAGCTTGCGTAAGAGCGTCTGCATGACGATTATTCGTACAAGGTTGTAAGTATTCAAACCGAATTTTCGTAGAAGATTTCGTATGAGTAGGAAACTATTCCTACAAATAGTTGAAGGTATTGAATCTTATACTTAGATAATATTCGGATCATTTTACCTTTTTAGGCAAACACCCGATTATGCGAATTCGAATGAGTATAAGTCTTCTAATGAGTGTACGCCGCCATACGCCCGATTGGCGTCTGGCACCTCACCGATGCATTTGATGAATACTTGCAAATGGGTGCGAGTGCGTCACAATTATGTCTTGATAATTTTAACAAATGCATTATTGATTTGTTTATCTTGAGATATTAAGAAAACCAACGTGGCCGACATTCAAAAAAATTTATCAACATCATGAAGAAAACATGGTTTCAGGGAATGCTTGGTAGCATTATTTGTATGCCTGGGAATGGAAAAATTGTCCGATGGCTGGCAAGGCCATTTCTTGGGGGTGATAAAAATACCCAACAATTATCTTGGTCGTTGCTTCAAGATTTATGGATCTGGCATGTATTTTTGGGATGGCGGGCAAATAACGATATCAATGTTTTAGATAACTCTCAGTTATTCGACGACCTTCTGGCGACAATGCCCCAAGCACCTTATATGGTTAGCTAACTAGGTATGAGCAGGGGGTATTCTTGGTGATGGAATTTATCCGCGGTGGGCAACTTCGTCAAATCCTTCACGGCAACAAGCGATGCAAAACATACGTGCTTTAAAGGAGACAAGAAAGTGCAGAAAGGATATTGAGCGTGCTTTTGGTGTTCTTCAAGTAGTTGGGGTATCTTCTGACAACCAAGGCGTCAATTGAAATTGCCACGTCGTAGAATCATGTATTGTTGCATTATTATGCATAACATGATTATAAAGATCAAAAATTTGCTTTACGTGACTATAACGAGCCGTGGGTGGATCCGTCACGGTGAATTTGAGGCAACGAAGATGTGTTGAAAGATGTGATCACGCGGTCGTAAAGCGCAAAGAAATCACGACCAAACAAGCAGCATACCCAACTCAGCGGGACCTTATGGAGCATGTTTGGCGAAGAATCTTGAACGACGTAGACAACCAAGAGAAGGCGGCGGCGATGAATAAGTATTTCTATGTTTTTTTTTTAATTGCGGTGTGAGTGTGTGTGTGTGTTTTTTTTATCTCGTTGTATTTTTTTTTTTTTTAATTTCGTTGTATTTTTTTAGTCTCGTGTTGTAATATGTTTTAAGTTTTAATGAAATGTTTGTTTTAGTTTAAAAAATGAAGTGTATGATTTAGTTTAGGGTTGAAATTGAAAATATGAAATATTAGTGGTGTTATGGTGTTATTGGGATGTTATTGTTGTGGGTGTTTTTGGGGATGTTAATGTTAAATGTTAAAGGCGATGTGGCGGCGTGGACGGTGTTATTGGTGTTATGATGTTATTGTTGGGAGTGCTCTTATAATAGTTTTGAGTTTATGTGATGATAACTTCTCGAACCTCTTACATTGTGTTCTTAAGTTTTGAAGGAAAAAAAAATGTTGAATAATTAGTACTCGTATGTATTTGAGATGGATGAAAGAAAAAGTAAATTAACTACTCACTTAAAATTATGTTTATAGACAAAAAAAAGAAAGATCTATTATTTTCTTATTATTTTTTTTTTGTTACATGCTCTTTACCGATTGTTATCAGATCTTTAAAACATGGCATGTTAGCGTTTACACGAAAGATATTCCTCCTAAAAATAGAGAGATTTTGTGGTAAAAGGTCGAGGTTAGGCGCCGGTTTTCTTCGGCTTTAATTGATCTCTTGAGTCGAAGAATAGTTATCGGTATTTTAACGTGAAATGAGCGATGTGGTCTTAAAACACCCAAGATTATGATATTCCCGCGATTCATAACTTTTTGTGGATTCCTCTTAAAAATGGGACGAATATATATATATTTTTTAAATCCCATCATTTTCCTTTTCCTACCTAAAAAGACACTCTATAAAACCATTAAACCAAAATTACATAGATATTATTTTCATCCTTAAATTCGGTTCTCCTCAGGAGTATTTCTACAAAATAAAACTCATTAAACGCAACCAGACAACCATGCCTCTTTGCAGCTGCAATTGCCTTTATTTTCATCACTTAAATTAACCCCAACTACCCTCATCAATTCTCCCACTAGAAAAAAAATTCAAAAATAAAAAATAAAAAATTATGTCACTATTTCATCTATAAATCATCAACAAACCCATACACACCTTAAAAAAAACTTCTATCATATCATGGCAATGAAAAAATATTTTTTAGCCTTGGCTACTATAGTATGCATCATCATATCATGCACCTGCGGTACTGTTTCTGCTGCAGAGCCCTCCCTAGCGGAGGACTGCACGAAAGAGCTACCGCAGGTGATGACATGTGTCGCCTTTGCCTCAGGCAAAGAGTCGACACCACAACAAAAATGTTGTGACTCGGTTACGCAAATGAAAAATAGTAATCCTGCATGCTTGTGTTTCTTGATACAACAAATTCATAATGGGACTAATCCTGCTCTTAAGCAAATGAATATTCAAGAGAGTAAGCTTCTTCAGTTGCCTTCGGCTTGTAAGATTGCTAATGCAAGTATTAGTGATTGCCCAAGTAAGATATCTAAATTTTTAACTCTTTAGTTTTATTTATTTACATTTGATTTGTGTTTTTATGATAATGTTTTATGTATACATATGATTTCAATCCTAAGATTTCATTGATCCAACTAGTAGGTTAATTACAACATAGTTATAGATATTTCGCCAATGATAACAAGAAATGAAAGTATGAATTAAGGAAAACGAATGAAAGGCCTAAACTTAGGTCGAAATTGTGCCTTGGTTGTATTAGCTCATTGTTATGTCATAATAAGCCTATATAAGCCAAAAAGTTGCAAAAAAAGCAACAAAAGTGAGCTTATAAAACATAAGCTCAAAACCAAATAAGCCACAAGCCGGCTAATAATCCGAAACAAACACCCTCATTCTATTTGTTACAAGTAATGACAACTGACTTATTGTTTTAGACACAAAATTAGGCCTAAATTTAGGCCTCCGATACTTCTCGAATTCTATTATTAGTATGTCGTACGGTTCTTGAAAAAATATCGAGGTGTTGTTATCGTTACTTTCTTTTGATGAGACCTTATAATCGTTACTTATAACTTTTTATAGTGTGATATGTTATAATGGTAAAAATGCTATTTATGTTATTTTGTAAATGGTACTAAAATGGTAGATGGTACTGTAGTAGTTTATATCACATATATATCTAGTCTCGACATGTATACTAAATCTACTTGAGTCTTAGGTTTGTTTTGGTCGAAACTAGCAATTATTGTCGTTGTAATTCTAGGATCGTGGTAATTTTTACCGTCATTAGCCGGAGTTATCATTTTAGAGTCTTTGGAGTCTATTGGGTCATTATAGTTTTAGGTTCATTTTGATCAAAATTTCAATATTGTTTTATCGAATATACCACGTAAAAGCTATCTTTTACCGAACTGAACTGAACCCAAATTTAACACCGAACCGAAATTGCTACTTCGAGCTGATCGACATTGAAGTACCGAACCGAAATTGATGGCTTTTAATGAAAAGCAATAGATACAGTGTAAATGTTGGTAGTAGTTGTATGTCTTAATGGTTTGTTTGGTCAAATATGAACTCTATTGATGCCATCACATGTACTATATATCAACTTTCATGTGACCAAGAATGTCCTTGCATCTTAGTTCTCGTAATCTTTGTCGATTACGACAATCTATTGATGTAACACGATAATATGTACACGTTGATGCTTTTTTGGGACATAATAGTTCTGTTTTCGGATGGTAATGTTGTGCTTTTTTATATTGCAGAGCTTTTGAAGCTACCACCAAATTCACCCGATGCTGCGATTTTTAATAATGTTTCAAGCACGGTTTCTCCAACAACAGGAGGGACAACAACGTCGTCTCAATCTACAACTGGTTCACTTGGTTTCAAGCATGAAGCGCCTGTGCTCTTAGGATCTTTTATGGCTTCTGTGCTATACTTTCTCGTTTAATTTCTTGACAAGCTGTTTTTAGTGCCTAAGTTTTAGAATTATGTTTTGTAACTGTACGTCGTGATTTTGTATCGGATTGAGCTTATGAATACGAATAATCAGCGTGTTTACCTTCTTCATTATGTGACGAGCTGATTGCTTTATGTGCTCAAAAACTGTTAAAAAATCTGATTAGTACCTTCGTCATATTGCTTTCGTCTTTTCAAGAAAATATTATGTATGGGATTATTTTCCTAAAAGTATTGGATAGTAAGGTGCATGGTGATCAAGTTTCTATAAATGTTCTAACATAAGATTCAAATGCTAATGGAAAAACTGTATATAACAGTCATGGTATTAAAAGCTTCATGAGGTGTGAGGCTTGGTTATCTTAATGGCAATTCCATTCGTCGTCTTATCTCACATATTTTATAATTTCGATATATATGAAATATGATATAAATATATAAATATTTTATATTTTGTCTTGCTTATCGCCACGCTTTATAAACGCAAAACTTCGCTGACCGCAAAAACGTGAGACTGATCACGCCACCACGCACGCGCCGTCTTATTTATAACCTTGATAACAGTTAAGCATTTGACATACATAAACAAGAATTTAGTTATGGAAACTTGAGATTATAGATGATATACTAACTATTTACCAGGGTCGTATCGTAGATTTCAGTGGCCCCGTGTTGTTATCACAAATAGGCCTTCAAACTGTATAAGTAGTGCATAGTTAATTAAGCTAAAGTCTTATATTGTGTTCATATATATAATAGAAGTGCATGAAATTTGGTGGACGTCGTCAAACAGTGACCCTGTGCAATCGCACCTTTTGCACTCCCCTAAAACCGGCCATGCTATTTACATATAACGATCATCTAGTTTATAGTACTAACTATTCATAGTTTTTGTTGTATTCAAAACTATTGTTTTACCTCCTCTTTGAAATGATTTACTGTACATATAAAAATGGCAAATTCATTGAATTATTACAGAAAGGACATACTCATGTATGTTTAAAAAGTCACAAGTAAAGAATTTAATTAACCATTAAGGTAGATGAGTTGGTGGAAAATGTGAAACGTCTCTACCATTAAGCAAGGCAACCGGGGTTCGAACCACCAAACAATCTAATCCCTATGGTTTTTATTTATTATTTATTTATTATTTATTATGTGAGGTCGTGAAAGAGCGAAAACTTTACGCATTATGTGCTATATAGCACCTATCTCAGAAATGCTCTAAGGACACTTAAACTCACAACTTTTTGGCTGATAGCCAATTCAAATACCACATTATTACACTTTAACTTTATAAATTACGACAACTACAACTTATTCATTCTGTATGTTTTCCCCAAAATGCATCAAGTGAGATCATGACAAAGCGACAACTTTTCACATTATGTGACATATACCACTTATCTCAAAATATATGTCGCAAATATCTCAAACGACACTTAAACTCACAGCGTTTTAGTTGATGAACAATTTATATACCACTAGGCAAAAGGCCTGAGTAGGAGTTATAAGTTTTAGAGTTAATTGCAAAATCGTCGCTGGTTTGGCAATTGCAAGTTTCGTCCAAATAGTTTGAAAGTGCATAAATCGTCCTCAAATCAAACCTTTTGCAAATTTTGGTCCTGGATTTAGCTCAGTTAAGTGAATTTCGTTAGAATTAACACGTTAGCCCTTTTTGCGAAAAATTCTTGCAACGTTCATCCTTTTGGCCAAAACTCTTACGGCGTTCATCATTTTGGCCAAAAACTATTCTGACATTCATCATTTTGGCCAAAAACTCTTGCGCGTTCATCCTTTTGGCTAAAAACTTTTGCGAGGTTCATCCTTTTGGCGAATACTCCTGCTGCGTTCATCCTTTGGCCAAAACTCTTTGCGGCGTTCATCCTTTTATACATTTTCATATGTTTTTAATCGTTTTCATCCATTTTATGCGTTTTGTCCGTTTTTGTTCGTTTAATACGCTTTCGATACTTTTTTATCGTTTTATCCGTTTTCTCCGTTTTATACGTTTCCATCCGTTTTCTCCGTTTTCATACGTTTTTATCCTTGTCTATCCGTTTTCATCAGTTTTTATTCGCTTTCGTCCATTTTTACTACATTTTCATACTTTTTTATCCGTCTTTATCCGTTTTCATCCATTTTAATATGCTTTCGTCAGTTTTCTTACATTTTCATATGTTTTATCCGTCTTTATCCGTTTAATCGCTTTCATCCGTTTTCTTACGTTTTATCCGTCATTATTCTTTTCATCCGTTTTAATACGCTCTTGTCCGTTTTTCTTACGTTTTCATCCGTTTTTGTCTCTTTTTTTACACTTTCATCCGTATTGTACGCTTTCATTCCTTTTTCTTACGTTTTCGCCCACTTTTATACCTTTTTTTTTCCGTTTTATAGGTTTTCATTTCTTTTAATACGTTTTTGGCCATTTTAATATGTATTAGCCCGTTTTTATACTTTTTTGTCCATATTGTGCAAATATTATGATATTTAAATTTAACGGTTTCTTCGGTTTTAATAATAACAAACATGTAACTTGTAATGCATAAGGTAAAATGTGCCAAAAACGAACGAAAGCGTATAAAATCGTTTGAAAATATATAGAAGTAGCCAAAAACATATGAAAACAGATAAAGATTGATAAAACGGATAAAAAGGTAAGAAAAAAAAATGAAAGCGTATAAAAACGGATGAAAACGTATAAAAACGGATGAAAACGTATAAAAACATAAGAAAAACGAATGAAAGCATATAAAAGCGGATGAAAACGGATAAACGTATAAAGGACAAAAGCATACTAAAGCGGATGGCGTATAAAACGTAAGAGAAGCGGATGAAATGCATAAAAGCGGATAAAAGCGATTTAAATTGTAGTAAAGCGGTAAAGCGTATAAAGCGGATGAAAACATATTAAACGGATGAAAGCGGATAAAGGCGGTAAGGTTTTAAAAGGTATCATTTTGAGGGTCATTTAAGCCGCTTAATTGATCACTTTTGTATCCGTTATTACTTAATATCGTTCCTTTTTACTTTTAGGTCTCTCGAAGGCAAATTCTTGGAATGACACTTATTCGGACCAAAAGGCGCGAATATCTGAAGAAAATGGCCAAAGTCGAGAATCAAGACACTCATGTCTTTGAAACATAAGCCGGCGGCGTCGGGTTACATTTGTGGCCGTCGAGAGACTTCTTGTGACGACTCGAGAGCCAAATTGCTTATTAACAAGTGCGGCATCGGGTTTTAAAGAGTAGGCGTCGCGGCTCGATTGACCTAGATTTGATCGAGACGGCGTTAGAGACTCAAAGCGCACGACGTCACAGGCATAAGGTGACGCCGTCACGATGATAACGTGGCCAAGAGGAAACCCTAATGACGGCGACCCGACGGCGTCACAATTAAAGAGTGACGCCGTCGCGATTGTAACATTATATATAGAAATCGAATTTTTCAGTTTTCGATGTGTAGTTTTGTGAAGTAAAAACCTAAACCGAACCAAGGCTGTCTTGTACAGTATTTTAGGGTTCCATACCCTATTTTACATCAAGATAAGTGTTTTACTTCATTAATCCAAGTATGTCTTCAATTGATTGTGTGTATGCTTGCATGTTTCCCATGTCCGGCTAATTTACTTGTGTGTTTGCTTAGGTAATATGAAACTTAGTTATTGAATATTGATTGGTTGTCTCTTATCTTAATTGTTATTGACCTAGTATTGCGGTGGGTGATCCGTTGTGTAATTAATGCTTGATTAATCTTTGTGAACCTTAGCTTATAGTCACTGGTGGAATCGTAGGCTAAACATCGAAAGAGTACCTTAGTGTTAAGTTTATGAATCCTAGAGATTTTGTAGTCATTAACCTTTGGTAGCTTCAAAGAGTTAGGGATAAAGCATACCCTACGAACTTAGACACACAACGCGATTAAGAATAAGGGCGTGACAATTCAACCATCAATAGGAGATAACTAGGGAGTAATAAAACCTAAGTAAATACATTTTAAACATCATCGAGCACACAACAATAGACATAGACTACCACAAGCTTAGATTAGATAATTAGATAAGTAGAAGCAATCGGTAGAACTACGAACCCCAAATCGAACCCCGAGATTCGTAATTTCCATTTTCTAAAAACATAAAAGCTAAAATAATCTTCCTCGACCCCAACCTTAGCGTAGTAATTTCTCACTAGCATTCCTATTCCCTGAGAGCGACATCAATACTGGTGGCACCCTAATACTACACTACAACGATTAAGTTCATTGCCTAGGGTGTTATAAAACTTGCTCGACGAAAGGAAGTTCCTTTGACCCCGAACGCGCTGCGTAAGCGTATCAAGTTTTTGGCGTTTCAGCCACATTACATTGTACTTTAAACGGTTTTCTGGTTAATATATTTTACCAGGGTGGAAGTTCCCTTTTACACAAAAAAAACATTTGAAGTTGGTCTTTTCACATTATTTTTTTTTTCAATTTATACGGATTTATTATATTTTAATTTTGGAATTCAAACGATTATTTATTGAAAAAAAAAAAAAGGAATTGAGTTTAGGGTTGTGGAATAAAACGAGATCTTAAAAATTTATATTTGTGTGTCATGTTTGATATATTATTGGGGTGGTTGTTTGGTTGGGGTTCGATATGAAGTTGTTTCTGGTTTTAAAGAGGTGGTGAATGGAAGAAGATGATGGTGGTGATGATGGTCGAAGATGTAAATGTACTGCAGGGACGGAGCCAGGACTAAATATAACCGGGTGCACAAAATTTTTTGAACCGTAATACTAGAAACACATTTCGAAGGACCGAATGCATTTAAGTTGCATTTAAGAAAAATCGATTTTTTTTTTAAATTAACACTATATCGAAAAAATCTATAGGGTTCCTGGACACCCGCGAAAACCCCCTAACTCCGTCCCTGAATGTACAAAGAAAGAATATGATGTTGAAAAGAAGGTGGTAAAAAAACTAAAATATTCTCACGTGGATATTACATGGGCAGACTTAATACGTGTTAGATGGTGCATTTTTTTCCATAAGGAGACTTGTCAGTCAACGTAAACAAAGAAAAACTAACGATGTAGTTTACTTTTCTTCTTATAAGACATTGAAAAATGAAAATCAGTCAACAGTGGCGGCAATTAATAATAATGTATTCTTATTTTCGTATATGATAAGAGTCTTTCAACCACCAAATTTGACTTGTCATTGTTAGTTTATACTATAATTTAAGAATTGTATCCTTTGAACATAACATAGTTCATAGGTATGAATATGTTCTTTCCTACCGGTGAGGAGGTGAATCCTCGTCACCTTTGAGTCGTTACACCAACCGTGTCGTAAGTTTACTTTTTCCGAAATTCAACTAGCAACCGAAAACTTTGATGAATCACCGGTAATAGGCCATGGGGATTTGGCAAGGTTTACCAAGGAACCATCATATCGGGCAAGTCTTTTGACTGCTGCTATAAAGCGACTCGATACAACTTCTAGTCAAGGAGCCTCCGAATTTTGGGTCAAGTAAAGATGCTTTCTAGATTAAGGCGCGATCATTTGGTGTCTTTAATTGGTTATTGTAACGATGGGCAAGAGATGATACTTGTTTACAGTATGTACCCAATGGAACTCTTGCGGATCGTCTCCATAAACGTCGAGCTCCTCTAACATGGGTGCGAAGACTCAAAATATGCATAGGGGCATTTCGTGGCTTAGACTACCTTCACACGGATGTGGGTATTAAGCCAAGAGTTATTCACCGTGACGTAAAGAGCACAAATATCTTGTTAGATAACAATTGGGTAGCTAAGATTTTGGATTTTGGGTTGTCCAAAATAGGTCCGAACGAATCAGCCTTCCACATATGTTAACACTTTAGTGAGAGGTACATTTGGATACATAGATCCAGTTACTTTCTAACGGGTAGGTGACCGAAAATCGATGTGTACGCTTTTGGGGTAGTATTGTTTGAAGTTCTTTGTGGGAAACAAGCGATAGATAGAAGTATTGATGAGGAGCATCGTGGTTTGGCAACATGGGCTCAAGACTCCATTAAAGAAGGTATGCTAAAGCAAATTGTGGATTTTAATTTAAGGGGCAATAGCTTCTAAATGTTTAAAGGTGTTTGCACGACTAAGCAGACTCGATGTTTGAATAACCATCCAAGACAACGTCCTACAATGTCCTGAGTTGTGGTAGTTCTAGTCTATCCTATCCTACAAGAGAAAACTAACAATTCATTGCACTCGAGAGAATAAAGATATATGGTAGAAAATACGTGAAAGCTACGAATTTCTCTTCATCCACCGGGAAAACTCGGTATCATGTTCTTTTAGCGAGAATATTTCCATATGTTTACTCCGACTAACAAATATCTTATACTTTCTTTCGTCCGATCCATCGTAACTAACCGCTTGTTATTTGTTGAACTTCTAGTTGGAAGCACAAGTTTTAAATCCTTGGATACATTCCTCTATCTTGTTGCGGTGAAGACCGAATATTACGTCGAGTTTAGTTTTAGTATTATCAACATTGCAACCGAAAACTTCTGCGAAGTTAACTTAATTTCAACGAGACTTATATGGTTCCATGCACAAGGTATCCATAATAACGATGTTTTTTAGGCTTTTCCTTTATTTCCTTGAAATTACAACCTTTTCTTTTTCCTTCGTGGGAAGCTAGAAGATGGTCGAGATATATCAATTGTCGGGCCTTATTCGATACCAAA
Source organism: Chrysanthemum lavandulifolium (assembly GCA_022545495.1). Taxonomy (NCBI): domain Eukaryota; kingdom Viridiplantae; phylum Streptophyta; class Magnoliopsida; order Asterales; family Asteraceae; genus Chrysanthemum; species Chrysanthemum lavandulifolium. Next base: position 14,138,797 of record CM040241.1, read on the forward strand.
TATAAATTGTGTATAAATGAAGTGTCGATACATGTAAAGCTTGAACATAAAAATTTGGTTCGATTGATAGGATATTGCATTGAAGGAGCAGATGTCTTCTCGTCTATGACTTTGCACCATATGGAACTCTGGATTGCTTTATATATGGTAAACTTGTTTTTATGATTATACTTCTTGTTTTTATGATCTCTTTTTGCTCGGGCACTCCTTTACCTCCATAAGCATGCTCCCATATCGAAAACTATGTAGTATAGTTTCTTAGATTATACTTCTTGTTTTTATGATCTCTTTTTGCAGATCATACTCGAGATCCTTTGGACTGGGATTCACGAAGCAAAATAATACTAGGTGTTGCTCGGGCACTCCTTTACCTCCATAAGCATGCTCCCATTCGTGTCATTCATCATGATGTGAACCCAATTAATATTCGCTAGATGAAAGTTTTGAACCCAAATGTCATGTTTTTGATTGCGACTTGTTACGCAATAAATGAGCACGGTTGCTTTGACATCGTGCCTCGTGGGACATTGTAAGTACATACCCATTCATTTGAAGGCGCCAATTTAATTTCGAATGCAATTTTATATGAAACATTAAATGTTTTACTTCGTAAGGATAAACCCATCGGATCTAAAAATTAAAATGAGTCTTGGAATGGGTTTCAATTCTCACCTCATTTGATATTTTTGGTGCAAAGGGTGTAAATTTATATTAATCACAAATAAATTACAATACATCAACATTCAATGGATTGGACATATCCAACGTAAACAAAACATGATATTCTATTCTATCCGATATCGGACACAACTATAAAAGGAACTACGATAACACATGACCGACGGAGGATATTTTGATAGACATTCATTGCAGATTCTCCTTTTGCGGACAAATCCTGTCATGAATTCACCCATGATAATGAACCAAGACCATAACCTCATAACTACATTTCTAATCCACCTTCCAAACTTGACCATTCGACCATCATCCACAATGATCAAGTGGAAAGGCATCATTATGTGGGTTATAGCCACCCATCCCATTCAATCAAGGGCTATACGAGGTTCTTACATTTCCATCTTTATAAATGGCTTGAAACACGGGAACACACACCTTGAGGGAGAAACTCCTAACCTCCGGTGGTGAAACATTGATTGGACCAAGTAGGTTCATCTTTCACTCCTCATTGTTCCAATCATCATGTTTCACCCTACATTCATTCTACCCTTCACACGGAAGCCTACTTTATGATTCCTTATCCAACTCAATTCGATTACAAGTCGTGGACAAGCTCAATTACCTAACAAAGGCCTATTAAGTGTCGCATCATTTGATATTGCATCTGTTATATGATGAGTTTTCGAGACATCGCATGTTGTGTTTGTTTGGCTTTTGTAGTTCAAAGTATTGATCATTCTTTGTATTAGACGTTCTAATATATCGCATTTTGGCGGGGACATATGGCACAGTGTTTTCTTGATAATGGTGTTTAACCACCAAGGTTGATGTCTTAAGTTTTGGCATTGTTGTTGGAAACTATAAGTGGCTTCAAACCGTCGAGTGCATTCGAGGAACCAACAAGTACTTGGTAGATTATGTAAGTGTGACTATTAATAGTTGACTGCTTAGATTGTATCATGGTATTTCTTCTAAGCGTCGTAGAATTGTGGGATTATAGTTACGGTTCGACATGTTTTTGAACTAATGAAGGTTTGGAGTAATTGGATGGAAGGAACATCATTAAATATAATTGATCCTAGAATTTATCTTGATGTAAGTTACGTGACTAGACTTATCAACATTGCTTTCTTTGTATTCAAGAAAACCCGACAGAGGCCACCAATGGAGGAAGTTATTGGTATGTTGCTTGGAAGCTCATCTATTGATTTACTGTCCCAAACGAGCTAACATAGGCGATTAAAAGGATTTTGATCTTTGATTATGATAGCCAAATAGTGTGATAATGTATGAGATCATACTAGATACATGATGAAATTTTGTATTGTAATATGATAATGTCTACGGACTTTGTGAAACCTAATATGAGCGTGTAATTTTGGGTTGGTTTTCTTGGGTAAAAGCTAAATATGTTTAATGTACTTCCTATTAGATCTCATTATGCTTCATATACTCTCAATATAGTCATTATACACGTTAGAATTGTATATTAAGGGTTATTTGGTCATTTACACTTAATCATCTTTTTCTATACATATTTCAGTTGTAAAATAAAACAACAAAATTCCATGTGAAATTTACAAATAATATACTCGTGGGTTTGCAATTGAATTTGGTTCTTGAATATAACTTGTGGGTTTAAATATTTTCATGTGAAAAATGGGAAGTGTGTTTTTTGGGTAAAGGTCAAAGACCGGTAAATATATTACTCCAAAAAGCGTTTAAGTACAAAGGATATGGGTGAATCCTATATCTCAGCCCGTTACATAGGCAAAAAGCTTACATAACAAGATACTTCATATTCTCTATATAAGAAAATAAACCACTACTCAAAATATAACATTAGACTCCTATGGATATAAAGTTACTTTCTACCAAGGCCTTTGAGCTTGATACCATACGTGTCATAATAGGCATCAAAGTTTCCTGGAAGATCGTAAACCTATCTGCATAGTTATCATAACCATAGTCATCTTCGCGATCATGACCACCACCAAATAGATTACTCGTCTCATCAAAGGTGTTCACAACCTCCTCATCATCACTATCGAATCCACAATCTCTCCCACCTTAGTGAATGGGTTAAACCTCTTAGTAAGCGAAGTGGCCGGAAATCCTTATTATAACCACGATAATCAACCTTTTAATAGGATTACCATTATCATCAACAAGAGTAGTTTCCCATCAATAAAGAAGCCTTTCAAATTCCCAATTTTCTCAACAATGAAGTGCGACCCCGTGTTAGCTACCATTGAATCACTCACATGGCGGATCTTGTAATACATTACATCTCGATAGACCCGACCTCCTTTGCTTCCATTGTATTACTAGAAACCTCTACATCAATAGGATTGCCGATTCGCCGAATCGATCGTATTAAGTGCATCAAAGGGTTAGATGTAGCAATCCGTCCCACTCATTACTTGCCACATTAGTGGTTGTCTTCTTCGCACTATCCACGCTTCTTGGGTTAAGGAGGAGGCACTTTAGGTTGATACCTAAATTTAGGACCCACTTTAGTAAAACCTCCTTACGGAACACTTGGACCACCATTCCTATCCTTATTTTTGTTAGTAGCGGGTTGAAAACCATCATTAACGATCTGTTTAATTTGAGTAGGAAGTGGAGCAGTTTAGGACAATCAATCGGTATGACCAAATAATTTACATGTATCACATCGAGGTGGTTTCCATTCGTATTCCACGAATCTTTTCAATAGTAGATCTGTCCCATCAAGTAATGGTATCTCAACGGTGATGCTCTCCTTAAGAACACGACCGCTTTAACTTCAATCAAGCATCAGTAAGTGTGTTTTGCAAGCGTGAAAATGAAGTTACCAAGGTTGTTATGCCCGATTCGGTTTGACCGGAAATTACTCAAATTTTAAAACTTTGACCCGGAACATTTGACTATTACTTAAACTCTTCAATGAATAACAAAAACTATAACAATTGACCTTTGACAACTCTTACTATCACATACACTTGATTACTTCTTTGATCAATAACATTTAACTTTAACAAAACATCATTTATAAACTGTATAGCGGTGGCGCGCTTTTCTACGGTCTTGACCGTCGCTGACCATGACCAAAACACATTTCGGTTTAACATGACGGCTCGGAAGACTTATAACTGGCCGTCTCCACTAAGCCGACGCGTCGCCATGCAAGGCTATGACGCGTCGGTCTCTGACTGCACTTTTCTGACAAAGCGCACAATCACACTTGACCCAATTCAATCATTTAAACACTTTAACATTTACAAAATAACTAAAGACCTTACAAAACTATAACCAAATCAACCATGATGTATTTTAATACTTACTTGACCCATCCAACCCAAAATGGGTAGAAATACACTTTAATCCAAACACCCTTTAAACTAACCATAACTTCCAATTTGACTATTTAAAATACTATAACGACTATGACATATACTTGTCGATTGACGACACTTTTACAAGACTATAAAAAGACTCACGGGGTACAAATTCATCTCACGAGCTCGGTATCTACCTAGCTCCTATTATGACATATTACAATCTTCAATAATCATTCCATGATCCAACACCCAATCCAAGCCATAGCGCTTCAATCACATGAACCTACAATATCATTAACAACTATAACATGTAAGCGATAACGCTTAGTAAGTAATCGGCTAAGACATGGCAATGCTTCTATCATCATACAATTCACATAAGCATTTCTAACACACAAACCATAACACAAATAGAACATAAGGCAATAATACATACCTTAACACATCTTTAGGCAATTGACTCTATAACCATCATCAATTCTCATGATGATTCATTAGCTTAACTGTAACCAATCTTTACTATAACAACCATAAACACATTATACAATAATATCCACATTAAGCATGTAGTAACGGATTACTTACCTTAGCAATCCAAGCTAAGCTATCACTATATCACCACCATCTTCATTAATAAAGTCCAACTTCATCCATAGCTAACATCCTTAAACACAATAATCAAAGTATACTTAAAACATCATTAATTAACTATAGCCATGGTTTATACAACCATGGCTTACATAAACATCCTCTAATCATTACATAATCATATATTGATTATGTGATACTCCAACCATCAATTATCCTACTTTTACCCATAATAAGCCACTTCTAAGATTACTATAACTCTTTTAATCAAACCTTATGATCATAACATGATCATACCCAACTACCATTTACTTCAATTCCATCAAAGGGTTTCACCCAATTATACTATAACATCTTAATTAGTGTATATAACCACAATTATCCAAAACCCCAACTTGGGTACAAGAACCCTAACTCTTAAATAATTAATTCAACATAATTGAAGTTACTTACTTTCATGAGGATTATGACTAGGGGCACATTACTAGTATTAGACCACTAATCCTTCTTCAATTTGACCATCAAGACATGATGGTCTCCTCCTCTTTTCTTTTTGGTTCGACACACCCAACTCACACATATATTTCGGAAAGTAAGTGAAGGATGGGAAGTGTCTAGAGATAAGTAGGTGGTATCTTTGGCCATTTGACACAATTGGTCCTTCAAGTCCCATTCTTTATAATTTGGTCACACTACACTTCTATAACAAGTTATAATATGGCAACTTAGGTCCCCCTACTTTCTATAACTATAACGCAATATGTATTAATGATTAGTTTGACTATCGGGTTGACTAGTCAATCTTGTCAAGTCCTTAGACCATATTCATCTAGGGTAGGGCCTATTTGTATTTCGGGATACGGGTGTAACAATTCTACTCCCCTTATTTAGATTTCGTCCCCGAAATCTCTCGTCTATTACCATCTCTTACATAAATCATATTTTCATCATGTCACGTAAACAACCAATTAATCAAATTATTGCGAAGATTTCCTTAATCTCGCAACTTAAGGCCCACTATAACATAATCAACCCTACTAAAGCGTCCTATAATTCACTTAAGCTCTATAACATACATATTTTATGTTATTCGAGACATAATTTATTCAAAATTCGACATTCCAATTAGTCGATTCTATTACTATTACTATACATACTTGATCATTCTCAATTTGTTTTGACTCTTCATATGACAAATTCAATCAACACTTCCATATTTTACCATAATCATTCTATAATTTCAATAACATTAAACTATAACGCATGGCTATTACTATAACGTATTGTTATCACTATAACTTTTTCATAAATTTCAATTTTCATAACCATTATGGTCCTTTTATATTACCACATGCCCCCAAGGCATGCTATGACTCATTTTAGCTTTTTAATTTCACGCAATTTATGATCTCCACGATCATTTCCACAACACATCACATCATTTTTAACGATTTCATTTATCTTACTTAAGCTTCAATTTTCTATAACTTAAGTTTACATGACGATCCTTACCTAGGGTCTGACATTAGGCTCCTTTTCGACCTATCATATTTCTTATAACGTCTAATTAGTTTTAGACTTTCAATTTCAAATTTATTACTCTTTCTCATGCCACGTCGGAGACACATAAGCCTACTCATTTATACTTCTTCATTTACATGGAGAGGCGTCCCAAACAATGTAAATCAAGAAATGTAAACTCGTAGTTCGGTGATTCATAATTTCTTTACTTAAATGAAAAGGCGTCCCAATCCACTCAAATAAAGGAATTATAAACCATCCTACTTATACACTTCCGACATATCACTAATACATATCGCAACACACTTTAACAATCAAAATTTTCATTTATTAGCATTGGATCCTTTTACTATAACACTCCCAGAAGGAGCCATTTCCCATGCCAAGGTTATAGGCAATTCTTGCCGGTGAAAGCAATTTAATTTACCCCAAAGGGTTTCTATAACTTTCTCTTGCCAACTCGTACTATAACACATCCGTAGGATTCACTATAACATATCCGAAGGATTACCATTATATATCCGTAGGATTTTATAACAATAATCGTAACATCTTTCGAGTGGCTGTAACATCACACTATAACATTTCATAGGATCCAAGCTATTATTACTTTATCATACATACTAACACATCTATTTCCATTTAACCAATACATTCTCATAGGGCTTATAAGCCCGCCTTCCATATTGACACATTCACTATGTGTTTAACCATTTCATTTTCTTATTGACCGTCAACCCTTGTTGACCATTTTCACATTCTTACCATTACCACTTTAGTCTATTTGACTTTATTCACATGTAAACCTTATAGGTTTATTTCAATCACACTCATATCTTTCAAATAATTCCTTTTACACATTCTGTAACTTTAACACGTCCTTGTCGTGTTCTATTTTATTGCTATCATTCACAATTTCTTTCATATATTTATATTATCGCTTCTTCGTTAATTAGCACTTGGCTAGACCATTTTCACATTTACTTGTGAGCTACAACTCACCTTAATATTATACTATGACTCGTTTATTATCAATCATTCATGCTCATTTACTACATTCTATAACTTTTACTTGTCCCATCTCTAATACCATCATATTGGCTACCCATTAGCCATTCATATAACAAGACCATAGGTTGGTCATTTATACAACACGAGTCATACCTCATCTTTTTTTCATAATCATAACTTTAATTATCATGAGTTCAAATCATATCTTCTATAAGCATTGACACCTTAACTCCTCTATTATAGTCCCATTATAATTTCTATAACTTAATAAGCACATAATCATTTCACACCCACCGTCACCATCCACGGTGAACGGACTACAATAATCTATCACCTAAATACTATAACGTACAATTTCACAATCATATATGTATATTCATTGACACTACCAAAGTGTGCGATGTTCTATAACGTAACACATTTAGTCCGTCATGGACTTTCGTTACATATACCAAATTAATTTCTGCACATGTAATTACATAATCGTAAAACATTCATGGTGATCTACTCACCTATATACATACTGATCCGCCATGGAGCTACATCAATCACACAATGTTACTATAACTCATAAAACATTATCACATAGCTTACATAGCATAGGGCATAATTTACTTTATAACATAGCATACTCATTTCCGCTTCTAAAAGTGGTTTAAGGCTAGGCAACCTATAGTGGAAACCTAATTCACTTAAACCAAGCTCGATACCAATTTATTCGCCCGATTCCGGTTTGACCGGAAATTACTCGATTTTAAAACTTTGACCGGAACATTTGACTATTACTAAAACTCTTCAATGAATAACAAAAACTATAACAATTTACCTTTGACAACTCTTTTATAACTTATACTTGTTTACCTTTGATCAATAACATTTAACTTTAACAAAAGATTATTTATAAAGCCTCATTTAATTGTTGTACTTTTACGGGTTGACGCCGTCGCCTTTGACCATGACCCAAAACACATTTCCCTTTAACACGCGACGGCTCGGAAGACTTATAACTTGACGCCGTCTACACTAAGCAGCGCCGTCGCCATAAGTAAACTGAATGGCCGTCGAGTCTCTGAGACTGCACTTTTTCTGACAAAAGCACACAATCACACTTGACCCATTTCAATCAATTTTAACACTTTAACATTTCCAAAATAACTAAAGACCTTACAAACTATAACCAAATCAACCATGATGTATTTTAATACTTACTTGACCCATCCAACCCAAAATGGGTAGAAAATACACTTTAATCCAAACACCCCTTTAAACTAACCATAACTTCCAATTTGACTATTTAAAATACTATAACGACTATGACATATACTTGTCGATTGACGACACTTTTACAAGACTATTAAAAGACTCACGGGGTACAAATTCATCTCACGAGCTCGGTATCTACCTAGCTCCTATTATGACATATTACAATCTTCAATAATCATTCCATGATCCAACACCCAATCCAAGCCATATCGCTTCAAGCACATGAACCTACAATAACATTAACAACTATAACATGTAAGCGATAACGCTTAGTAAGTAATCGGCTAAGACATGGTAATGCTTCTATCATCATACAATTCACATAAGCATTTCTAACACACAAACCATAGCACAAATAGCACATAAGGCAATAACACATACCTTAACACATCTTTAGGCAATTAACTCTATAACCATCATTAATTCTCATGATGATTCATTAGCTTAACTGTAACCAATCTTTACTATAACAACCATAAACACATCATACAATAATATCCACATTAAGCATGTAGTAACGGATTACTTACCTTAGCAATCCAAGCTAAGCTATCACTATATCACCACCATCTTCATTAATAAAGTCCAACTTCATCCATAGCTAACATCCTTAAACACAATAATCAAAGTATACTTAAAACATCATTAATTAACTATAGCCATGGTTTATACAACCATGGCTTACATAAACATCCTCTAATCATTACATAATCATATATTGATTATGTGATACTCAACCCATCAATTATCCTACTTTTACCCATAATAAGCCACTTCTAAGATTACTATAACTCTTTTAATCAAACCTTATGATCATAACATGATCATACCCAACTACCCATTTACTTCAATTCCATCAAAGGGTTTCACCCAATTATACTATAACATCTTAATTAGTGTATATAACCACAATTATCCAAACCCCAACTTGGGTACAAGAACCCTAACTCTTAAACAATTAATTCAACATAATTGAAGTTACTTACTTTCATGAGGATTATGACTAGGGCACATTACTAGTATTAGACCACTAATCCTTCTTCAATTTGACCATCAAGACATGATGGTCTCCTCCTCTTTTCTTCTGGTTCGACACACCCAACTCACACATATATTTACGGAAAGTAAGTGAAGGATGGGAAGTGTCTAGAGATAAGTAGGTGGTATCTTTGGCCATTTGACACAATTGGTCCTTCAAGTCCCATTCTTTATAATTTGGTCACACTACACTTCTATAACAAGTTATAATATGGCAACTTAGGTCCCCTACTTTCTATAACTATAACACAATATGTATTAATGATTAGTTTGACTATCGGGTTGACTAGTCAATCTTGTCAAGTCCTTAGACCATATTCATCTAGGGTAGGGCCTATTTGTATTTCGGGATGGAAATGGTGAAGAGTTGGAAAGTGAAAATGGTACCAATGGATAGGGAAGAAGACAAGGGTATTTGAGTCTTTTCATTTCAAAGGGTGGACCTCGGGTATGTATAATGAGATCTGGTGGGAACTAGAGGAAGCATAATGAAAATATTAAAAGTAGATGAAGTATAACGAGATCTGATCGGAAGTACATAAGCATATTTAGCTCTTACCCTTTTTTCTTTGAGCAAAAATTTATCATGACAATCGATCTAGTGTTGAGAAAAAATCACTTGGGTTCATGATTTATATAATAAAAAGGAATAATGAGGAAAAACAATTCTTGATTGCGCTTTAAGGAACTTTGCATTCGATTCGAGTTAGTTACTTTTCATGAGCGATTATACCAAACTTTTCTCATGACTCATCCCACCTTCCATATAAAATAAATTAAGATTAAAAGTAAAAGAAATTACCTAAATAATCTATCTACATAGTGCTTTTCCCAATCTAAACTTTTTTTTCAAGTTTTACAAAAATGATCGGAATGTGTCACCAACATTGCTTTTCAGAAAGCTGAGTCTGGCTAGGGTTGAGTTTTACATAGAGAAAATGGGTCATGCTATTGCAACACCCCATAGGGGGTGTTTGTACTTTGTTTTGGGATGAGGTAGCTGGTGGGGGCAGAAAGTAATTTTATGTTTTTTTATTTCCGTGCCAAATACAAGTTTTTTTCTACAAATTTTGTTTTCACTTCTTTGCTACAAGTTTTTTTTACAGTTTATGCCAAATACAAGTTTTGTTTTCAACTTAAAAATGACTAATATACTTATTTGGTTTTTAAAGTTTTTCTTTTATAACTTAAAAAAAAAGCGTAGTCGGAAAATTTTGAGGCTCAGTTGAAGGTTGCAAAGTGAGATTTTATCTCACTTTACCGTCCATTCGATTTCGATTATCATCATCGCCTCATGAGTTCTAAATTTTATCTCAAAGCTGCGTGAGTCTCACAAGTTCTAAATTTTACGTTTACGTTTTCATTGTGCAAAGGTGGTAAGTAAGATTCCCAAACTCTGAAGTTCACAAGAAAGTAAGCTGCTGAAGTTCACAAGAAAGCACAAGCTGCAGAAGTTCACTTGCTTATAATGCCGCAAGAAAGAAACAACCTGAGTCTCATTCCACTGACTAGCAACAAGCAACAACACGATGAGAAACAAGCAGCAGTCCACCACAAGAAAGCAACAAGTCTCACGGTCTACCATAAGAAAGCAAACAACATAAGTCTCACGGTCCACCAACTAGCAACAAGCAACAACACCGGTAAGCAACAAGCAACGATCCGCCACAAGCAACAACACCATGGCTAGTTCACCATTTGACACACAAGAGGTAAAAGCGTGTCGAGATTTTAATAGGCTCGGTTATTAGCTTTTTATCTGTTGGTACGCAAGTCGAATGTTGCAAAGTGAGATAGAAACTCACTTTACCGTCCATTCGGTTATGCCGACAAAACTCTAAGATTTTTTTAATAAAATCATCATTGCCTTTCTTTTAACAAAGCGCTTATTTCATTGAAAGTTGCAAAGTGAAATAGAAACGCACTTTACCATCTAGTCAAGAAACTAGCAAAACTACTTAAGCATCACACCAGTTAGCTCAGACTACAATACCACCACAGAAACATCATCACAAACATCACCACAGTTTCAAGATCGAAACAAGTTTTTATTAGATCTAAAATATTTTATCAAGATGTAAAAAAAAATTAGATCTAAAGAAAACAGAAACATCAAGATCGAAACAAGTTTTTATTAGATCTACAAATTTTTATCAAGATCGAAACAAGTTTTTATTAGATCTAAAAATTTTATCAAGATCGAAGCGAAACATCACCACAAATATTTTATCAAGATCGAAACAAGTTTTTATTAGATCTAAAAAATTAAATCTAAAGAAAGCGAAACATCACCACAAACATCCCACACAAACATCACTAAATGTGAACAAATAAACTTTGTCGTAATTCAAAACATTTTGAGCATGTATATCACTCAAGTATCTAGAAGAAAGTATGGTCATTATATACAAACCTTCTCAACACTAGACAATGGCAATGGATAGCGTTCACCGGTGGTGAAGTAGGCGCGTATAGACCCATCAAGGAGAGAAGGCGAGAAAATGGTCCCACCATAGCCCAATCGGCATTGGCGGCTGAGCGCCACATTAGATCAACGAAGATCCGGATCTTGCAAATTTTTTATAAAATACATCTTGTTAAGCTTATTCAAATGAAAATATTTTTATGAAAATTAACTAGTCGCTAAGTACCTCGTCTCCAAGCCATCCTTTTTATTACCCCTTCCATACCCCAACAAATCTAACAAAATTTTCGATGAACAACGATATCGCGGTGACCCCAAGGAAAGTTATGCGATGACTTAATTTTTTATAAACATATCCATACCGCTGGTTTAGTAATCTTCTTGATATCGCAACCTTCGGACGTGCGGATCACGAAAACTTTTAAAACCAGTTAATGAATATTCTGAGAATGTCTTTCTGCTGTCTGTTTGTAAAAATAGTTCGCTATACCTCTACCCATGTTTCAGTGATTATCTTCACCACATGGGAATTAATCCCTTTTTCGTCTTTTGGGCGCCTTTTCCGACAATTGTGGAGTCATGGGAGGAGGTTCACGTATGGGTCCTGCAAACACTTTCCTACCGCTTTGACCTTTTGAGTCGACATCTTCTTTCAAAAGCAGAGTACTCTCTTGGGTAACTTTGGCCTTACTACTTTTCTTTTCTTTGGACCATCATAAGGTGGCAGAGAGCCTTACTTGCATTTCTCTTCCTTTTAGCATGCATGAAAACATCCTGTATGCAAAGTTGACATTGAAAAACATCGACTTTCGAACTTTAATAGTAAGTTTAATAAATAATGTAGTTGTAGTCAAAGTCTTATTGGCGTGTCCTTCAGTTTGTGAAACATCTTGTGTGTTTTTCTCAGAATTATGAAACATGGCCTTTCTTGCTTTCTCAGCATCACGATCAATTTTGTGGAAAACTAGAAGGGGGGGGGTTGAATAGTTTTGCCAATTAAAACTTCCTTTTAAACTATTTAGATCGACTTATGTCAATCTATTTGGATGTGTGTTGGATGTTGATAAACAATCATATAGAAGTATGTAATGAAAAGATAAGAGTAAAAAGCACAAAACCACAAGCAGTATTTATAGTGGTTCGGCTACAAGGACACCTTCCTTGCCCTACTCCACTCCATGAGTCACCTACTCGAGAGTTTGTAATCACTACACGACACCGAGCTCCTTATGGTGGAGAAACCTTCACATAGCGTCGCCTACTCTTTTTCGGTACTAGGCTAACCATAGGGTTCTTTCACACCAAGGTGAACCACACCTACCACAACGTCGCCTACCCTTTATCCGGTACTAGGCTGAATACCGGGTTCCATTACAATGGAGGAACTACTACCCAACACTACACCAGCGACTAATCCCAAAGGAGTCCAACTCGTTATTACAACATCATCAAGGATATCAATATCCTTGGATCCAATACTAATCTATCTTGTACATCGAAACATACCATATCGAATGTACATCTAAGGCACCTTTCACTAATGCCTTTAACTAGATCTTCAAGACACCCTTCACTAATGTCTTGTGACTTGACTTCTAGGCACCCTTTACTAATGCCTACAATACAGACGATCGACACCTTTCACTAATGTCTTCATCTTGACACTTAAGACATCTTTCACTAATGTCTTCAACACTACACTTCTTAGAAGAAAGAAAAGAACCATCAACAAGAGGACTTTAGTAGTCTTGATGATGAGGAAGCATAGCAACTCATGGACTTGAGCTTGCTTGACTTCAAAGGTGGTGATCTCGCCTTTAAGAGGAACCTAGAGAATCACACAAAACAAAACTACAAACATAGATCACTTGGATGCGGGGTTAGAGTTTTAAACTCGAGGAGAAAGTATGTGAGAAAGGGTGAGAAACAATGAAGAAGCGCTCACTATTTATAGAGAAAATGCCTCTTGTTCCCGGATCCCATGGATCCTCCCACGAGGATCCGTCTAGCGTAAAGCTAGGGATCCGTGGGACGCTCCTCTTTGCCCATGGGTATTTTGGTTATGGGTCATGGGTCATGGGTTATGGGTTGATCTATGGGTCTTTTACTAGATACAATGTATCTTATGAGTGCAATGCACCTAGTCAATACCATGGGTTATGGATATTATCCATATATGATATAAACATGATGTCATGCAATGGGTTATGGGTCAAGTTCCATGGATATGGGTCATGGACTTTGTGTTGTACCCAACTACATTCATTGCATTTGGTCAATGGGTTATGATACTTAAGTTTCTACCCATTTATATTACCCAATATACTACATACTAGTTATGTGTATATTTTACCCAAATATGTAAACACTAATTGTTGTACATATGTAATACCAACTCATAAAATCACTTATACTTGTTTTAGTGTTTTATGTGAAAACGTAAGTATGTTAGAAACTATTAATTCAAACCATTTCGTATTTTATTTGTTTCGTTAAAATAATTTCGTTTGTTATCGACAAAACATTAGAAGATCGTAAAATATAAATAAGCGTTTTTACGACTTATTTGTATTAACAATCTCCCCTTTTGTTGATGACAAAACATAAAATTATTTTAAGGAAAAGCTAAAATTGTAAAAGTTTGAATTGTAGTTTTACTTTCTTCTCCCCTTTTGTCGAAATAAAAGAGCTTGAAAGGAAACTAACACGTTGTTTTGGAAAACATGTGAAAAATAGAAAAGAAAGAAAAATAGAGAGCAAGTAGCAGGAAAGGATCTAGTCTTTACTCCCCTTGACGAGTCCATCCCTATGTGAGGCGTCAAGAAAATAATACTAAGCTAGTTCATTTGCAACTAAGTTTGCAAAAGATTTCGTCTATCTGACGAATGTGCTTGCCCTTGATGATTGCAATTTTGCAAAGGGATGTCATGAAATGTAATCCTAATATTGCAAGTAATTTTGCAATGTATTGCTTTGACACAAAGCTCCCCTAGCTTTAGAGTGTCAAAGTCTTCATGTGTAAATTGAATAACTACAAAACAAAGGTTAGAAAACTAGTAGAATACATAATTTCACTGCAAATATGATTCAAGTTAGTAGAAAAATAGTTTTTTGTATCACGGTTCCCTCCTTGTAGGGATCCGTCTAGGCAAATTAAGGGATCCGTCTGGCGATAATAAATTTGACAATGGTGATATAACACATTATGTTAATATCAAGGTGAGATATGTATTATACAACATAATCATATACTCGGAAATATAGCAAGTAGCATGTATTTTCATTTAATAAAACTAGAGATATGATATACATGACTCAAAAACTAAGAAAATGATCGATACATGACTTGGAATTACTAGACTTATTTAAGTAGCGCTTGATACTAGGACACCACTAAAATCCTCTAGCTCGAGTTTGTTTAGGTTTAATCTCGTCGAAGCGTTCGAGGTGATAGAACATGAAACGTTGATCTTCTCGTGCTTAATGTATCAAACTTTCAACATGTTGACAATGATAACAATCTTTGTCATGGCTAGGTAGTGGTGGTGGTAGAAATGAAATTGCTTGATGCGAAGGATCAAGTGAAGCGAGTGTAAAGCCTCAAGCAGCGGAGGGATTGGTGGGCGCATTTGAAGATGGCTCGACCAAGAATGATGGTGGTGGTGAGAAGTGTCAACTTCCATATGGTCGGGTGGTTGACTTTGATAATTTCTCATAATCCAAATGGGATTATATGATGGTGACGGCGAAAGGGAAGCCGGAGCTAATGTTGACTCAACACCTTGATTATGTACCATTATTCCTCTAATGAGGAAAATGTTCCGGTGGAGGAGGATGAGGCGGCCTAGGAGGCAAATCCTCTAAATTGTAGAGGTGTGGTGATGATAGTAGAGTTATAAATGAGATAGTTCTAGGAACCAATGGTGATAGTTTAGTGGAGATGGGATTGTTTGGCCTAGGAGGTATGGTGGTGTTTGGCATAGGTAGTTTTGCGGGTACTATCCTTTTAGGAATTGGTTTGATTGGTTGAGAAGAAATCCTTGCATTTGTTGGCTTGACCAGAGATGATTCGGTTGAAGAGATTTCGTGTACAACATGAGCAATTTTCTTGGGTGGTGTTTTGGTGGATAAGTTGCTGCTTGGAGTTTTCCTCATGATGAGATGATTTCAAGAGGTTTGTAAAGGTTTCTAAGTGCTGAAAATGAGGATGAAGATGATGACTTTAGAAGTCCTAACAATGTGGTTTATAAACCAAGGGATTTGCCAAGTGCATTCAAGGCTTAAGCCACTAAAATTCATTGGAATGTGATGTTAATATGCACAAGAGTCAACTTCAGAGTTGTACTGATCTAGGAACTCATTTAAGATGAGATGGAGTGTTTAAGTTAGAAAGATGAGCTTGAAATGACTGTTTTAGCTAGAGTTGGCATGAGTCATCATACGGATCCCACGGTTCCCTCCGGCGAGGATCCGCCTAGGCTAATCCTAGGGATCCGTCTATCGGTAGCTAAGAAAAGATAGCAATGATGTTTGTAAGGTCTAATGCCTATTTCTTCTTGAGTGTTTCAGTTTATCTAAGTGTCTTAAATGAAGAGGTGCTTAAGTACTTGAGGGTAATGAGTGATGTAGCTAAATGATTGCCTTTTATGGAAGAAGTTGGAACTTTCATGAGTACCAATGAATGAACAAAGATGACACTAAAGATTTTGAGAGTGTCAAGTGGAGCTAAATGATCTTAGAGATCAGTTAGTGACTTAGGATAATGTTTTGGAGAATATCCTAAAGACTTAAGATGGAAAAACTAGAATTTGATCAATTTCGACCAATTTTGAGGTAAGGATGATTATGATTAATTTTGCCATAATCGAAAGATTTTCAAAGTTAGATATGAGGATCATGTGAGAAATGATGTGTGAGCTTGAGGCGGAAGAGTAATGGGTTTAAGTGAAGCGATAGATCTATAAGCGTCTTGATTGTGATCTAGGTGAGTTACGTGTGAGTAGGAAGGATCTACTTAACTTGATAAAGACTTAATTTTCCTTAAGACACTATGTCTAGCTTAGTGTGAGATGTTCTAAGGACATGTTTGAAATACAATGTTTGCAATTGCATTTTACGTTGGTCGGATCCACGGTTCTCTAAGAGTAGGGATCCGTCTAGCTAATCTTTGGGATCCGTCTATCGCTAAGCGAACCTTTACTAAAGGTATGCAATGATTTTGACAATGCATTATATTTCAAGGTTAGTTAAGGAGGTTCTAATACTAAGATATCAAATGTAAGATGTTTTATTTCATGAAGGAAATTGGATTACATTGATAAAGCATGAGTACAAAAGGATTGATCTATTTAAAATACTACTAAGTTCCTTGGCGTTTTCGCTAGAAGGATCACCAAATGGTTGATGAGTGTTGGTGGAATCAAGAATGAAGAAAGTCTTCATGAGAGATGTGTTTAGCGGTTCCATCATCTTGTTCACAAATACGCACAACGGACTTTGAAATTAAGGATGAAAATGCATGGCGTTATGATAGGCGTGTCAAGAACATTCCATAAGGGATGAGTTTATTCTTGGAGCCTTGAAGATTTACATTCGCCTTGCGAAGAAGTAGGCGAGATTGTATGGTTGTTGTGTTAGCAAACAATACATTATGTAAGACTGACAAGCGGGAAGGATTTCTCGATTTCCCTAAGACTCCAAACATTTTCACGTAGAATGAGTGCAAGAGGTTTGTACTCTTCTCGAATGTCCGTGTAAAGATAATGTTTGGATCGGAGTAATATGGTCGAGGTTTGCATATTATGCGATTTAAATCCTCGGGGAGGTATGTGTGAACAATATGGACTATTTTCTTCACGAAAGTTGAAGAGAGAATCAAGAGACCAATCTTGGTGAAGGCGCATTGTCCATGATTTGGAATTCGGAGAATTTGAGCAAATTGCCCAAGGGTTAAAACAAACTTTTGGTTTTTATCCAAAACCAAAGAGATAGAGAACGATCCTCGTTACGAGCGAGTTCGACTTGACGGAAGAATTCCAATACAAACCTTGGACATATTTTCGTTAATTTCGAGAAGACATTCCAATCCTATGGTTCAAAAGGAGGTATTGATACCTTCTTGAATTGTAGAAGGTGTCTGTCGTCCTTCGTGGAAGTAGCGGTTTCGAGATTATTGAACCCCGGACATGATTGCGGTGTGTTGGGCTCGAAGGAGATGTTAGGAGTGTAGAGCGCTAGTGAGTGAAAATCAAACTCATATTCATGCGACATAGCGAAACCTATAGGAAAGACAAGTTAATAGGATGTGACGTATTATGAGTAAAGCAATGATTACCTAACGTTTTACAAGATGTTTATTAACGATGACATTTAACTAACTTAATGTTTGACATTCTAGCAAAACATTTCTTTTAGGAAGAAAGTGGTTTTATTTTGCATGAAAATCATTATCCGGAAGGGCGGTTCCACGGTTCCCTTATATAAGGGATCCGGCTACTATACTTGCGGGATCAGGTAGGTGCAGTAATGTGAATGATTTGATAAAAACATAGGTTTTACAATTTTATACCAAGATATGTGTTTTAGCCTACATTTTCTTTTAGCATGCATACATGGCTTCTAATGTATCATGAAGGAATCTGAAACATATAAATCAAAAGAAATGACAAACACATTATGATAATAATAACCTAGATAAATTAGACTATTAATAATATTTCATTTCAATGCTAAGAATGATACAAAGTTGGGTATATGATCCCGATGAGATTAACAACACAAAGTATATGTCTCCGTATGAGAACTTCATCATAGGGAACACAAGAGCAATAAGTGTTAAGGCGATGAGCACGAGGCGATGTAAACCATGTTGATGACGAACCTTCTTGGTTTTGGTTTGAGATGAGATGAGAGGAAGATGAAGTTTTGATTGAGAGGTAATTTTGAAAGTGAAAGATTTGAAAAAGTGAGGATTTGATAGAGTTAAGCGACGGATGGTTTATTTATGGGGAAGGAGGAATTTTTGAGATTTGTGTTTTGTTTTATTATTAGAAGGATATGATTTTGGATTAAATAAAATAAAACACAAGTTTTATAAACCACGACTTTAGGCGAGAAAGAAACACGTATGTGAGAAAGACTTCTAATGAAGCTACATGTAATACATGTATATGCACAAAAGATAATCATAAAAACCTAATCGAGCATACTTAATTATCAAGCTAATTTCATTTATTGATAAGTAGAAAGTCATACCTCTAGTGCACTTAGGAATGTCTTTACAAATGACACAATAAATGCCAGTAGACAATTCTGGCTCCTTTGTGTTTAAGATACCTTCTTGGGGAAGGTATTCTTGTTACCAAGTGATTCCTATGTCTTGGTAGGTATAAGCTTTGACTAAGCAACATGACAAAGAGGATTAGTGCAATTAAATAAAAATAAATAATAAGAAAAATGTTGTCATCTAATCAACATCGAACAAAAAGTTTTAAAAGACATGGTGTTTGTTTTTATGAAAGACCTTCTTTGTAGTTTTCAATTAACCATGGATCGTATCAAGTTTTTAAAGTACAATATACTTCAAGAAACTTGGTAGCAAAGCTCGATACCAATTGTGGAAAACTAGAAGGGGGTTGAATAGTTTGCCAATTAAAACTTCCTTTTAAACTATTTAAATCGATTTATGTCAATCTATTTGGATGTGTGTTGGATGTTGATAAACAATCATATAAGTATGTAATGAAAATATAAGAGTAAAAGCACAAAACCTAGCGCAGTATTTATTGTGGTTCGGCTACAAGGACACCTTCCTTGCCTACTCCACTCCATGAGTCACCTACTCGAGAGTTTGTAATCACTACGACACCGACTCCTTATGGTGGAGAAACCTTCATAACCGTTTACTCTTTTTAGGTACTAGGCTAACCACGGGTTCTTTCACTGAGGTGAACCACACCTACCACAACGTCGCCTACCCTTTATCCGGTACTAGGCTGAATCGAGGTTCCATTACAATGGAGGAACTACTACCCAACACTACACCAACGACTAATCCCAAAGGAGACCAACTCCTTATTACAACATCATCAAGGATATCAATATCCTTGGATCCAATACTAATCTATCTTGTACATGAAACACACCATATCAAATGTACATCTAAGGCACCTTTCACTAATGCCTTTAACTAGATCTTGAAGACACCCCACTAATGTCTTGTGACTTGACTTCAGGCACCCTTCACTAATGCCTACAATCGGACGATCGACACCTTTCACTAATGTCTTCGTATTGACACTTAAGACATCTTTCACTAATGTCTTCAACACTACACTTCTTAGAAGAAGAAAGAACCATCAACAGAGGACTTGGTGGTCTTGATGATGAGGAAGCATAACAACTCATGGACTTGAGCTTGCTTGACTTCAAAGGTGGTGATCTCGCCTTTAAGAGGAACCTAGAGAATCACACAAAACAAAACCACAAACATAGATCACTTGGATCTAGGGTTAGAGTTTTAAACTCGAGGAGAAAGTATGTGAGAAAGGGGAGAAACAATGAAGAAGCGGCTCACTATTTATAGAGAGAGAATGCCTATTGTTCCGGATCTCACGGATCCCTCCACGAGGGATCCGTCTAGCGTAAAGCTAGGGATTAGTGGGACGCCTCTCTTGCTCATGGGTATTTTGGTTATGGGTCATGGGTCATGGGTTATGGGTTGATCCATGGGTCTTTTACTAGATCTGATGTATCTTATGAGTGCAATGCACCTAATCAAATGGGTATGGGTCAATACCATGGGTTATGGATATTATTCATATATGATATAAGCATGATGTCATGCAATGGGTTATGGGTCAAGTTCCATGGATATGGGTCATGGACTTTGGGTTGTACCCAACTACATTCAATGTATTTGGTCGATGGGTTATGATACTTAAGTTTCACCCATTTATATTACCCAATATACTACATACTAGTTATGTGTATATTTTACCCAAATATGTAAACACTAATTGTTGTACATATGTAATACAAATCATAAAATCACTTATACTTGTTTTAGTGTTTTATGTGAAAGCGTAGTATGTTAGAAACTATTAGTTCAAACCATTTCGTATTTTATTTGTTTCGTTAAAATGATTTTCGTTTGTTATCGACAAAACATTAGAAGATCAAAAATATAAATAAGCGGTTTCACGACATGTGTATTAACAAATTTTGTCAAATACCGCCTTGCTTGCGGTCTCATTTGCCACCACTAACACACCCCCGCTTACTTTCTCATTAATGTGGCCATCAACATTGTTAGCTTCATTATGAATAACCAACTCCCCTAATTTCTCATTAACATTCCCATCGCCATCCTTATTCTCTTCAACATGATTCGTATGATCATCCCCCATCTCTGCCATTTGTAACACTCCTTCACTTATTTTCTGACCGTCATGAGAACCTATATCAGTAGCATTGCAATCAACAATGTTATTTTGATTACCTTGAACCCCCTCTATAGATTTCTCATTAACATTTAACACTGCTTCACTTACTTTCTCAACATCATGAGCATGTATCTCGGTAGCATTGCAATCAACAATATTATCTTGATTACCTTGAACCGCCTTGTTAATACAAATAAGCCGTAAAGCGTTTATTTATATTTTACGATCTTTAATGTTTTCTCGATAACAAGCGTAAAATCATTTTAACGAAACAAATAAAATCATTAAACCTGTTTGAGCCAATAGTTTTCTAACAACTACGTTTTCACATAAAACACTAAAACAAGTATAAGTGATTTTATGATTTAGTAATACATATGTACAACAACTAGTGTTTACATATATGGGTAATATATACTTAAACTAAGTATATACTAAAATGGGTAAAACTAACAAATGGTATTGACCCACAACCCATGGTTTCATCGAACCATTTGACTAGATACATTGAACTCATGAGATACATTGTATCTAATAAAAACCCATGGATCAACCCATAACCCATGACCCATGACCCATGACCCATAAAAATACCCATGGGTAAGAGGAGCATCCCACGGATCCCTAGCTTTACGCCAGCCGGATCGCTTGTGGGAGGGATCCGTGGGATCCGGGGAACGATAAACTTTCTCCTCTATAAATAGTGAGCCATTTCTTCCTTTTGGCTCACCACTTTTACACATACTTTCTCCAAGTATTGTACCTCTCAACCAGCCGATCCTAAGGGATCTTTCTATGCGGTTGTCTTTTGTTTTGTGTGATTCTCTAGGTTCCTCTTAAAGGCGAGATCACGACTTCTTGAAGTCGAGCAAGCTCAAGTCCATGAGTTGCCATGCTTCGTCATCATCAAGACAAGCGAGGTTCTCTTGTTGATAGTTCTTTCTTCCTCGTAGAGATGTTGTGTTGAAGGAATTAGTGAAGGATGCCGAAGAGTCAAGGCGAGAGCATTAGTGAAAGGTGCTTAACGTCCATGTCAAAAGCATTAGTGAAGAATGCTAAAGTTTCAAAGCGAAGGCATTAGTGAAAGGTGCCAAGCGTTGTGTCAAAGGCATTAGTGAAGGATGCCTAGGAATCAAATCAAGTGGCATTAGGGAAGAATGCCTGGGTCGATAATCGATGAGGTGCATCGTTATACATATAAGTATTAGTTTATTTTCAAGGATGGTGATATCCTTGATGGTGTTGTAACAAGAGTGGATCTCCTTGAGATTAGGTGTTGTGTTGTGTTGGGTAGTAGTTCCTCCATAGTAATGGAACTAGGTACTTAGCCTAGTACCTAATAAAGGGTGGCGATGTTGTAATAGGTGTGGTTCGCCTTGGGTGAAAGAACCCGGTGGTTAGCCTAATCTGGGAAAAAGAGTGGGCGACGTTGTGAAGGCTTCTCCGCCATAAGGAGATTAGTGTCGTGTAGTGGAGTAGGGCAAGGAAGGTGTCCTTGTAGCCGAACCACTATAAATACTCGTGTCGTGGTTATGTGCTTCTTACTCTTTATCTTTCATTACACGTTTATATATCTATCTATCAACGTCCAACATAAACAACCAAATAGATTGATATAAGTTAATCTAAATGTTTTAAAACGAAGTATTAATTGGTAAAACTATTCAACCCCCCTTCTAGTTTTCCACATGCCTCTCCAGGTTTCTCATCAACATTTAACAATACCTCACTTGCTTTCTGACCATCATGAGAATCTATTTCAATAGCATTGCAATCAACAATATTATCTTGATTACCTTGAACCGCCTATCCAGGTTTCTCATCAACATTTAACAATACCTCACTTGCTTTCTGACCATCATGAGAATCTATTTTAGTAGCATTGCAATCACCATTGTTATTTTGATTACCTCGAACCGCCTGACCAGATTTCTCATCAACATTTACCACTACCTCACTAGTCGTTTCGCCATCTTCCTTGTTTTCAGCACCCTTTTGTTCATCTTCCTTCGGCTCTTGAATATGTAACCATGCTCGTTGAAATTCAAAGATCCATAAACAGAGTAATCATCATCAAAGTTATTGCCCTGTAATTATACAAGAAAAACACAACTATAATAGATGACCAAATGTAGCAAACATCTGTAGATAGTGCATGTGAAATTATTATATCGTACTTCAACATCGGATTGAGAAAATTGTTGATTCAAATTAGGTAAATTCATATGGTGGGATCATCATCGGCATGTGATCAACTACCGAATGGTTCGATTGGAAGACATAAATCCTCAGTGCGACAAATCGATTGATAAGCGGTAGGGTCTATATAATTAAGCCTAACTTGTTCGTTATCGGCAATAACACATATCGATTTCTCACATGATTCATCGTGTTCGGGCTTAAGGTGCGTAGTTAACAAAGGCGATTTAGGTATGTAACAAAAAGCGATAAACAAAAGTAATATTACGGAACATAACCTTTTTATCATCGGTAGCATGAACATCATGAGAATGAACATCAAACAAAATAGGGCTACCATTCGAGTTTCATTATGAATTGGACTTGAAGTACGAATTTCGATGGCATTTTGGCCAAAACAATCTTCATCGAGTTTGTCGTGCATATGAGTTGAAGTCGAAATTTAAAATATACAATCAAGTATACTACTAAAGAAAGGAGACCTAAATGATTAACAAATATTAAAGGACATTACCATGCCATCTTTGGAAGCTAAAGATTCATCAACACATTGCCTTATTTGCGATTGTTCATGAATAACCTGTAAAGTCTGTACATAAATATATATATATAATCCATTAGTTGGTGAAAAAAATATTGCTATCTAATGATGTTGATTAAAAATGAATGTAAAGAGCATCTTCACCTTTGGACGTTGTATCTTTAGAGCTTCCTCAACAACGACAATTCTATTTTTAATATCATTAAGGACCTCCACATTGGCTCCGGGTTTATCAATCATAAATACAATTGCCTTGATCATGACCTCGACATGTATGTCGGTTTGATTGGAACTTTGATCTTTAGCGATTCTGAGCACATCTTTATCATTAACGCCACCTCTTTATCGCCTGCGACCTCTTTATGAAATGCAAGTTCATGTACCCACGAAGCAAGATCGAAGCGAGAATGTGCATTGGTCGATTGTCAGCGTGAATAGTCGCATAAGCGGCGTAGTTGATACGGATGAAAATGAAATGATACAAAATGTGCAACTTACCTCATTAGTGGGATCGTCCACGGGTAATTGTTTTCTAGGCGATCCAACTAGCTAAAATAAGCATTACTAGGTGTAAACCATGGTTGTAACCTTTACGCATTTGTTGGAACAAGATCCAATCTCGGATTGAACCCTAGTAAACAAATAATTATAAAGTCAAAACAAATATAAAGAAGTCGTTACTTATTTGACAAATACAAACAAATGGAAATGCTTACCGGACCAAAAGTCTACTATAATCGCGTTTGGCGAATGTTTTACCCTTGACCAAGAAAGACAACGTGGTATCTTTGTCGGGTCTTTGGTCCACCATGAACTGCTATTGGGATAACTCTCAAGAATCCATATCTAAAATGAATGAAAACAATCAAAATGTACAATGAAAGCGTTATAACAAATTTGTATCAAAATAGTTAACAAAAAGCGACATGTTCATAAAATGTCTACAAATCTAACCTTAAAAGCAAAGAAAGCAACAAATATTATATGTTGCGACTTTAGAAGGGTTTTCTTCCGGTTCTCTTTGTAGTAAGCGTGGTAATGTCGGGGTACCACATTGGCTAAATTTTTGTAAAAAAGTCTCCACAAGAACTCTCCCCATGGATAGGCATTCCATGCCCCAAAATCCTCAACTAATTCCAACAAATGATTATCAATGATGTACCAAGGTCCACGACTTATGAACACGACCTCAGCGACTATCAACAGACACACTCTTACCGCATCCTCATTTGATAACTTTGAAAATAGTGTATCGTTCTCAAACAACTATAAAAGCTCACTCCCTTTTACAGTAACCTTTCTTAGAAACTGTTTTTCAGGAAAGACACGCAAACCAAAAGGACTGCGCTCAATTTCTACAGTGGCAGGCAAAGGACCAAAACAAAATCCGGTCATCAATAGAAACTCTCCACGACCGAATTGCAATAAATTATTCCCAATTTTGTACAAAATGGGAGAATCAAGCAGTTGGGGGATATATATCTGGTGTTGTAAAACAAAATTCACCAAATGATTGTCATTGCCTTGTTTAGGAATATCTAACCATGGCCTAAAAACAGTTGCACTAAACAACCTCATTCGATCTGGATTGCGTAACAACTTAGACTTAATATTGGAAAGCAACTTAACCTGGAAACGAACTGTTACCTTAGCATCAAAATATCGGGCAAAGTTTGCCATTTGGGACTTTAATTGACTAATTAATTAGGGTTTCAGTTAGGGTACAAGTATATTAAAGGTTTAGGATTCCGATTTCACTTTTTGATTTGTGTTTTGGGGTAGTAGAGTGTTGGTGTGTGTGTGTAAAAATTTTAAAAAAGTGTAAAATTATAATTTTGAAAAGTTATGTAAAAAAAGTACAAAAAGGTACAAAAGTATAAAGTAAAAGAAAATTAATATTATTTCGCTTAAGTCATTCGGCGTTGGGAAAAGCTTAAAAGTACAAAAAATATTTTAGTAAGTTTGACTTTTTTTCTTAAAGAGACAAAAAAATTTGTGAGAATCTTAAAAAGTCATTTCGGTTTAGGTCGCTTTAAAAGTATAGCTGGTAAAAGCCAGAAAACAATCATTGGGTTCACAAATGTCGAGGGACACTTGGCACTCTGAGATTAAAAGTAGAAAAGTCGCAAGTCTCAAAGTCTAGTTAAGGAATACGCAAATTTTTTTCCTAGAAGGTGTTGCCACCTTGAGCGGAAGGTGCATTGCCATAATTGCCCCTATTTTTAATGTCGATCATAAATTTTGTTATGGAAACTTGAGATTATAGTTGATATACTAACTATTTACATATAACGATCATTTAGTTTATAGCACTAACCAGAGCTGTATACGAGGTGTGCTACCGCACAGGGCCTCAAATTTTTATTTACATATAACGATCATTTAGTTTATAGCACTAACGAGCCAGTATATCGGTGTCTTCTGCGTAGAGCCTCAAATTTTTAAAGTCTCAAAATATATGCTCCGTTATGTATACGGGGCCTCAAAATTCATATCCAACAAAAAATGCTAATGTCATATAATCTTGTGTTGTAAATATTTGTTAAAACTCAAAATAGTTCATTAAAATACTATGTTTCTTGTTTCAATAGTTGGTATAACATATTTCTAACCATCACATTTAGTTATCGTATACTTTTACTTGTGAGAACTGATTCATTTCATTCAACACTTGGCACTAACTATTCACCTGGAAAATTATTCAACTAAAATAACAATAACATACTCATGTATGTATGTTTAAAAGGAACACAAGTAAGGTATTCAATTAGCTCCAATGGTAGATGATTTGGTGGAAAATGTTAATACGCCTCTAGCCTTAAGCTAGGCAACCCGATTCGATCCACCAAAATTTCTATTCCTGTGGTTTTATTTATCTTTTACTTTTATGTTACTAAAATTAAATAACACCACCTTACACTTTAATTTTATGAATTATGACAGGTACAAGTTATTCGTAAAAACTTTGCGCCTTATGTGTTATATACCACCTGTCTCACAAATGTATTCAACGAGAAACTCACAACTTTTTGGCTGATAGCCAATTCAAATACCACCTTATTACACTTTAACTTTATAAATTATGACAATTACAACTTATTCATTTTGTATGTTCATCAAGTGAGGTCATGACAAAACGACAACTTTTCACATTATGTGACATATACCACTTATCTCAAAATATATGTCACACAAATATCTCAAACGACACTTAAACTCACAGCATTTTAGTTGATGAACAATTCATATACCACTAGGAAAAAGACCTTGAGTCGGAGTTATAAGTTTTATTCAAGTAATTTTACAACTTATTCACCATTATTATTTATTGAGTTATGAAAACTTTAGACTATAAGTCATGATGCGAAACAAGGCGACCACCAAGTTTGATCTCTAACCGACTAGACACGAAAGTCGGTATAAGGAATGAAACGAGTTCATGAGTTGAAAAATGGATAAGCATATGATGAGACAACTTGATATAACGGCCTTCTATTTAAAGTTAGTTAAGGATTATGTACGCTAAGGTCGCTCATTATTAAACTTTCTTTATCAACAATCTGTCAAAACCTGTCTATGATTAAAATATTATTTTCTTATTCATCCACTTATATAACCAATACATATAAGCTAATCTTAACTTTTTTTTTTTTTTTTTTTTCTTTTTACAATTTATCAACAAACCAACCTAATAAATTATTATTATTATTATTTTATATTTAATTAGAAATTGGGATGTTTGGATGGTGGTTTTGTGGGTGAAGGTGTGACTGCAAGTGGCTCCGTGACATGTGGAAAGATTGGATAAAAGATTTGCAAGTCACACAACGAGCCGTCGGATGTTTCTCTTTATTTTTTTTTGTGAATTTTAATATAATATTAATATATACCCTCCAATCGGTTGGGTGGTTCGCCGATAAACATAGTCTTAAAGTTATTGGCCGCCAAGCTAGTATTAACTAATCTATGGGCCACCTAGATATGTGTTTGTCTTCGTTTATATTAATCTCGTTCAAGATCTTGACGAAAATTTATACAACTTCAAGAATAAAGCTAATTTTAACATATCAAAACAATAAAAATAAAAATTCAAACATAAAAACATTAGATAAGTAAACCGAACTAGGGCTGAGCAAAACCGAGTTTAACCCGAACCGAAACCGACAAAACCAATCCGACCGAACCGAAACCGACAAAACCAATCCGACCGAACCGAAACCGATTTTTCTCGGTTCTATTTAGGTTCCAGATTTTACCGAGTTTTGGGTTTTGGCCGGGTCGGTTCGGTTCGGTTCGAGCAAAAACCGACTAAAACCGAAATCGAGAAAAACCGAGTTTTCTAGGTTTGGTTTCGGTTTGAGATTTTTTTGGGTCGGGTTAAACTGAATGATCACCCCTAAACCGAACCGATAACCGTTAAATGGGCCAATGAGCCATATAAAAGAAGAAGTGAGCCCAACCCAACATATAATAATAACATTACCTTCCTTCCCTTGGTTCCATCAAATCACACTCTCCCAAACACCTCCCTTCCTCACCGGATCGATCCTCAAATATTAATTTTCACGGTCATCATGTCTCAGGTAGGTTAATTCATATTATTATTATTATTATTTTTATTATTATTATTAATTAATTGATTGATCTAATTTTTTTTTTTCTAATTAGGGTTACTATTTATTTATTTATAAGCAATTTGAGCTGTTTGGATTTTGGTTAATTAATAGATCATATTTATATGATACGTTTTTTTTTTTTTTTTTTTTAAATTTAAAATAAGTTATAATTTGAGCTAGCTGAATTTAATTATGTTTGGTAGCACCAAATTAAAACGCTAATTTACGAGCGACTAGCGTTTCCACTTACTAAATGTTAGGCCCTGTTTGGCTAAGCTTATTTAACATAAGCCGATTTGGGCTTATTTTTTATAAGCTCCGATTTTAAGGCTTACTTTGAGACTTGTCGGCTTTTATAAGTTTATCATATCATAATAAACTTATATAAGCCGAAATATCTCAAACTAAGCCACAAAATCGGAGCTTATAAAAAACATCCCAAATAAACATATTAAATAAACTTACAAAAAAACCTATAACAACTTTATCCGGCAAAAATAATATTTCTAGCTGAGTTAATATGTGCGTTTGGGCTTATATTTGTTAAACATTTGTACGTGAATTGTTAACGAGCAATTTGAATACGTAACACTCAATCTGTACCCACAAGGTTGCAAAAATCGCGGATCGGTAGTCGGGCGGTCGACCGCCTTGTAGCTTATAATCGGTCTAGGCGGGATTAATCAGCGATTAATCGGATTAGTATATTCTCTACAAGATTTTCCTTAAAAAACATCTTGATATAAGCAGCAACTATAAGTGATTACATTTGTTCAAAGTTGCAAAAATCGCGAATCGGTGATTAATGAGATTGGCATTTCTGGCAAGTTTTGAGTATTTCCGGTGAGTTTGGGGTATTTCTGACATGATTTTCCTTAGAAAAAACCATCTTGTAATAGATATAAAGTGACTATAAGTGATTAAAACGTGTTTACGATGAGTTTTGGGTATTTCCGGCGAGATTTGCAAGTTTCAGACAAGTTTGACCACGGTTGACCATATTGTTTGACCGATTTACAAAAATCGGCAAGGTTGGTGCCCGAGTGGCGCCTAGGCAGTGATTAATCGGCCTTGTAGTTCTTTTAGCAACACTGCGAAAAACACATCCTAAACACACACATACACGCAAATGGCATAACTACAATGGTGTTGTACCCTGTGCCTTATAAATGATAGAAAAGTAGACGTCAGGGTTTGTTTTGTTAAATTTTTGTACACTTATTACTGATTAACAATTTGTGTTACGCATTGGAATTGTTGTTTGTTTGATCTAGATGAATTTTGTTGATGATCGGATACGAGATGTTAGGGCATTTTCTACTTAATTTGCTATTGGTATATTTTGTCGATAGTAATGTGTGTTATGTTTGTTTTGTGATTTTAGATTGATAACAGAAACTCCTCTGCTGTCAAACGTGCCAGAACCGATGGTACGTTCTCTTTCTCATGCTTCATATAATTTCAAAGCTTGTTTTATGATGGTTGATACGGCCTTACTGCGTACTGTATCTATTATGGATTTACTTGCAAAATTGTGTTTGGCTATATGTGTCGATAATGCTTACAGGAGAAACGAACACTTCCGTTTCTTGTGTAATTTGATTTTATGAAAATGGTAGATTAAAGAGGCTTTAGAGGTTGACGTGATTTAATTTAACGTTTATGGTCTATTTGGTTGTGATAATTTTTTGGTATATACTCATATTAGTGTTGCATACATCAAGATGGTGATTAGAACTAGAAGTATGGATTTTCGGGCTTGGCAATTTTACTGGAGGTTACTCAGTCAAAACTACTTGGGGGGCTTTCTTTAAGCCTATTTTGGGCTTCTGATATTATTTTGTTTGGCTTATATCTCGTAAGCTCGTCTTTATCCTTCTTTTTCTAGCTTTTGAGCTTATCTTCCATCTTTAAGTCACAATAAGCTCACAAGTCTGAAAATAAGCTGGAAAATATGGGATCATGAGATATAGTAGAGTCATATAAGCTCATAAGCCCAAAAGTAAGCTTAAACGACCACCCCCTTATTTAGCCCTAGTTTAATTTCTATATATGTAGTTTCAGCTGCAAGATACACCCTGAAGCTTTACGATGTTAGTTACAAGCCATTAAATACTTATTCCCTTGTGATTTAAGCCATGAACTCATACATCTATTATGTGTAAATGACACCTACTCCTTAGTTGTATTTATTCATGCATACCAGAAAATTTAACTCTCAAGTTTTCATGATTTTTTCTCTGACGTCACAACAAGGTATTAAATTGTATTCTGCGGTATTAATTTGTGGGATTATGATTTAGGTGGTCGTAGAGAAGATGACTGGACCTGTCCTAGCTGTGGGAATGTCAACTTTTCTTTTCGTACAACTTGCAATATGCGCAACTGTACACAGCCAAGACCAGCTGACCATAACTCAGTAAGTTACACAATCCGTTTATAACACATATGCAGTAGCTATCGTTTTTTGGCTTTTAAGAAATTAGGCGTTTACAAGACCAGTCTCTCACTCTTGTTATGAGCTAGATGTATCTAGCGTTTTAATTTTTGTTTGAAAGTTTGCTTTTTATCTTCCTCTAGTTGAGTTCCAACAGATTTCATAGAACCAACGCGCTAAAGAAACTGATGCTCTGGGTAGTTTTGTTAATGAAAAGTTGTATTTATACTAAATTATAGTTCTACGATGAGTAAAATTAAGTTTAAGTTCTTTGTTTATCATATATATATATTTTTTCTGGTGTGTATTTTGTCCTAGAGTTACCTTTATTAATTAGTCTTTCGACGAAATGTTTGTTTTACAGAAATCTGCTCCAAGGCAAATGCCGACCCCACAGGGCTACTCCTCTTCTTCTCCTTATGCTGGTTCCGGTGCACCCTCTTCAATGTATATGGGTGTAACACCTTATGCTGCTTCTCCCTTCAATGGAACATCTATGCCTCCTTATGACGGTTCTGCTTATCACTACAACTACAACAGCCGTCTGCCTGGAGGGAACCCTTATCGTCCCCTGCAACTCTCTGCCACACCTGCTTATTCAGGTGGGCCTATGATAGGAGCTGGTATGTGTTTTTTAGGTTGATTTTGGCCATTTTATTGTTGACTTTTATATCTCATTATGATGATTTGCATTGCCTGCTACTTTGACATCTTGCTGAAACCGGAATTACATCTTTGTTTGCAGGTGCGTTGTATGGTTTACCTCAGCTGATGGAACAATTTGGTTTGCGATTGCCCATTGCTCAGGCTGCCATGGTATGTCTGAATTTTGTTATACCAATCAACTAATTGCAACAAGTGAATTTGATTATTTGTTCACCTATTCCCTATATAAACATCATGTGTATTCTCTCTTGGGTTCCTTAAATGTAAACATGTGATGCTATATTGATCGATCATTTGGTTTTGAATTTTTATAGGGACCAAGGCCTGGATTCTTTCCAGAAGAGCCATCTCAAAAGAAAGGTATTACTGCTACACAGACTAGCATTTGATTGTAATTTATGATCCGTTTTTCATTGTTTCACTTGCTTCTTAACAGATGGAACACGAGAAAATGACTGGGAATGCCCAAAATGTGGAAATGTCAATTTCTCCTTTAGAACAGTCTGTAACATGAGGAAATGCAACACACCTAAACCAGGATCTCAGGTCTGAGACGCGATCTTTATACCAGCTCTATTTTTGACACATTGAAGCTTTTTAGCTATGTTTAATATAACGTGTCATTCTAATTTATTTCTATGGCACTAATATGCAGGTTGCAAAGCCAGCTAAGAGTTCCAGTAAGTACTTAATGTATATATATTTGGTTACCTGTTAGTGATGTTGGAGTTTGAATCTTATATTTGTATCTGTATTTTGTTTCAGAAGCGGATATGCCAGAAGGGAGCTGGAAGTGTGACAAATGTAACAACATAAACTATCCTTTTAGGACCAAATGTAACCGACAGAACTGCGGTGCTGACAAACCATTAGAATCCCAGAATTCCCCTACAGAAGAAGAAAACAATGATCAGGTCTGTATTGTTTTTGTCGATTGTTTTATTAAGTTATGTTTTTGCATGCTTACAGTCCCCATGAATGTAAAGCGGAAATACTTTCTGGTCAATTTCTTTCTTTACCGATTTACTTTCTCGTTTGTTTATAATCTTGCTGTGAATTATGCTATAATGAAGCACATGGTCATCCGTCTATTTTTATTAATATGTGTTTATGTATCTACTGTTCCAGTGAGTACTAGGACATGTTTAAGAAGGTCGAGTTGTCCAGCTGTTGCTCGGTATGGGTCTGAAAGTCAGTCATGTAAATCGTCGTATTCGTCTTCCTGTTGCTGCGGTTATCGAGTTACCTTGCTTTGTGATTTGTGTTGTCAGATTGTAGCATATAAAAATCGCGATTTGTGGTCTTTAAGAGATTTTTTACATTTACATGCATGTGTCACCCAGTGAACTGGGCTAAGTCTTCTTAGAAGGTGCTGTACCTTTTCAACTGTGTGTCGTCTTATTTATTAGATACTTATCATTGAGTTGCATAAACAAATAGGATTGTATTAATATGATTTGAAGTCAATTGCCTATCTTAAATAGGTGTCGTTTGTTTGTGTGTGCTTGTTGGACCAGGATGAGATCCTGCAACGGTTGACTAGTCTTGAATTCATCAGCAGTCCCCATTTACGGTTTCTACTTTTTTACTTGGCAGTCTTTTTAAATAGATTGAAGTACTCTCTCCCAAGTAAGTGACTTTCTTTTTGCTACTTCTTGACTAATTCTGATACTATGAGAGCAAATCCATTTGGTTCAGTGCCTATTTGTTTTGGTATAGTCAGTGAACCTTGCTCATTTAGGCCATACACGAGTCTTTAACGAGTAGTCTAAAGTTGTGGTAAATTCATGGCTTGGTCTTGTTTCAGAATAGATTACAGTCCTATACACCCAATGGCCAATACACTTGAGCGAACTCGACCGGGTGCGGTATAACTTTTCTAATATATACTTTTAGCTAGAGTGTTGCTCAAAAAAATGTTTGTTGGTGCAATAGTATCGTTTTCTAGGATTCAGTTGGCCAAAAGGCTGTAGCAACTGACAAGGAAAGTTAAATTAAGGTAATCGGATGTGCCTAGCTTTTAAAGAATAAGCTGAGCGATTACTGCATGCATTCTTGACGATAATGTATAGCGTTAATTTGTGTGCGATTTTTGTTATGTATATATAAGTTTGGATTGAGTGAGAGTGAATAAAGTATTTTAAATTGTAATTAAGTATTTACATATTTCATATATTGTGTTTTCTTTTGTAAGTAGGAGTATTTTAATCTTACAACATTACACTCATTTTTTATGTTTTTAAGTTTTAAGCAAAAGTGTTTAAAAAAATAAAAATGTATCCTACTCTATGAGAACAACTATAATGCAAGATTCTGAATAACTTTTACTATTTAAAAAGTGACAAAAGCTTTGCTAATGACATTTTGTAAAATAGCTTGGTATATCTGACGTTTAATAACAAACTACAAGTCATTCTCACTAAATAAAGACTAGTTGTGAAGGTTTGTAAAAGTTTTGAAAGCTTTGTAGATCTGTAAAGACTCGATTTATTGTACCAAGGGCACAGTGCAGCGGTATGGAGGTTTCTCCTCTGCAAGCGAGTCTCAAGTTCGAGTCTTGTCACAGGGCGATGGGGTTTTCTCTCGCTGCGTAAAGGGAAGGTTGCCATTGCTTTTGGGTTGGGCCCGGCTAACTTTGTGTCTTGTTCATTCGCGCCCAAATTGGAGCCAGTGTAGCCTGATGGATTAAAAAAAAAAAGACTCAGTTTATTGTTGATGCTCTAGACCCTTTGCTAACATCAGACACCTATCTCTTGCACCGCCAACAACCTCCACCATCGACTTCGTCCACCGCCACAACACCACTAACTACTTACCGTCCACCGCCATAAGTGTTTATACAAAGCCGCCACCACAACACCACCTAATATAATAACTTATGTATGTTTGTATGTATTTTAAAGATGAAATAATAGTGTAAGGAATTTTGCTCAAAACTGGGTTTATACTAAATTTTCGATGAATTGTCATTCCAAACGATATTTTGGTCATTCCAAACGATTTTCCTTTTTCCCTAGGCAACAATTCAATAACTCGTGGTCAACCCACTTTTCTTTTTATGCGAGTTAATACATAAAACTTACATTGGGACAACGTGGGCCACTATTATATTATTTGTCGGTAATATCTCAAATGGGTTGGACGTAGAGCAGTCAATGTTGCAAAAAACGCTTGGCGCTAGTTAGGCAACCTTCAAGGTGGAATTCGCCTTAGGCTGATTGGGTTGTTATTATTATTATTATTATTATTATTATTATTATTATTATTATTATTATTATTATTATTATTATTATTTTATTTTTTTTTTTTATAAACATCATTTCATTAAAGCAGGAGGATTTTCTGAAATTATGGGAAGCAGGGACATTGGTTGAATTAAAACTAACTTTACGGATCTGGCTTAGTCTATGAAAATAAAAACTCCACTCTTGACATTATTCGGTGTTAACAACAACAATCTTGATATGTATTATTATTATTATTATTCTTATGAAAAATTAGTAGGGATGAGGGGTAGCTGGCTCCACTCCTGTTATAAAACATCACTTTATTATTATTATTATTATTATTATTATTATTATTATTATTATTATTATTATTATTATTTTACAAACATCATTTCATTAAAAAAAAAGAATTCTGAGAAATTGGTGGGGCAGGGACTGGTTGGGCTCCTTTCTAAATCAAAAGCAGTCGTGAAAATAAAAGCCTCACTCTTGACACTATTCGAGTGGCTAATAGCAACAGTCTTGATCGTGAAAGTGTATCAAAGCTTAAGCGTCAAGCTCCCAGAGATGTAGAAAGGCGAATGGAATGAACTGTGCCATTTTCTTGGCGTTTGGACACATATTTCTTTCTTCTTCTCCAGCGTTATGTAAGGCCACCAGGAGCCCACGCAGACGCATCAATCCGCAAAAGGAGAGATTAGGTCGCATCCAAACACGCGTCCTTTATTAAAATCAACACTTTATTATTATTATTATTATTATTATTATTATTATTATTTTATTTTTATTTTATTATAAATCAACACTTTATTAAAAGCTGAAGGATTCTGAAAAATTAGTGGGAGCCAGAAAGCCATTGGTACATGGCACTCTAATAACAAACCAATCCTATTAAAATATGAATCGCGAGACGTCTTGCGATGTCTTGAGTCATGGAGAATCGTTGAATCGCTTTAGTAAGTTCTGCGTCATACCGAGTTCTCGAAAGAAGAAAATGAAAGGGAGAAACCCGTATCTAATATCCGCACATTTAGCGTCGTCTTGTGCGTTCGTTGTCGCGGCATCAATGACCGCATACGGCATAAAACCGGTCATCCCGGTTGCGTCGAGGCGGCGATCCGTAAGATCAACACATACATCACGCCCGCTATCCCGAGTAAAGTAATATATCGGTGGTCGTAAGGATCATCCCTATCTCCATAAAGCCCGATATCCGCTCCTTACAGGCGAAATTCGGACCGAGAACATATATCAACAAGAACATCACGCGAGGTTATGCCGATGTTTAATGCCAACAATACCGCACGCGAAACAATGATCCCCATAAATATCTCACGTAAATACCTTAGAGCGAGTGAGCAGTGCACGAGCGGTGAAAAGGCGAACACCCGACCGATAGCATAGCAGCGCAGCGATAAGCCTAGCACTCATAGTTTGTCCCGGTCAGGATATCAGGTCGCTTTAAGCGGTCAGTATGATCCTCCTTTAGAGAACTCCGTAACATCATCATCGAGGAGAAAGATGGAATGTAGATTCAACAGTTTGGGTAAACGGCGAAATATATATCTGCCAATTTCTTCATAAGTTTGGGGCGGCGACACCGCTAGGGTTACTCGAAAGGTCAACATCCATATTCGCATTAAAAGTACATAGAGCATCATCGAAGAGGGACCAGCGGTTACAATACGGAACTATGGAGAAGCAGATCGTAGGCTAGCAGTTGAAGTCTAGAAGCAAGAAAGTATAGTTCAAGACATCACTGCGGAATATACACAAGCCCCAAGCAAAGGGTAGGGTGGCGAGTCTCATTGCCGATCACCAAAACCGGGCCCGAGCGGTGACAATCGCTCGAAGAAGAGAAGTGCGCATCAAAGAAACACGAGCACGCTCGAAGACTCGGGGAACATGTGCGCATGGAAAATATAATTTGAAATACAAGCACATGTGCGGAGTAGCAACAACTCGCATTGAGGATCATTAAGTTTGGCAACAACATCCATAAGTTCAATAGTTTTAGCAACCGCACCGAGAACAAGCTTCTTGCCGAACTCAAAATCCACACTAACGAGGTCCACCTGATAATTTAACACCGTGTAAGGGCGAGAAATATTGGGGAAAAACACACACATATCTGCTCTGGGGTCTTCTGTGGCCAAAAACTTGATCTTATCAACATTGAGGTGTAGCTACGACAAGGTCCATCCATCATAATCAACTCTAAAACCTTACCCACGAGCAAGGTATCACCAATAATAGTGTCATCATCCGGATACCATGCTTGAAAGAAAGGTCAAAGAATCTCTAATCTTAATGCCGGGGATGTAACACTAAAGCAAAAGAAAGAGGCCAGCGGATCACGCTTGTTGCACGCCTTGATGAGACCAAAAGTATGCTCGCATAATATAATCTGGCGGGGTAGATATGTGAATTCCACCCACCGTGAAATAGCCGGAAAATGAAGCCGAACCTCCCATGACATAACGGCCACGATCTACCATGTTGAAAGCGTTTTGAAATCAACCAACAACATAGCAGACCAACATCCTTTGCGATCCTCGACCAACCGATTCACGGCATGAAGAATAGCCTCCCTCCCCGATACTGACACACCAAATTGTAAATCATCTAAATAACAGATCGAAGAGTGGCGATCATGGAAGCACAAACCTTGAAACCGAACACCTCAAAGCGGTCCCAACATCAATAGGTTCTTGACATGATCAAGAGTTTCCTCGTGGTACTTCTTGTGGGCGGGATGGGTTACGTATGACACACTTTGGATTGTTTAAATGGTGCGGTTGTGGCTATTACGATGAGTGGTCACCTATTACCCAGTGGTGAACCTTTTTCTTCTTGGTCAATGCAGAAACTGGGTGAAATACATTGCTAGTGCTCTCTCACACCCTTAGTCAAACCAGGAGGTATCAGATCCTATTCTTTGTTGGGGATTGTTTGGGCGTTTAGTTTCAAGGTTTGTGCTTCCATGATTGCCAGCTCTTGGATGGTTAGTTAGATGATTTACAATTTGGTGTTGGGGTTTCGGGGAGGAGATGCTATTCTTCATCTTTGTGAACCGGTTGGTTGAGGACCGTGAGGGTGATGTTGGTGCATCGATGTTGTTGGTTGATTTTATAAGCGCCTTCAACATGGTGGATCGGTACGTTATGTTGCGTGAGGTTTGGCTCCATTTCGACTATTTCACGGTGGGTTGA
Organism: Chrysanthemum lavandulifolium; assembly: GCA_022545495.1. Lineage (NCBI taxonomy): Eukaryota > Viridiplantae > Streptophyta > Magnoliopsida > Asterales > Asteraceae > Chrysanthemum > Chrysanthemum lavandulifolium. The sequence continues at coordinate 14,176,985 of CM040241.1, forward strand.
ATTACATTACTCGGTCCCGCGGTTATATTATGGTGAGCATACTCGTGGTCTCATCGAGGTGTGCAACAAGGTGATCCGCTTGGGCCTCTTCTTTTGCTTTAGTGTTACATCCACGGCATGTAAGATTAGAGATTCTTTGACCTTTCCTTTCAAGCATGGTATACGGATGATGGCACTATTATTGGTGATACCTTGGTTGTGGGCAAGGTTTTGGAGTTGATTATGATGGATGGACCTTGTCGTGGCTTACACCTCAATGTTGATAAAGCGAAGTTTTTGCCACGGAAGACCCAGGAAGAGGCGGTGTTTCTCCCCAATATTTCTAGTCACTTACGGTGTTAAATTATTGGGTGGACTGTTAGTGTGGATTTTGAGTTTGGTAGTAAGCTTGTTACGAAAAGGGTTGCTAAAACTATTGACCTTATGGATCTTTGTTGCCAAACTCAGCGATCTGATGTGAGTTGTTGCTACTCAGTGCATGTCTGGGTCTTTCAAGTTGTACTTTTCTGTCGCGCATGTCCCCGGGTCTTTGAGAGTGCTCGGGTTTCTTTTGATCGACGCCGTTCTTCCTTGGAGTGCATTATCCCGCTATACGGGCGGTTTTGGTGTTGGCGGTGGAGACTCGCCACCCTACCCCCGCTTTTGGGGCTTGGTGTATATTCTGCGGTGGCGTCTTGAACTATGCCTTCCTTGCTTCAGACTTCAATCTATAGCCTGCAGACTAAGCTTCTCCATAGTTCTGGTATTGTAACTGTTGGTCCCTCTTTTGATGATGCTCTACATACTTTTAATATGAATATGGATATTGACCTTTTGAGTAACCCTAGCGAGGTCGCTCGCTGCCCCCAAACTTATGAAGAAATTGGCAGATATATATTTCGCTCGGGTCACCCAAACTTTTGAATCTACTTTCCATCTTTCTCCTCGACAGATGGCGTTATGGAGTTCACTAAAGGAGGATCATACTTCAGACTGGCTTAGGGTGGTTCCGATATCTGAATTTGGACAAACTATGAATTCAGGGCTTATCGTTGTGTGTTATGTTATCGGTTGGGTGTTCTCTTTCCTTTGTTCGGTCACAGTGTTGACCTATTCTAAGGTATTCTTGGAGATATTTATGGAATCCACATTTCGTGTGCGGGTATTGTTGGCATTAAATATCGGCATAACCTGTCGCGTGATGTTCTTGTTGATATCATTCTCGTCCGAATTTATTTCGTAAGGAGGTGGATATTGGGCTTTATGGTGATAGGACGGATCCTACGACCGGTGATATATTACTTTACTCTTGGGATAGTGGGCGTGATGTATGTGTTGATCTTACGGGATCGTCGCCGCAGCCGCAATCTGGGATGGTGATTTTATGCGGGGCATGCGGTCATTGATCTTGCCTAGCGTAAGCGTGTCAATCACGATGTTAAATCTTGCGGATATTGGATATGGTTTCTCCCTTTCATTTTCTTCTTTTGGAGAGCTTGAGAAGGATCGATGCTTTCTTAAGCGTATTCGACGATTTCTATATTTCGAGCGTTGAAAGCGCGTCTTTGCGGTTCGTATTTTAATAGGATTGGTTTCTTATTCTTTAGAGGTGTGGGGGGGGTTGGTTTCATTTCTCCGCGTCTTTTGTAATCTATGAGTTTTAATAAAATCTTGATTTATAAAAAAAATAAAATAAAAATAAATATAAATATTATTATTATTATTATTATTATTATTTTATTATTATTATTATTATTATTATTATTATTATTATTATTAATGTTTATTTATCTAAGGCTAAGCACATTAAGAACCTCTATCAACCTTTATTTTACAGCAGCATCAGTTTTATCTCTCCGGCGGGCGGCGACCTACATACGACTTTTTGCCACACTAGTGGCGACCTTCATCATTTTCTTTTCTTTTTTTATTTTTTTACCTAATATTTTTACTTATAAGTACCCATTAAATTCACCAATTTTTAAACACCACCTCACAACACTCTCTCAGCATTTTATAGAAAAATGTCTCAAGAAACACTCCTGGAGACAATCCCCAAGCCTCAAGAAGCGTTTAATCTAGAAAATACTCCCCACCGAGCCCGACTACGGTTCATCATCACAACAAAATACGCACCAATCCATGTCTCTCATTTCTTCATTTCCAACGGTAGAAGATCAGTTGGTGAAGATAAGATAGGTGATGAATATGAAAGTGAAAGTTATGAAAATGCCGATGGATTTCTTACTAAAGAACAAGAAGAACAACTTATCATGGATGAAGAGGCATTAACAGAAACATTAGAAGAACAAGCAAAGGTGAAAAGATTGAGATGAGAGAATTAGGGAAGAACAAGCTCATGATGAGTTATTCGGTCGAAACTTGGGAGTATTCGATTGAATAAGATTAATCTAAAAGTTGAATAATTCCTTTGGTAGCGAACTTATGTGTTTTAATTTCCGTGTCGTAGTAATGTAGTATTTTGCTTTCTTGATATAATAAATAGAAGTTCATAATCTACTTTGGTTCTTCGTACTCGAAAATAAATTTCCATTCATTTGCATAAAAATAGACATTACGATACGAAATTAAAAAAAACAAGTTTCAAAAACACAATACTTCTATTTATTTTTTACATGCATCCAAACAAATTTATAATTCATTTGTTCTAATTTTTTTTGCCCTTTTAAACAAAACATTATGCATCTCGTAATCGAATTCAGATGTTTGATTCAAATAAGCATCGATCAAAGCATGTTTCTTTCGTGGAATGTCACTGTATTCAACGTACGCGTTCTCCATATCATCTTTAGCTGCACATGCATTATCAAATTCTACTGCAAATGTCTAAGGACTTGCTGACGAGCTTTATCCTCGGCGATTTGTTTCTGAACCATAGCTGTCATTTCATTGACGGTGTGTGAAAGCGAACAAGCTATTTAAAAAGTTGATGAAAGTGCATATATATTATGTATAAAATGATAAGATAAATGGGGTTTGAATTGTGGTTTGAGTGAGGTATTTATAATGTAAAATAAAGTGTTTAAATTTAAATTTTATTTATTTATTTATAAATGCATCAAACGGTCACAAGCATATTGAAAAGTGAGAGTTTTGTTTTTAGGGGTAATTATGAGAATCGTGTTTTCTTCGAGGTGTCAAACTTTTTAGGAAAAAGTTGGGGTATTTCCAAAATAGGCTTTGAGACTTGCGACTTTTCTACTTTTCATATAAGCTTGACAAGTGTCCTTGAAGTTTGTGTACCCGATCATTTTTCGACTTTTACATTCTGATTGTCTGACAAAGAATCTAGCGACTTTTTGGAATCTTGCGATTTTTATTGTCCTTTAGTAAAAAAGTCAAAGTTCTGAAATTATTTTTATACATTTACTTCCTTCAAATTTGCGACTTAAGCGAAATAATATAAGCGACTTATTTTACGTACCTTTGTTTGTACCTTTTATACTTTTTAACGATTACTTTTACACTTTTTTTTTAAAAACTTTCACCTGTTTTAAATTTTTACCCAAACACAAACACACACACTAACACTCACACTAACACTCTTTACTACGGAAAAACACAATTCAAAATTGTGAAACCTAAATCAATCCTTAATTATTACATCGATAAAACTCCAAAATGACTTACATTCCCAATATTTTGATGCTAAGGTAGCAGTTCGTCCCGAGTTAAGTTGTTTTAGCAAATTAATTCTAAATTGTTAAGCAATCCGGATCGAATGAAATTTATTGAGCAAGCTGTTTTTGGGCCATGGTTAGATATTCCTCACTAGGTAAAAGCGATCATATGGTTAATTTAGTTTTACAACACGGTATATATCGACAAACTTCTTGATTCTTGTCCCTTATTTTATACAAAATTGGGAACAATGTATTGAAATTCGGTAGGAAGAGTTTCTATTGATGGTGGATTTCGTTTGGTCGTTTGCCTCCCTCAGAAATTGATCGAAGTCCTTTTGCTTTGCGTGTCTTTCACGAAAAACAATTTATAAGAAGGTAGCGTAAAATGAGCTTTTAGATTTGTTTGGGAATGACACGAATTTTCAAAGTTATCGGTGAGGATGCGGTAAGGGTATGTCATTGCTAGTCGGCGAGGTCGTGTTCATGGGTCGTGGACCGTGGTACATTGTTGACAATCATTTGTTGCAATTAGTTGAGGATTTTGGGGCATGGAATGCATATCCATGGGGAGAGTTCTTGTGGACCCGTTTTTACAAAAATTTAGCCAATGTGGTACCTCGGCATTACAATGCTCACTACAAAGAGAAATTGCAAGAAAACCCTTCTACAATTGCAACATATAATATTTCTGGCTTTTTCTTGGCTTTTAAGGTTAGATGTGTATACATTTATGAACATCTCAGTTTTTGTTTAGTAGCAGTTCATACAATGCTTTTATTCTTTTCGTTTATTTTAGATATGGATTCTTGAGAGTTATCCCACTAGCACTTCATGGTGGAACAAAGACCGTCAAAGATACCACGTTGTCTTTGTTGGTGAAGGTAAAACATTTTCAAGCGCCATTATAGCAAACTTTTTGGTCTGTAAGCATTTTCATTTGTTTGTATTTGTCAAATAAGTTACGACTTCGTTATATTTGTTTTAACTTTATAATTATTTGTTTACTAGGGTTCTATTCGGTATTGGATCTTCTTCCAACAAATGCGGAAATGTTACAACCATGGTTTGCACCAAGTAGCATATTTGACCCAATTGGATGGTCTAGAAGATCAATTACACCGATGATCTCACTAATGAGGTAATTGCCCGTTTGTGCAAACCATGGTTGTATTCACGTTGACAATTGACCAATGCACATTACATTTCGATCTTGCTTTGTAGGTGCATGAAGAGGTGGTGATAAGCGATACATATGTGGCGTTAGGTGATAAAGAGGTGGCTATAGTCAATAATGATGTGCGATGGTGATAAAGGTCAAAGTTCAATCGACTAGACATAGATCTTAGGTTGACGATATTAACAATAGACTTGCCGTAGGGAAGCTCTAAAGATAAAGATACAACCCGGGCCAATGTCGTAGTCCTTAATGATATTAAAAATAGACTTGCCGTTGTTGAGGAAGCTGTAAAGATACAACGTCCAAAGGTGAACATGGTCTTTACATTAATTTTTAGGATATATGTTTCGTAAGAACTTTGAATTAGAAAACGAGACACGTATATTACAACTTCTTTTAAAAACTCGTAAGTCGTAAGTATAATGAGGATTTGTTGTAAATGTACCCACACGTGATTTTCATGAGTCCTTGGAGTTGACGATAATGTATACTTGAAATTTGTTTTGTAAATTTGATGTATCCTTCGCTAGCGTCTATCGAGCCCCATTAGTGGTTTTCAATCCACTTCTAGCGAGTTCTGTTAATGTATCACTTGAGAATTTGTTTTGTAAATTTGATGTATCCATCGCTATCGTTTATCAAACCCTTTGCTAGTGTCTATCAAACCATCGCTAGTGGTTTCAATCACTTGCTAGTGGTTTTCACGATAATGTATACTTGAAATTGTTTTGTAAATTTGATACATCATTTAGATAGGTATTTTTAATGGTTTTCACCAACTAATGGATTATATACATACATTATTCAATTATCAATTGCAAATAAGGCAATGTGTTGATGAAAATTTGGCTTCTAATGGATTATACACTTTAATATTTGTTAATCTTTAGTAGTAAAATTGATTGTATATTTTAAATTCGGACTTCAACTCATACATGCGACAAATCGGATGAGGATTGTTTTGGCCAAAATGCCATGGAAATTCAGACGTCAAGTCCAATTCATAATGAAAAGCGGAATGGTAGTCCTAGTTTGTCGATCTTCATTCTCGTGATGTTCATTCGGTGATTATAAAAGGTTATGTTCCTTTTAGTAGTACTTTTTATTTTATCGTTTTTGTTACATACCTAAATCATTTGTAACTACGAATTCGACAAATCGAGTTGTGTTAATCTTTGAAAGCGAACAAGGTGGTCTTACTTATATAGACCCCGCTTTTCAATCGGCTATGTCGCGACTGCGGATTATTGTCTTCAAGGCGAACCATTGCCTTTAGTTGATCACATTTCGATCATGATCCCAATCATTTGAATTTACCTAATTTGAATGAAACATTTTCTCAATCGGTGTTGAAATGCGTATATATAAATTCCACCGCACTATCTATACATGTTTGCTAGATTTGGTCATCCATATAGTTGTGTTTTCTTGTATAGTTCTGAGGCAAGCAATTGCTGACTAGATGAACAGGTGGAGCTAGAAGATGATTTCTCTGTTTATGGACTTTCGGAATGTCAGGACAAACAGGTGGAGCTAGATGAACAAAAGGCTGCTGAAAACAAGCAAGATGGCGAAACACCAAGTGAGGTAGTGGTAAGTGTTGATGATAAACCCGGAGATGCGGTTCAAGCTACTGAGATACATGCTCATGATTCCGATGTTACTTTGAAAGTAAGTGAATGTGCGTCTAACGTTGATGATAAATCTTGTACTGATAAACAAGGAGAGGCGGTTCAAGCTACTGAGATACATCCTCATGATTCCGATGTTACTCTCAAAGTAAGTGAAGGTGCGTCTAACGTTGAGCATAAATCGGTGAAGATAAACCGGGAGAGGTGGTTCAAGCTCTTGAGATACATCCTCATGATTCGATGTTACGGTGAAAGTAAGTGAAGGTGCGTCTAACGTTGAGCATAAATCGGTGATGATAAACCCGGGAGGCGGTTCAAGCTCTTGCGATACATCCTCATGATTCCGATGTTACGGTGAAAGTAATTGAAGGTGTGTCTAACGTTGACGATAAATCTGGTGATGATAAACCTGTAGAGGCGGTTCAAGCACATGAAATACATGCTCATGAAGGTGTGTTTAATGTTGATGATAAATCTGTAAAGGGCGTTCACGGTAATGAAACTGACATTGTTGATTGCAATGCTGCTGATGAACACTCTCATGATCGTGAGGCAGTGTTAAATGTTGCTGAGAAATCTATAGATTCTCATGATGGTCAGAAAGTAAGTGAAGAGTTGTCACAAATGGCGGGGATGGGGATGAGCATATGAATCATCTTGGAGATGGTTACTCATAATAAACACACAATGTTGATGGCCGCGTTAACGAGAAAGTAAGCGGGGTTGAGTTCTTGGTTGCAAATGGGTTGTCAAGCAAGGCGGTATTAGACAAAATTGATAATGATCTTTGTGAAGGCAAGGCAGGGCCATGTTTCATAATTCGAGGATAAGCCGAGAAGCCTTTGCCTACGACACGAGTCTGACTACATTATTTATTAAAGTTACCACATGTAGTTCAAAGTTAGATGTTATTTCAATGATGAGATTTTTTGTATAGGATGTTTTCATGCGTGCTAAAAGGAAGAGAAATGCAAGTAAGTTCAGACGATCACCTTATAATGGCGAGCAATAAAGAAAACTAGAAAGGCCAAAGTTACCAAAAGAGTAATCGAAAGCTACAAGAGAGTACTCTGTTTGAAAGAAGATGTTGACTCAAAAAGGACAAAGCGGTGGGCAAGTGTTTGCGGGACCCATCGTGAACCTCCCTCCCGCGACTCCACAGTTCTGCGAAGCGGCGTTCCAAAAGGCGAGAAAAGATAATCGGTTGGAAACATGGGTAGAGGTATAGCAAAACTACATTTAGAAACAGACATCTTAAAGACATATACATTAATCTTGTTTTGAAAATTTTTCAGGATCTGTCACGTCCTGAAGGTTTCGATATCAACAAGATTACTAAACCAGCGTCTATGGATACCTTTATAAAAAAAAAATTTAAATCATCGCATAGCTTTCCTTGGGGTCTTGGCGACATCGTTGTTCATCGACAATTTTGGTTGGCTTTGTTGGGTTATGGAAGAGGCAATAAAAGGATGGCTTGGAGATGAGGTACTATGAGATATTTAATTTCCATAAAAATTAATTTTATTTGAATTAGTTTAACGGTATTTTGCTTATAAAAAAATTTGCGACATCCGGATATACGGGTTGATCTAATGTGGCGGTTTAGGCGGGCAATGCCGATTGGGCTATATTTGGACCATTTTCTCTTCTTCTATCCTTGATGGGTCTATGCGTGGCTACTACGCCCTTTGGTCAACGCTATCCATTGCCATGGTCTAGTGTCGACAAGGTTTGTATATAAAGACCATATTTTCTTCTAGATACTTGGGTAAATATATACATGCTCAAAATGTGATGAATTATGACAATGTTTATTTGTTCACATTTAGGTATACTTTCACGTGAACGCACCCGGCGCCTTTGGTTTCTCGCCGAGTTACAAATTGTGCGGAGTTATAACAATTTATGACACACTAGATGCGCGTAACACGAGACAAGAGAAAAGAATTTAAAATGGAGGTCACTTTTGAGAGAATGCTACCACAGTATCTAAACTTGTGTAAAGTTCTTCAACCCAAATCAATATCATTTACGATTATAAGATCACATTTCGAGTTGCGGATGATGTCCTATACAAGCCAATGCATACGGTGATTCACGGAGTTTGGGTATGTATTTTTTTACCTGGTGAGTAACAACTTAAGTATGAAGGTTGATGACCCTCTTCAAGTTGCTTTGGCATATCGAGCATATGGTGGAGTACTTTTGGAAGTATAAGGTGGTCATTGATACAAGTGATGAATAAAGATGCATTTCATCTCTTTGGGTATGGCTTGTATGTGGGTTTAGACTTTGTTGTTCAACCAAATGTAACCGAAGCGTATGTCGTGTAGGACATCAAAGACAACTTCTTATGCATGTACGTGTAGTGCAACTTGGTATATTCCTAACACCCATGTAGGCTTTCTTTAAGGCCTAGTTCTTTGTATATACGTGTTGTGATCTTGTTGATTTGCAACAAACATTTTGTGTAAATTGCTAAAATGTTTGTTTTTACAAACATCCATATTACATAAAATACTATAAACAATCTTATTGCTAAAAGACTATAACATACATATTACATAACAATTATTGCTAAACACATTACCATAACCAAACTCTGACCTTTGAAGAGAACAATCAAGCTGAAAACCAACACAACTTTGTCATGAACTTTCACTCTTGACTTGATAAAGTCAACTCATCCATCATTTTATGATATCATTGTTTTTTTGGGTAAGGGGTAATCACGCACACATTAAATATATTAACCAAATAAGCGTTTAAGAACAATGGATATGAGTGAAATCCCATATCTCGACCGTTACATAGGCATAAAGCTTACATAACAAGATACTTCCTATTTTCTAAACAAGAAAACAAACCACTACTCGAATGATAACATAGGACAAAGCGAAATAAAATTACTTCCAAGGACCTTGAAACTTTGTGCCATACATGGCATTAAAGGCATCAAATTCCACGGAAGATCTTGAACTGTTTAGCATAGCCATGAAGTCATAGTCATCATACTCATCTTCAAACTCTTGGCCACCACCAAATATATTAGCAGACTCATCAAATGGGTTGCAACCACCTCATCTTGAATCGAGACACCACGATCTCTCCCACTTTAGAAAAGGGTTAACTCTCTTAGTAGAAGCGGGCGGTATACAAGAATCACTAGTTTGAGGAGCCACTCCCGACTCCATCTCTTTCAAATCACTCACAAGGGGTTCTTGTGATGCGGTACTGTCTTAGAGACTTATCTTCATTAACTTCCATTATGCGACCGAATCCGCATCCTTGTTAGTGTCATTAGAAGGAGTACGGACGCATCAAATTAAGAGCATCAAGCTGGTTAGATGTAGCAATCTTTGTTCCACTCGAACTAGCCGCATCGAAGCATTCTTAGTGACTTCCACTTTCTTAGGTTCGGGGAGAGTCTTTTTAGGTTGGTATTGAAGCTGTTTACCACAACGGGTTTGAAAAACCCTCCTTGACCGGGATAGAAGACCGCTTGCTTTCCCTTTTCTTGTTATTAACCGTCTTGAAACCATCATTAGCACGCTTAGTAGGGTGGCGGAGGTTCAACAACTTTAGGACGGTCGATAGGAGTATGACCAAAATCTTACATTTATCACAATGCGGTGGTTTCACTCATATTCAACCCGTGTCGTCTCGATAGTCGAACGACCCATCAAATGCGGAATCTCAACGATGAAGGCGTCACTAAGTACCTCATCGACTTCACTTCAATCATGTATCTAGCAAAACTACTCGTCCCCCGAGTCCTTGCACATCGGCTGGTGAAAGCATCTAACCTTTTGGCGTGCCTATCAATGTGACAAGGAGACTAAGGCCATCATCTTCATGATATCATTGTTTGAAACCTCAATAACTTCATCCGAGACCTGAACGCTTTCCGTCTTCATTAAATGTTTCTTTTCCTCATGTTCCTTGTAAAACAAATCTTTGTAATCTTGACTTGGTAGTTCCGGGTCTAGGAACCCATAGAAGTTACATTTGGTCTCTTTGTCCTAAAATAAGATTTGTTAAATTCACATATTCAACCTAACAAGTAAAATAAGTATAATGCATAATAATATTACATAAATTGACAGGCCTTGAATCTTCTACCGGGATGAGTCCGGGTCCAAGAGGTTTGTACTTCCACGGTAATGGTTTTGGACATTCGCGGTGTGTAGCATTGATGTAGTATTCCAATGGCTTTCGATTGGATCCGGAAGTAGAGGCGAGAGGAGGAGCCATTGTTTTATTTTACCCAATGAGTAAACTTGACGCTTTTCTAGTAGAGTGACATCTAATTTGGCGGAAATATACTTTGTGAATGAGCGGGTAATGAATATTGTGGAGGAAAAGTTTAAGCTTAATTTTATATTGAGCGACTAAAGGTCCTATTTTCGTGAATTTTTTTGGGTTTATTGTTTTGTACAATCCCGAACACAAATCCCGAACACAAATCCCAGAAAAATGACTTGGCTAATTCCCCAAAATTCAAACTTTATTTGGATTTTGAGAGATCAATTCGTGAGTTTTACTTCGATTAACATCACCTACCTACACCGATTACCTATCTCACTAACAAATATCGATTAAAGATAAGATCATCGTTTATACTACATGTCCGCTTCAACCAAAATTCATGTGAGTGACGATGATGATGTTTCTTTCTTCGTTCATGAAATATGTGTAAGCGAACGTGATCCGACGCTATACATCAAACTTATCGAGAAATCTTCCGAGGTAAAGCCGTCTACTTCTTCTAAGACTCTTGATATTGATCTTAATGTTCCTTTGTTGCCTCAAGAATCGATTTTCAAACACCAAAAGTTGAAGATCATAATAACGAGGGTGCAGCGCAAACGTTAATGTAGATGTGCGACCTAGTTGGCGTAAAACCACATTTCTAAATATCCACGATCCACCCAGTTCGGTGATCCCATAATTAAAAAGCTAAGTAACCATAAACACCCTGTAGTATCTAAATTAAAGGTGGGTAGTCGGTTTGATGATAAGCAAGGATGCATTTATGCAATAGGAATAAAAGCGTTGGTTGATATGTTTGAGTATAAAGTTACTAACTCATGTAAGAAAAGGTACAGTGTAGCTTGTTTTGTAGAAGGTTGCAACTGGTACATTAACGCACGAAAAAGTGTTGTTAGCCGATACTTCTATGTTACTTCCATTAACGACTGTCATACATGTTCCAGAACAAAAATTCATCCTAATCATCGAAATGCTACCCGAAAATTAGTGGGTCACATACTTGTTGATAAATTGAGGAATTGCAAAAGGGTCTATACGGGTGCGGACATAAAAAAAGATTTTAATGTTGATTGGAAAGTAGACATTTCTTACTACCGAGCTTGGGGTGGGAAAAACATTGCATTACAGTTGTTGAACGGTTGTCCTAGGGAGTCTTTTGAGCGATTGTCAGACATCGCTATAACTTAAAGTTGCAAAATGAGGGACAGAACACACATTGAGACAGATGAGACAGATCGGTTTAAGATGGTATTCATTGGTTTCGGTGTTGTTGTAAGTTTTCATAAATTCTATTATATTTTATTTCGATTAATACCTTCATTATTATGTAAATATTATTAATTAAGCAATTTCGATTGATTTAAAATAGATTCGAGCTTTACGTTTTATGCGACCATTGCTAATCATTGATGCCGCACATCTTAAAGGGAGATACCTTGGTACGAATCGGTTGTTGTTGGGATGGACGGCAACAACAGATTATACCTATTGCAACCGGTGTTTCTCAAGGTGAGACCAATGAATCATGGACATGGTTTTGAGCAAACTTAAAGAATGCATTGGTGAAGTAAAAGATTTGGCCATCATCTCGATGACATCCCAAGCAATTGCACATGCATGTAGTACCGTTTTTCCCAACGCGTTTCATGGTTTTTGTTGTCGTCATTTAATGATGAAGCGCAATTTGAAAACTAGAAAGTGGAAGGCTATATATTGGAGGACATGCAAAGCTTACAGAGCGGTGAGTTTGATGCTTCAATTTTCGAGATTCAATCATTAAAACCTGATGTGTATAAAAAACTAAAAGATGAAGCTGGATTTGATAAATGGTCGCGTGCTTACTGCCCTGCAAACAGGTACAATTATTTGACCTCAAATAGTGCTGAATCAGTAAACTCTGTAACCAAAGATGTTAGGAAGGTTCCAATAACCCAGCTAATGGAGTACTACCGAAGGCTTCTACAAAAATGGTATTTTGAACGTCGAGCAAAATACAAAGGTAACTTAAAAAAACTGTCTATTATAATTGGTTTATTACATATTTGGCACATCGATCGAAAATGTATTATTATTTTTTTATTTCAGATGCTCCAACGGATGAACTTACCGAATGGGCAAATGCAAAAGTAAACAATAGAATGGCAAAGAGTGCTAATTGGGGTGTTAACGGAATTGAGATGCACAAGATTTACCAAGTTACTGATCCGAAACATGTTCATATTGTTGACTTTGACAACAGAGAATGCACTTGCCGCAAATGGCAGCTATCTGGTCTACCTTGTGGTCATGTTTGTCTTGTGTCTAGAGTTGAAGGATGGTGACACTAGCGGTTAGGCGATGGATTGGTTTAAGAAAACGTCACTAAAAATACATACGAAGCAAGGGTTTATCCTCTAAAAGATGTATCCTTGTGGCGTACTCGATGACTTGCAAACCGTAAAACCACCGCTATGGATAAGCGACAACTGGAAGACCCAAAGAAAAACACGATCCGATCACGGGGAAGAGCTGAAAGCAAAACACCGTGGCGGTGTGGAAAGGCAGACACACAAGACGGTCATGTATCGAACCGTTGATGACAAGCAAGGCAAGTGTGTTTCTATATTTTATTTCAATGTATATAATTTTGTATGTAATTATCGATATGGTTGTTTGAACTAATGTCACATGTCGAAACGTAAAAGAAACTCACAATCGTGCACCCTACAACTAATGAAGAAGCAGTGGAACAAGAACGACACGGAGGACAGAGGACGCGTGTAGAGGTCGAACAGGGAGAAGCAAGTGCTCAATCAAACAATGATTTCGTATGGAAATGTGAATCATCTACTCCTGAAAACAACGTTCCTAACAACATTCAGTCACAACCTGTGACTGAAAATGTTGTTCATTTGGACGATTTATAGTTATTCCAATTTGAACTTTAACACAATGGAAGCACAACTTATCAGTCATCTAGAATTTTCAATGTTTGTTACTTGAATAATAATAGCTACAGGAGTGGCTTGCTTTTATTGTTTTTTTATGTTACTTTGTGAGAATGTTATACAATCAATGTTATACAATCAACTGTTGAACATGTGCATATTTTTGTTCTTTTCTATAAAACATATATGAGTCGGGCATATAGTGTAACGTCAATGGTATGCATGTGACTATTTATTTACCTTTCAATTTGTCTATTTAAGAGCAAACTTGCAAGTATATTTTCACACAACATCATTCCATAAATAAGTAAGCAAAAACAATGTCGTCCGCCTAAATGTGATGAGATAAGAGCTGCGCTAACACTAACAACCGGATGAGACATGATGATTTACTATCGCCGTATCAGCGCAATCGAAGATGTTCAATTGGCAAGAAAGGTGAACATCCTAACTCAAGAATTGGCTAGACTTAATCGTGAAAGGGTTGCCGTTATTCAAGAGATGGCAACTGTGCGAAAGAAGGTGCCACAAAAAACTGTTGAGTTTCTGAAGCAGGAGCAAGCCCTTAGTGAACACAAAGTGATGCAAATGAATATCTTGGCAGGCGAACTGGAGCTGAGTGCTCGAAACAAGAATTTCTTTATTCATAAGCTTGAGGGTACGTTGCCGCTATAAGCACTGTGAGATATGCGAAGTACTAACTGTTATATCGTATGTGATCTCCTAGTAACTAAGAGTACTATATGCCCCTAGTAAGTACTTAGTGTTATAATGTATCTGATTTCCAAGTACTTAGTGTTATATCGTACGTGCTTTCCTAGTAACATACTTTATTCAATAAAGTTTCCTAGTAAGTAGGAGTTTTACTCACATTTTATCTTGTCTTCAATAGTTGGATGGTCTTGAATCTTCTGTCTTTTCATCATATCCAGCGTATACCTATGGAATCTATGGGATTTTAATTTAAAATGAGGTTGCGAAAATAACAAAAAATGAACAATCGAAGACATTAACTTAACATTGTTAAAGTATCGTCTGACCTTTTTTGCATCAATTTCTTGGTTTCCAAATTTTTGCGCCTAATCCGTTATACTTTACTACTAGCCGCAGTCTAACATCAGCAGTGGATTCAATCTTCTAGGATTGGTTTAATTACCTCTGGCGATGGTTCCAATATTTACGCGAGGTTCCTTGTATGTATGCAATCTTCTCTATCTTTTGAAACAGTGGATCAATTATAGGATGTGTCTCCTTTGTTCCTCTTGAACTGAGTTTAGCTTCCAACATTTGTCTTGCCACATTCTTTGATAAAGGATAATCCCTATCAACAAACATGAAAAACCTATCCTTTTTTTTAGTTTTTACACCATGAACCTTGCAGTATGAGTACAATAGCCATTCAACCACCTCACAATCATACCAATATTCAGCATCAAGATCAGGTTCAAACATGTTCTTTATAGCAGCCCATACAAACTTAGCTAACTCTCCATTTGGACCTAACTTCCCATATCTGAACTTCATTACTTTCCACAACTGGTCCAAATCACTCTTAGTCAAACAATCCA
This sequence comes from Chrysanthemum lavandulifolium, assembly GCA_022545495.1. Lineage (NCBI taxonomy): Eukaryota > Viridiplantae > Streptophyta > Magnoliopsida > Asterales > Asteraceae > Chrysanthemum > Chrysanthemum lavandulifolium. The sequence continues at coordinate 14,192,186 of CM040241.1, forward strand.
GTAAGATCCCAAATGTTAAATAAGTGGATTTGCATCCATCACCTCTTGTAATCTCAACTACTTCTCTACCTCTTTCTATAACAATCTGCCAATCCATAATAGGATGAACTGCTTTTAAAGGAATAGGATTAATAGGTTCAGGATTAGGACTATTAGTCTCCTTAAAATATTGTTTAGTTCTTTCTTTCTTTTTCAACTCTTCATCCACCTTTTGTCTTTTATAACTGGATTGCTTCTTTAACCATTCTGCTTCTTTCTCAGAATTCATAGGATTAAAATCATCATTAACTCTCATACACATCAGACAAAGCTCCTTAATCCTCTCAAATGAACATGTTCTTAGATTTTGAGAACATGTATGCCTCGAATTCTTGATAATCTTCATGTATGTATTTCTCATCTCGCTCTTTGTAGGAGGTTTCTTTCTTTTGACTTGCTTTTTATCTTTTTGAACCTTGTTGCCCATTCACCCAAGATTCTTGCTTTTGATTATTAGAGAACAGTTCCCACTCTTGACGAGTGTACTCATTCTTAATATTATTAGAAGCTTCAAGATAGGATTGTGAATCCTCCCAATCATCTAACCATCTCTCGAGTAGCTTCCTCCTCTTCTAGCTTTTTCCTTTCTATTTCGCTTTTCTTGACTACCATTCTTGCACCAAAGTCATGATCATAAGCAATCTGCTCTTCTTTATTCTTAAACTTTATCTCAGGTTCAGCAATACCTTTTCCCTTTCCAATATCTGGTAGAGCCACCTTCTTCTTCAAAGGCTCACCAATAGTCAAACTTTTAGTCAAGGGTTTAGGTCCAGTTGGTTTAAGAAATATAGGAGCAGGTGCAATGGTAGGTGTAGGGTTTGATGAACTTTTGCTTAAATTTATCAGTGTACTGGCAGCCTCCTTCTCAACTTCTTTTGATTTAGGTGGTGAAACAGATGTAGTTGTGACAATTGTAGATGTGGTAGTAATAGCAGTGTGTGAGACTACTATATCGTCTACTACATTCTTCAAAATAGCCGTCGGTTCTGAAAAAATAGCCGTGGTTACAGAAACGCTAGCCATGGATGTGTCTCGCCACCTCATTCTCTTTAACTTCTACAACAGTTGGTGTGGTTACCTCGGTTGAAGTTGTGGTGGGTTTCGAGTAACTATCGGTGGTTCTGAAACACTAGCGATGGATGTGTCTGCACCACCTCATTCTCTTTAACTTCTACAGTTGGTGTGGTTAAACGATTGAAGTTGTAGCGATGGGTTAAAGTAACTCATCGGTGGTTACGAAACACTAGCGATGGATGTGTCTGCACCACCTCATTCTCTTTAACTTCTACAACAGTGGGTGTGAGCATGTTGAAGTTGTAGCAGTGGGTTCGAAACTATCGGTGGTTACGAAACACTAGCGATGGATGTGTCTGCACCACCTCCTTCTCTTTAACTTCTACATCGGTGGGTGTGGTTACCTCTATTGAAGTTGTAGCGGTGGGTTACGAAAAACTATCGGTTGGATGTTTCTGCACCACCTCCTTCTCTATATCATCTACTACGTCTTCAAGATCTCGAGTACGACTTCATTCCCATCTTTATCGACACCACATCGCCTCCATGATCTACACTATCCACATCCTCATCCATATGCACAACATGACCTCCCCGAATCAAATCCTTGATCGTCCCTGTTTTTTTGGTCCTCCAAAACCACATCTTGAGAGGAGCTCACCTTCTTAGTATGTTTCCTAACTCTTCTAACAACACTAAGCCCATGTCTCCTAACTTTCTCCATCACAAACATCTGTGCTTCAATTGTCGATCGTATTCTCCATTTTGTACATTTAACCGTCAATTCATTTAATCGTTCACGATTTTCATCCCCAACTCGACTGTGTTAAGCGGTCCGAGAGGTGGTTCATTGGAAAAGGCATCATGTTGATGTTGATCATTATCCGTCAATTCATGTTGATGTTCCAAGCTACCCTCATCACTCGACTGTGTGAGCGGTGCGAGGGTGAAGTAATCATAGCATCGGGGTTGGTGTCGGTGGTTACACTCGTACTAGCGATGGGTGCAACTACGGTGTTAGTGGGTTCGAGTTCGATCAATTGGGGTTCATTTACATCATCAAACTCACGAATGACGGGTAAATTAATCATATGAGGAACAATGGAACAATTGGGATTGTTAAATTAGGATTTTGGTGTCTCATATGAGCAAAAACCTTAGGAAGCATATAATGCACCTCATACTTTGTATTATGTTCAACGAGTTACGCTATTTGGCTATCCACAATAAGTTGAACAAACCTAGGATACAAGTAATATTTACCTTTCTTCCTAATATTCGCACAAACCCTTCAAAATCATGCTAGACCAATTGAATTCCTCCTTCGGATAGACAAATTAAAGCGGTTGCAATTTTGGAGGAAATTCATTAAACCAGTGGTCTTATTACTCGGACACATCGACAAGGTGTGAATTAAAACTTCCATTCGGAAGAAAACATACATTTCAAAAATTTTACCTGTCTCCCTTCTTGTATAACCTAATCTTTCTAAACCTATAAATATATCATTATCGAAAGATTAACTAGTCCATTAGCATCATCGAACATCAAAGTACCTCTAATGACTTCCTCATCCACCAAAATCTCATTATCATCCACCACAGTCCTAAACACCTCTAATCCATCTCGCTCTGTATCAAACATTACCCCAAAATCATGTATATAGTCTTTAAGAATTGTGGGTGCTACGATTAATGCAAAGTGAATTTTACTGTGGTTGATAAAATCAATCATGCCATGCAACTAGGTTATGGGTGTTGGAATACTGCGACGGCATTGTGAGTTGTTATGGAATATGATGTGGGATTTAGAAATTAGCAGTTTGGAGTGGTTAGGGTTTATGTGGAGCGTCAATTGGAAGTGATTTGAAGATCAATTACTTCAACTGGCAGTGATTTGGGGGAAAAAATACGTTTGCACCAAATTTACAAAACAGCCCCTTGAAGTATCCATTACCAGGAACTTGCTAGCAGTGGATTTCAAACCACTAGCAGTGGTTTGATAGACTATAGCAGTGGATACATCAAATTTACAAAACAGCCCCCCAAGTATACATTATCAGGAAAACCACTGGCAGTGCATTGAAAACCACAAGCGGTGGTTTGAAAACCACTAGCGATGGTTTGATAGACGATAGCGATGGATACATCAAATTTACAAACAACCCCTCAAGTGATACATTAACGGGAACACGCTAGCAGTGGATTGAAAACCACTAGCGGGGTTTGATAGACGCTAGCGATGGATACATCAAATTTACAAAAAACAGCCCCAAGTATACATTATCGTGTCAACTCCAAGGAAGAATGAAAATCACATGTGGGTACATTTACAACAAATCCTCATTATACTTACGACTTACGAGTTTTTAAAATAAGTTGTAATATACGTGTCTCGTTTTCTAATTCATCCGTTGTTACGAAACATAAATCCTAAAATTGGCATTGATATGTATGACACTCTGAATCGTGATCACCAATATAAGGTTTTCCTAAAATAGGTATTATTACATCGCACCCGCCGTTATAATAAAAGCCCACTAATTTCCGTATATATGGTCACGATCTATCTAGTTTATGATATATTAATGTTAGAGTGCAAGGTGTGAAATAACCAAACACTTAATGAATACCAAAGTCAACCACTTAATTTACTCCTCAACAACTTATACCTTCCCCACATTAATTTTCTGATTCCATCTTAACTTCTATTTAAGAACCTATAACTCACATACTACCCATATCACACATACCCCAATTATTAACCTCAACTGCTTTCACCTCACCTCCTTCATCTTCATCACTGCACCACCACTACATCATAGCGCCGCCTCCACCACCACTACATCACCGCGGTATCTTTTGGTATCGTTTACTACTTTTATAAATATCTCTTGACCGACCGTAAAACACTTCATGGGTTTTTGTTATATAGTTGTAATCTTAACTGGGTATCTCTTGTTTATTAGGTATTGTTATATAGTATATTATATGCAATTGATTAGTTGTAGGAATATATGCTTTGCTTTTATACTTGTTTGAAATTGATTAGGTGTCACGGGTGCCAATCCGAGGCCAAGCCGCGACCACAGTCGAGGCCAAAAGGTAAGATATGTCGTTGCGTATTTTAAATAACTTAGGGTTTTAGGTAATGAGAACTATCCAAGCATCGGGTATCAAAAAGACCCTTTAAACCATTAAGCTCGAGTTGGTCATTTTAACAATTAGGGTAGGAGGGTAGGATGGTGGATTTTGGGACATAAACCAAGTTCTTGGCAGGGTGTTGGGGTCCAACCCCTTTCATGTAATAATACACTTTAACTAGGTTAATGAGATCATGTTGTGTTCATATGCTTGTGATACAAAAGATTTGATCGTGTTTGCGGACGACTATTTGAGCAGTGTGTCTATGGTTGAGGTTCACGAAAACAAAGAATGTTGTTAGTTTGTATACTTAAAGTGCTATTATACCATTGCCCAACACCATTTCATTCTCCTTTTTACAATGATCTTCCCAAAAACTCACCAACAATTCTCTCCTATATTATCAAACAACAAAATTGAAGTCAAAAGGCCATGACACGTGGCTTCTCTGATGGTTTACGACGAGGAGGTACACGGTTTCTTGGTCCGGTAGATACCGGAAAGTGTAAAGCCATTTCTTGCTACGGTATGTTATTGTTACCTGATGATGAGGGTTGAATCATGAAGTGTAGAAAGGTGGTGCAAAGGGTTTAGCTTGCTTTGAGATTGTTTAAGCGAGTGTGTGTTTTAGTGGTGTCTTTTTGGTGAGAAAGTCCATGTTTCCGTGTGACAGAGAGAGATCGAGATGATAACAAGATAGATGAAATGGTTGGTAATGATAGATATATAATGGTGGCGAGCGATATGAAAGCGTTTTGAGGGTGCCTCATTAACTCCACTTCACTCGCCATCACTATCATTACAAAACCCCTCATCTATTTCTTATAATCTCGACATCTCTTTGTTACACAAAACATGGAGTTTCTCAACAAAAACACACACTAAAAACACACACACGATTATGAACTCTCTACGCATGGCTAAACCACTTTGCACCACCTTTCTACCCTTCAAGATTCAACTCTCATCATCGGTAACCATTACAAACCGTAACAAGAAATGTGTGTTGTACACTTTCCGTATCTCATCGGACCAAGAAACCGTGTACCTCGTCGCCGTGAACCATCAAATAAGCCACGTGTCATCGACGCAAACTTCAATTTTGTTGGTTCATAATATAGTAGAGAATTGTTGGTGAGTTTTTGGGGTGATCATTGTAAAAAGGATAAGGAAATGGTGTCGGGCAATGGTATAATATCACTTTAAGTAGACACACTAACATCATTCCTTTGTTTTCAGGAACCCTCAACCATATACACACTGTTCAAATAGTCGTATGCAAACACGATCAAATCTTTTGTATCACAAGCATATGAACACAACATGATCTCATTAACCTAGTTAAAGTGCTATTACACATGAAAGGGGTTGGACCCCAACACCCTGCCAAGAACTTGGTTTATGTCCCAAAATCCACCATCCTACCCTCCTACCCTAATTGTTAAAATGACCAACTCAACCTTAATGGTTTAAAGGGTCTTTTTGATACCCGATGCTTGGATAGTTCTCATTACCTAAAACCCTAAGCTATTTAAAATACGCAGGTTAAGCTTTGGTCAAACTCGAAGAAGCAGAAGATATCGAAGTCAATCGACAAAACCGCTTTGGTTAACACGAGTTCGCGCCTTATGTGTTACGATATGTTTGTAGAGAATAACATGGTTAGGATTACCGCTAAATGGATTATAGGTATATATTTTTGAACATTTGCTTATACGTAGCTTATGTATAGTTTCGGACCATTGGTGATTTTGGAAACACATTTTATGTTATCGATTGATGCTTATATATGAAATTATGTTTAGCGAATTTGTGTTGTTGTCACAAAACAAAACGGAAAAAAAATGTTCTTCTTATTCAAAATAGAAAATACAAATATCAATTAAACGCATTTTTTATGTTTTCAAGTGTTTTGTGTAGATAAATATCCCATCTAAATTTTTACAAATAAACGCAACCTTAATGTTTATCCTTTTCATAAATATGTCCTCCAAATCCAACAATATATATGAACACCTTTTCCCATGCGAAATGAAGTCAAAACATATATGAGAAACATCCATTAAAAAAAATGATAATAAAGGATAACATTTTTTTTCTAAACAATATACATTTTACACTTCTATTTTAAAACTACTAAATGACAATACACATTTTACGCTTAACACTCTATAATTCCACTCTATTTAATCCGCTCTAACAACTCCTATCACAACTACCAACACATTTTGTGCTTAACACTCTATATTTCCACTCTCTATTTTTAATCCTCTAAAAAACTTATCTCAACCAACAACAACAATGGCCAACCCCGTCTTCCCTCTTGGATCAACTATCCCGCACAACAAACTCTCGATCCGTCAAGTCTATGATGATTGTGGAATATTGGGGAGAAGTTAGGGATCTTGTTCGGGATGAATTAGATCTGCAAGAGAAGATTGACGAGCTAACCGCTCGTGTACAACGTAGGGATGTGCTTATTGGAGAGTGTTGGTTGTTGGTCCAACTAACTCGTCTCATTGCATCATTCGGCACATGAGAAGGATGCAAATTGAAGATAGGGGTGAGATTGTAAGAAGCGAGACCTCCATCTTAGAAAGGCGTGCTCGCGTTTCTTCTTTGTTATCCTTCATTGAACATCTTGAGTCAATGGTCCTTTGACTTTGTGAAGCCTTCATGTTAGGTTTATGTTTGTTTAGGTTATGTAAATCTTTGATTTAGGTTAGTTATGGTTATGAAGGTAGGGTTATGTTGTGGGTTATGTGTTGATGTACTAGTTAAGTGTAGTTACTTTTGTTTATGTCGTTGTCAATCTTATTAATCTTATTTGTCTTTGTGTTTTACTAAACAACCTACATTGACGTTGAATTAAAAAAAATTATATCGCATAATCGACATAATTAAAAAAAAAATCAAAAAAAAAAATAGCAACCACATAAATCTTTATATCCAATTTTTTGTTAGTAAAACATAATATGTTTGTCTAGTCGGTCTAAGTTGCTAAGGTGATAATGGCGCATTTAAAAAGTCGCTCAGAATACATCGGTTTATGTGAAAGTACTTTACATGATACATTGGTTTGTGTGATAATACTTTACACTTTTCTTATTGTTGTGTGACAGAGTCAACAAAATAGATTTGCATTTGACTTGTAACTAAATTTTAGAATTGAAATTAGGTAGAGTTTTGGTTGGGTAAAGGGTTTAGGCCATAATCGCTAAGATGAAAATGGCGCATTTAAAAGGTCGCTCGAGAATACATCGGTTTATGTGAAAGTACTTTACATGATACATTGGTTTGTGTGATAATATTTTACACTTTTCTTATTATTGTGTGTGAGTAAACAAAAAGATTTGCATTTGACTTGTAACTAAATTTAGAATTGAAATACTAGAGTTCTTGTCGGGGTTGGTGTGATAGTGGCCATAAATCGCTAAGAAGAAAAATTTAAAAATGTCGCTCGAATAATTATAGTACTATTAAACACATGTCTTATTGTTTATTGCTTAAAAATATCGCTTAAAAAAAGTTGTTTAAAAACTAGGTAAAATATTAAAAAATATCGCTTAAAAAAGTTGTTTAAAAAACAATTTAAAATTTAAAAGGAACTAAATAAAGACATATAAATTTAGGCCACCTAAATACAATTGTCGAATATACAATTTAGCTATACAACTATTCTGAGTCCATGCACGTTTGCAATATGTTTAAACCCGTCTCCTAATATCACGATTACTGTGAGGCATGGAAACCTGTCAAATTAAAGAAAAAAAAGGTTCAACATTTCCTCAAGTAAACAAATTCATCAAGTAGTCTACTATAGTTATTTTGGTTCAAGTTGGCTATCAAATCAAAATGGCTTATAAGTCAAAAGGCCATAATTACTATGCGTGGCTATCAAATCAAAAGAGCTTATAACTCATATAAAAACACACATAAACCAAAGGAAAATTTTAAGCGCTTTTTTGTTAAAAAAATAACAAAAAAGAAAAGATGAAATGACTACAAAATGCCTTTCTGCGAGGAGTTAGTGCTTCTTCTTGGTTCTAGTCTCGTTAGAGACATGATGGTGGAGAAGTTTCGAGGAGGTTCTTGTCACTAGGGTGGAATGACGCGAATTAACCAAAAAGCCCAAGATATTAGGGCTCGTGTTCTTGAGAGGATTTCGTGATTGCGAGTTGGAGCTTTTGTATCCCTTTGATTCGGTGTGCAAAGTATTTCACAGTTGAATATTTTGCAAAATGAGGATTTGGCGGACATTGCAAACATGTTGGTGAAGGTTGTGAACAAGCGAGCGAACAATGGAGCTTATGTCATTCATTGAGAAGCTCAAGTCTATGGTGTCTTGATCGGTTTCTTCCGGTTTTTCATATGTCTTTTGAGTTTAATATATGGTTAGGAATGTATAAAGTTTATGTTTATGCTTATGGATGTTTTATAAACCTATTAAGGTTAATTTTGTTGGATATTTTAATATATGCACTTAATTATTTATGTTTGTCTAAGTACTTTTGTGGAACATACCTGTGTTATAACCTGCTCCCTTGATATGCTGGCTTGTAACGTAGTGTTGAAAACATAACCTACATCATCAAAAAAATGTATAATCGATATGGATACGTGTCCTGTGGTAAGTGTGATATGAATTAATTGGTAACTTTGACGCACCAGGTAAAATATAAGTGTCTGCTATAAAAAAAAAAAAAAAAACGGCGATATTCCTGGGCTGTTAAATGCTACTTTGTGACACATATATCGCCTGGTTTATTAGATTTATGTGTCACAAAGTAGCATCTAACAGCTCAGAAATAGCGTTGTTTTTTTTTATTTTTTTTTTTTTTTGCACCACCTTAATTTTTTTATCGATTGCCTGCAAAGGCTTTATCTTGCTCTTCAATGAAAACCAACTTACGCTTAACCTTAGGCTTAGCAACTACATCCCTATGGCTAACAGACATATCGACATCAACATCAATAAGGCTGCTTGCTTCTTCTTCAGCCCAAGCAATAAGCTCATCATATGTCATATTGCTTGCATCTTTTAATCTTCTTCCATGTATAATCAATTTGGTTGTATAATCATCTTCAGAATCATAAAAGTTAAGATTTTGATAATAAAAATCAAATAAGTTTTGGGGATTATGTGCCATATACATCATTAACTTCCCATATCGATCGGCAAGGTCATACATGGCGCCACATCCCTATCACACTCTATTAGTTTCAAGCCTACCTCTAATTGACATTGTGGTAAAGAAAAACAACGAATGGAAATTTAGCTCAAGATGTTCTTTAAGATCTTGGCACATACTACTATAGTCCACCTTCCTATCCTTGGACACACTCCAATAAAAACACCCCATTTTCATACCTCAACGGTTGGAAATAAAACTCCCCAAAACATGAACGTCAAGCAGTAACGAGGATCCAAGTCCAACTAGGTGCCATCCTCATTACAGAACACGTAAAATACAATACTTTAAAAATATATATATAATTTTAAATGTAAACCCTAATTAGGTACGAATATTGAAACATTAAATAGAGACAAAATTGATATGGGGACCATGACAATAAAGTATCACGAACCTTTCGCACAATTCAATTTTAATAATTGAGCGAAAAGCAGTTGAATTAGATTATTAAGCGACTAGGGTTACGGTCGGTAGGAAGTGAATGTGGGCACAAAAGATAAAAGACAAAGTATTAGTGTATCATAAATCGCTAAATTGAAAAAGGCGCTTTTAAAAAGTCGCTCCGAATATTTTGGTTTATGTGATAGTACTTTACGATTGTCGATGTACTATAATGTAAGAACGTCGATTAAAAATTTTGCTTAAAAAATTTGCTTTAATATTTACCTAAAAAGTCGCTTATGGTTTTGGGCCTTTTTCACACCTAAAAAGTCGCTTAGCTAGTTGATTACAATATACTAACGGTGGTTAAACAACACTACTAGCAGTGGTTTAATTCAAGCATTGGATTCATTCTTCCGGCGATGGTTTCATCAACTCTAGCGGTGGTTTGAAATGTCCTAGCGGTGGATACACCAACCACACTCCAATCATTGACCAAGATTACATCAACCAAACCTAGGCGAAAAATAGTGATATTATGCACTAATATGAAGGATTACAACATAATGGTTGTGTTGAAAGTATATATCGAGAAAAATTTTAGTGAAATGTTTTTTTTTTGGTCTACATGATCCTTGAGTGTATGCACTAATATGAAGGATTACAACATAATGGTTGTGTTGTGAAACTCCTCACGTATAAAAGGGTTGACCGCCTAACCGTTATATGCAATCTGCGCATAAAGTGGCCATGTTGAAAAGTCCTTACCATAAACTGTTAAAATTTGTAACGATCTAAACAAATTCAATCGAATACAAGTATATACACACCCACCATCGAAAGTTTGTTCATGTAACCAAAAAAAATAAATAAAGAAATAATAGTTAAAATGTACATACATGAACTTAAACCTTATCCGATTTCCTAACAAATATGGAAAGCAGGATACACCAAACCATCATAACAATCTACATACATGAACTTAAACCTTATCATCTTTCCATGCTCAAACTCACAATCTTCAAAAAGTAGGTCCGGTCACCTAATGCATTCACATGATTCACCGGTATGGATTGTCTCTATGATACTCAATCGAATTTGCATCATGTATTCGACTTCATCATTCCTAAAAGTGCATTTTGATAAAAATGCATAGGATGATTGTGAAGAAAATGGTGCGGAATGTCACGGTGTTTAACAATTACAAAAATTATATAAAATTATATAAATGCATAGACAAAAAGTACACACAAAACACAAACTTACAAGTTTACATAACGGAAGAATTTCATGAGACCTTACAGTAAAGACATCGGTTCGCTCACCAAAATGATCAAGGTGACCAATCCATTGGCAAATGTGTTGCATTCGCTCATCACTGTTTCAAAAATATCAAAATAAATCTTAAAGATAAATGTTATGATATTACTGAATATGATTATGAGATTTCAAGCCTACCTCCATCTTCATTATCAAGATCATTTTGTGGAAAAAACAATTCGTCACACCAAGAAAGCGCCCTGTATCTTTGCCCTACCATCGAAACCAAACACGGTTATATTCAACCTATTGTTCTCCAATTTAGTAAAACAATAACATCGCCAAATTCAATATCGAATATTGAAGAGCGATCGACCACATCTCATCATCCATAACATACAAAGCACGAGGATCATGACCTCGTTCATAGCCCCAAGTAACATCCACATTAAACTCCATTCCTTCAACAACAACAACAACGATACCTTGCAACCCAATACCATCTAGAAAATTACCGGGCAATGTCGAGACAACAACATGATTGACAATTATAACATATCAATAATAAAATACACTTATTTTTAAAAACGTAAACAAAAAATTAATTCTTATAAATAACTGTGTGGAATATGAGGGTATGGCGGCCGATAACTCGAAACCTTATATGACGACTTTCTACACCAAACATATTCCTCAACTTCCAACCCATTAGAATCATAGCCGAGAACGTAAAAGAGTCATCACCTTCTTGAACAAAGTGTAACATATGAACATCCGTATACATGTTTTCATGAACAAATTCTACCCATTTGTTACCTACAATCCTAATGGGACCTCCTAACCGAGCAACAATCCTTACTTTCTTCCGTTGTCTTTGTATTCCAGTTAAATATAAATGACGATTCCCATTAAAAGCACGGTCAGCAAATCGAGGAAGCTCAAGAAACCCAGGGTAAAAAGTTATGTTTGGTCGCACCACAAACTCGATGGCCATGATTACCTTATAAACAATTACAAGCATGTAAAGTTAAGTTAATTCTAAAATTTTGATAATGAATATTCAAACATAAAATACAGTCAATATTGATATGGGGGACCATGACAATAAAGGATCACGAACCTTTTGAGAAATTCAATTTTAATAATTGAACGAAATTGTGATTGCGAAAAAAGCAAGGGTTACGGTCGGGTAGAAATTGGATGTGGCCAAAAATAGCTAAAAGATAAGGTTTTAGTGTATCATAAATCGCTTTAAAAAGTCGCTCGACTATATCGCTAAAAATTCGCTTATCTAGTTCTCCGCCAAAATAATTTTCCGCCTAAACACAAGTCAACAAAATAAGCATAAATACGATCAATTCTATAGTGCACATACAACAATCCACAATGGCTTTGAACTTATCGGAAAAGGTAATTATGAACAAGTGCCAAACAGAAAGAGGATCTTGATGACAATTTGATAGCACACATACAATAATCCACAATGGCTTTAGACTTATCTGAAAAGAAAAAGCTAGATGGTGATGTTACGAGTAAGGAGAACCAAGATGGCATTACACTAGAAAAAGTTAAGGCATTGGCAAAAAGGATTAAAGATCTGGAAGAGTTCTTTGAAAAACTCAAGGAAAGGAAAGCAACTGAAGAAGAATGTGGTTCTAGCAGTACTGTTTGAATGGATGTAATGGTTGAATAAAAAATGTTATGAGTCTAAAATTTAACAATGTAATGGTTGTGTTGAAAATCTTATCTATGAAATAATTTATTGAGATGATTGTTGTAGTTTTGTTATCGAGATAGTTGTCTTGATAGAACCATCAACATATTTAATCAAAATAATTGCAATGTAACATACACATGGTAGTAGAACCATCATCACACAGTAGTTTGTAACATACACTAACTAGCCTTCACCACATCTTGAAAATAAATTGTTTCATCATGATGACTAGTTAGTGTAGTTTGTAACATACACTAACTAGTCATCATGCATGGAAAGGAACAAAATACAAATTGTTTAACAGGTACATACCACCCGGAAGATCAAATAACTACCACATGGTAGCCTTCATCATACCTTGAATTACTTGGATCGAGAAGAGGTTGGGTATGACATGGAACCATCGGTGTGGAATCTTCAACTATCACTTGATCATTAACCAAACCGATTGCCTCATCACCCTTCATATCATCGATTGATTACTACCAACCGCTTCAAATTCATCAAATAATCTCCTAGATTTCAAGGTACCGGTTCAAAACGACTTTTCTTGGACACATATTGAACTACAGAGAGCTTCCAACTGTAGGAAGGCCATCAATATCATAAAAAGCCTCTTACACTTTAAAGGGCTGGTTTGAATAGATGGGAGTAAACTAGTAGAATGTGGATCACGAAGGTCATGATTATCGCTGACCTCGAAAGTCGTTAAAAGGTTCTTACCTCTTAACGGACTAATCTCGAACCCACGTTCGTTTGACAAACACTCGGTAACAGTGGACTTCTGTGTCCAAGAATCTTCAAAGTCATTCGACACATAAGGTCGGACTGTAGTCCTTAAACAAGGAGGAATGTATTCAAGGTCATTATTACCACCAAATTCAGACTTTCCTCTGAATAAACTAGCTTCAACAAAAGGCTTGACATAAGGTGTCCTAAGGTAGGCTGGTGAATTTTTTTCCTCTTCTTCCCATGCCATTAGTTCTTCAAACGACAGACAGTCGACATCTTTTTTTTTCTTTTCGTGACTTTTAATTTTAGATGTCGGTTCATCGTCGAGGAATCAAAAGACGAGTTCTTGTGATAGTAGCTAACTAAATGAACACGTGGTCGATGACAAACATAGATCTCAACTAGACCATGGAGCTCACCATGTCATACGGTTTCTTGACATCATTATCACCTTCTACAAGGGTCAACCCTTCCTCTAGACTACTACTTGGAAGACAAAATACCAAGCCCAAATATCCTCCTTAATTTCTTTCAACGACATGTCACATATTTGAGAATACGATAACCTACTCAACCTAGGTAACCTCAAATGTAAAACATCTCCACCTAAATAACTTAAGGGATAAAAAAAACCGATCGCCATGATAAACATCAAACCCAAGATCTTGTTGTTTCGGACATTACGTGTAACAATGGAAATAATTCACAAAACAAAATATATTTAAGATAAAATTTAACAGAGAAAAAGTAAATGGACAAACTTACGACCATTCTTGATACCATAATTCATACAGGCCTTTGATTACGTGTTTTGTGATGCCATAGTTAGTAGAAATCGAAAAACACAAAATATATGTAAGATAAAATTTAGTTTTGGTTAATAATAGGTACAAAATATACAAAAGGTACAAAAAGTGAGCAGATAAAAGTGTCTAAAAAGTACAGTCTGACCATACTCAAATGATATATCTAAGATATAGTCAAACTCACCCAAAAAAGTCGCCTAGTTTACATGTTGGATAATGCATATTACGAATGGACAATACTTGTAAAGTAGCATGCATGGGTTTGCCCTACTTTGTATATCCATAATTTGGTGTGTGCTTATTTTTTTTTTGCTTATTTTTTTAGAAAAATATTACTAGTAAACAAATTTGTAGCGTCTCTAATTATCCTATTACATTAGTTTGAACACAACAATATAATACAACATGTTGAATACAAAAATTAAAACCATTCAAGGGAGCATATGGTTATCAATTTGTTTCAAGTAATACATCAACAAAACTAGAACATAACTAAACACAAACACGGTGTTTAAAAAAAAACCTAGCCATTTGTTCACGGTATGAAAGCGCAGCCTGAATACGATCCTTCACATCCAATGATAGACCAAAAGCCAAGCGGTATAAAAAATACATACCCAAATACCACAATCACCAAATATCCCGGCTGCTTGGTACTTGTTCGTGATAGTAAATGTAATGAAATAACTTGCGGATCAATGCCTTTCTTCTCAAATACTTGCGCTTGTGCTAGGACCTCGTGTAATTGTAGTGTGGACAAAAGTAGCATTGTTTTAAAAATATAATGTTTTAAAACCTGGTTAAACGGTTCTGTATTAATTCTTATGACATATGAATAAATAGTCAAACCTGTAAACACTCCCTCAGTTTGATATAAAACTCTCGCCATTCCTCTTCAAAAGTTTGACCGCTATCATAAAAGGTAACAATGCCAGTGTCTATCTCCAAACGCGCAAGACACCAATGAGCTTCAGTTTCATTAATAGGCATGAAAACCTACAACGTTTGGGTCACAAACATAACATTAATATATGGCAAAAGCTAATCAGCATAATTAAATATATATATATATATCGTTACTTACGTGCTTAACGTCAGACCATGGAATAGAGTATCTTTCACCATTAGCATACCACAACGGCAAAGAATTTTGTAATGTGTTTGAACAAAATAGCTACTAACCATCGCCCAATCACCGTATCGGGCCTAACATGCCAAAGGTAATTAACCCACAACTCTATGTGTTTGTAAATTTCGAAACATGAATGAGTGTGATAAACGTTATAAGAAATCAATTCAGTAGGTACAGTTGTATGAGTACTTGCCTCATCCCTTAGCCAACCTTTCCTAGGCGGGTCTAAGCAAACCAAACTTTCCCAAAACCTTCTATCCACACACACATCGTCACACCAAGGAAACTTGCAGTTAAGCGGTCCAATTTGTCCAAGAAATTCGTCAAATTCATTTGTAAAATGAACTCTGTTGACAGCATCGGTGGAGCGTGCAAGATCCTAGTATATGAAACGATTAAACTTATAATCAATTGTCATTAACAAGATATATTTTAAAAGGTTGTCAAGAAGTATTTTCATACCTCAACCCAAGGCGTGACAAATTTAAGTTTTCACTCATATCGGATCGGGTAAGCTAGAGCATCGTCTTTTCTTTTCAAAGATATGCCTTGGTCCAATAATCTGAATTAGCTTCACCCGAACGTTGTTCACTCCTCTTGAAAGCGCAAAGCGCGCTCTTGGCTTTCATATGATCCGAGTTCATGATTGCTTCTCCCTTTTCTTTCGTTCATTTTCATCGCAACCTCTTTTCCTCTTCCCTCATTATCAACTTGTCCTCTTCCATCCTTAACCTCTTCTCTTGTTGCATCAATCTTGCTCTTTTAACGGGCACTTTGTAATTCTTCATGTCGCAACCTTAATTCTTCTTGGATAATAAATTTCTGTCGTTTATAAAGAACCTATCGTTATGATATGTTATGGTACGGAAAGGGTTTTACACTTGTTCTTGATTTTGTAAATTACCTTTGCAAGATCGTCATCGAAATTCATCTAGCCGCTACCGATGAACTAGTATCAATGCTTGGTGACTTGACTCAAACAAGTCAAGAAAATCATGATTAAGCTCATCACAAAGCTGTGCACTAAGATGCGAAGATCATTAGTTAACTCCAATTTCTCCTAAGAATGAAAAAAGTATTTATAAAAAGCATATATCGAAAGATAAATTAATTTTTACTTCTAGTTTTCAATCCTTAACAATGCGTTAGAGTATGGTTGAAACCATGCGGTATAGTGGTTTTGAATCCTTTGGAGCTTTTAGCTTTTTTTATTTAGTTCACGATAATGGATAATTGAAGGGTTGTTTTGTAAATTTTGTGTATCCATTGCTAGAGTATATGAAACCACCGCTAGTGGTTTTCAATCCACCGCTAGCGGGTTCACGATAATGGATACTTGAAGGGTTGTTTTGTAAATTTCGTGTATCCATCGCTAAACCACGGCTAGTGGAAACCATCGCTAGTGGTTTTCAAGTGCTATGTTCTAGAGTATATGAAACGATAATGGATACTAGGGCTGTTTTGTAAATTTGGTGCAAACTTATTTGACGATTCTCAAAATGATGTCAAAGTATATATACGAAAAAAAGGATATATTACCCCATTTCTTTCTCGAGCAAGAACACGATAAAAAAGGACGTATATTATTATCGATAGTCGTGTGATTATTGATGGGTCTATGAGTTTGAATATACGCTTAAATAACACGAATAATTGTCTCAAGTTTGAACAAACGCTTATTTAACTCTGTAATAACACCATCACGTGTTATCTTGATCTCTATTATCTTGCTCTCACTCCTGCGTATAATAGGTAAATGTTTCCTTCGGTCTTGCCACGTTTGCGTCTTTGCGCCATCTTCTTCAACCACTCGTCGTAAAGATGTGTTGTTTTCATTGGTGGAGTTCTAGGTATGTAATCATGGAAAATGCCGTAAACTTTATATACCAATCGGATCTCCTCTCACTATTGTCGGTGTAAGTTCTTTAACAGATTGGAATCCTTAAAATCAAATAATAATGTTCAATAAAATATTGCATTAATGTAGAAAAAAAGATTGCATTAATAAGAAAATTTTAAATATTACTTTTACCTTTCCAAAAAGAAACTTATAATCAGATCTTTTGAAGGGTGTATTCTTTGACCACGCTACTCCTCTTGGCATAATATCAGGAACTTTATTCCACCATAGAATGCTTCTTTCAAAAGACTCCAGTATCCATATCTATACGGATTTTGGAATTTCAATAAAAATAATAACATAAAATATTGATACATAAAATGACTCCAGTGTATATTGATATATAAAATATTAACCTTGAAAGCCCAAACGAATCCTGACAGTGTATAGGTTGGAACAAACTTGTGGTCTTTGTTAATACCTTGAAGGAAATCCCACTTGTGTTTATCCGCAACATCCAAAATTTCAGCATACAAATGCCTCCAAATATGCTCTCCCCATGGGAAGGCATCCCAATCATCTAGGTTTTCAACTAATCGCATGAGAGAATCATCAACCTCCAAAGCTAACAATAGACAAAGACGTACTGCATCTTCGTCGCATATGATACCAAATGCCTCTTCATCCTCAATTAGGCCAAGAATATCTAAGTTTGTAATTTTTGAACATGAACGTTTTGGGAAAACCCTTGACCTAAAATTGAGGTGTCCAGATCCATATTTTTCAAAACTTACTTTTCCAAAATGAAAACCAGTGATAAGCGAAAACTCTGGACGACCGAAATGTAGGGGACGGTCTTCAATATAATATACAATCGGCATATCATAATGATTTTCATTCGGATAACATTGTTTTTGTAAAATATAATCTATCATATGTGCTTCGTGGTGAAAATAAGAAAGGTCCAACCATTTACCGAAACAAGTTCCCGAAACAACTTCCTTCGTTTTTATCCAACTTGGATTTTATTAAAGAAAAGTAGTTTGGTTTACTTGATGATGATTTTAGCCTCATATTCCTACAAATGAAACAATAAAATAAATAAATAAATAAATAAAAGAAAATAAAATAAAAACATATTCTACTTAATTACATATAAGGGAGTAACAAAGTCGCATTCAATCATCCAAGCCTCATTGTACAATTTTGTAATAAATACCATATATTACTTCATTCCTTAATGCATTTATTGCAAAAGGTACAACAACAAAGAATCACATCTCGGACACCGGATAAATTACAAACCCCAACACAATCTAAAACCTTTTGCTAACTTAAATAAACTAAATTGTTGTTGCAAAACTACTATTAAACATGATTAATTTCAAATAAAATACGGAAAAACAAAGATACGAACAATTTATATATATGAACATAAAAATACATACCGAATCTGAAACATTTTTTTGCAGATTTCGAGAAGACGGATAGTTCTTGACTTGTAGGAGTATTTTGTAATGTATGTGTTATTCTAATTCATTGAATAAAGGTTAAGAAAGATATGTGATATGAAAAAGCGCGGAAAAAAAAGAAACGCTTAAGTAAAAAGTATTTTACAGTCGTGTAAAAAATGGATAACAGTACAAAAGTACAATTTTTAAAAAACCGCTCAAATTAATTCGCTTAAGTCGCTCGACATTGGGAAGGAGCAAAAGGAATAAAATAATACTTTCTAAAGTTTGACTTTTCCTCGAAAATAAAAAAAAAATCGCTCGAATCTTAAAAAGTCATTTGGATATAAGTCGATTATAAATCATAGGTACGAAAAATAATTTCAATGATTGGGTTCGAAAAGTGAAGGACACTTGGCACTCTTAGATTGGAAGGAAAAAGTCGCAAGTCTCAAAGTCTATTTTGGAAATACCCCAACTTTTTCCTAAAAGTGTTGACACCTTGAGCAAAACATGCATTCTCATAATTACCCATCCCAATTTGAGTCGGTGAGGTTGCTCAACAAATATAGGTCTAGTAGACGAACTTGATGCACCCACACCAACGGTTGTGTTCTCCCTATAGCTCCAAGTGATTTTGGTGCTGATGTTGTTCTGTATATGTTGAACACACCCCCATAACATGTCAACAATGTTGTCGTCTTTGCGGGCTTCATCCATCAAAAATTTTCAATCACAGCTTTTCTTTCAGGCGAAATGTCGTTACAAATCGCGTATTGTTCTCTCAAACATTTCTTCTCTGCCTTTGCAAGATCAAACTGCTTGATAACGCCGATAATAGCGTTTTGTCGAGCCGCATCATCTTCTTCGCATTGTTTTTTAACATACGTTTGCATTTGTCTGACGGAATGAGGGAGACGGCAAGCCATAATAATTTTGTGTTGAGAGAATTGTGTGTTTAAAAATGTGTTTGAGATTGGTATTTATAATGTGTTAAAAGTGGTAAAGTTTTAAAAAAAAAAGTTTTTTTTTTGTTTGTTTATCAAGTGATAACTATCGGTCGTAATTTAGACCGATTGTTTTTTTTTCTTCGGCGACCGATATTTGACTAATACTCCACAAAGGGCATGACCGACTTTCAAGTCGGTCGCATGTGACTACCAACCGATATTTTCGGAGCGAGTGTGACTAGCCTCAATCTTTTAGTGGGCCAAAAAGACCGTTTATAAGTAGGTTACATACTATAATAACATATAGCCATCATTTACTTTTTTCAAGTTTTTCATCTTCTCTTTTCACCCACTCATTCACCTTCTTCACTCTCTTTTCAACTGTTTCTCACCAGAAAATAACCCATTTTGAAAGGAAAAAAAACCCTAGATTTAAAGTTAAAAGAGTGTTGACCGTTTTATATTAGCGTTGACCGACCCAACCGCCTTGGCCGATTTGACCCGCCTAGAGGGTTCGTTGACTGCCTTTTGACCAGAACGCCTAATTTGACCGATTTATTGCAAATCAGGGCTGTGGGTGACTGACTAGCGCCTAGGCGCTGCCTAAGAGGCCGCCTAGACCGCTTTTTACCTATTAGCATTTACTCACATCTCTTAAACTAGCATTTATACTATAGTACTATACCATCTACCTCACTCTTTAAAAGTTAGACTCATTCTCACACACTTTCTCACTTCCTTGTTCTTCATGGTAACCCACATCTTCCTCCCTTTATAACTTGTCAAACATATTAACCCTAGATCACATATTTTTACTTCTGGGCACAAACCAAAATGTTTTCATCGATCCAAGTTATAAAAAAAGTCCAAATCCCTTCCACCCGCAGGTTTCAGTTTTGGTCCTACTTCACGTCAAGGTCGTTACGCAATAGATGAATTACTATGTTGGCTCGACCGTGTGCATCGAGTTTGTGGGAGGATTTTATACGATTATTCGACTCTCGTTGGTACTGTAATGATACATTCGACTCTATATTGATAGCCATTATAAATGTTCATTTTTTAATTATAAAGAATGTATATTGCTTATATTAATAGATTTATAATTCATTTGTCTTTAAGAGATTTTTTACATTTACATGCATGTGTCACCCAGTGAGTTGCTGGGCCAAGTCTTCTTAGAAGGTGCTGTACCTTTTCAACTGTGGGTCGTCTTATTTATTAGATACTTATCATTGAGTTGCATGAACAAATAGGATTGTATTAATATGATTTGAAGTCAATTGCCTATCTTAAATAGGTGTCGTTTGTTTGTGTGTGTTTGTTAGACCAGGATGAGATCCTGCAATGGTTGACTAGTCTTGAATTCATCAGCAGTCCCCATTTACGGTTTCTACTTTTTTACTTGGCAGTCTTTTAAAATAGATTGGAGTACTCTCTCCCAAGTCAGCGACTTTCTCTTTGCTACTTATTGACTAATGCTGATACTATGAGAGCAAATCCATTTGGTTCAGTGCCTATATGTTTTGGTATAGTCAGTGAACCATGCTCATTTAGGCCATACACGAGTCTTTAACGAGTAGTCTAAAGTTTGTGGTAAATTCATGGCTTGTTCTTGTTTCTGAATAGAATACAGTCTTATACACCCAATACACTTGAACGAACTCTGACCGGGTGTGGTACAACTTTTCTAATATGTAGTTTTAGCGAGAGTGTTTGGCTGAGGTGAACCTGACATATTTTATGCAACTGGTTAAAGCATGTATTTTCATCGTATATGAATGAATCTTTTCCTATATTTGCAACTTTTTTCATACATTTGCTCCAAAAAAATGTTTGTTGGTACAATAGTATCTTTTTCTAGGATTCAGTTGGCCAAAAGGCTGTACATACTGACAAGGAAAGTTAAATTAAGGTAATCGGATGTGCCTAGCTTTCAAAGAATAACTAGACGGATTAACCGCGCATTGCGATGATAGTGTATAGTAGCGTTAATTTGTGTGTGTGATTTTATATGTTTGGATTGAGTGAGAGTGAATAAAGTATTTTAAATTGTAATTAAGTATTTAAATATTTAATAGATTGTGTTTACTTTTATAAGTAGGAGTATGTACAACTTTACACTCATTTTTTAAGTTTTTAAGTTTTAACCAAGTGTTTAAACAAATAAAACTGTATCCTACTCTATAAGAACAACTGTAATGGAAGATTTACGAATAACTTTTTACTGTTTAAAAAGTGAAAAGCTTTGCTAATGACATTTTGTAAAATAACTTGGTATATATCAAGCGTTTAATAACAAATTACACAAGTCATTCTCACTAAATGAAGGCTAGTTGCGAAGGTTTGTATACAAACCTTCGCAACTAGCCTTCATTTAGTGAGAATTACTTGTGTAATTTGTAATTAAACGCTTGTTATCACATCATCGTCAACTTTCTTTATGAATAACTTAGTGTAATAAGGTGAGCACGGTAACTATCAAAACATAATTCATTGAAACACAAATACACTCCACAAAAATCATTTAATAAAAACATCCGCACACAAAAATATATCACACGACTCGATCGTTATATCGACCAGTCCTCCCAAATATCACTATGACGCATTCAATGGAAGGCGCCGTAATGGGGGAGACACGTCCTTTTTGACGGGTGACTGTACTTTACAACCATCCATTAAGGATGGTCTAAATATTCACATTTCCTACTCAAACAAATTCTAACAAATAAATTTGAATATATTAACTAAAAAAAAAATTTTATTTTTATGAATATTTTATATTTGTGTATTAGACTTTAAAGTTTAAACTAAAGAGAAAAAAAAAATACATAAATATGTCATTGATCCATGTGATACTATTCAGTAAGGGTAAGGGTGAGCATCGGTTCAAACGGGACTGGACCGAGACCGATTCGACCAAACCCTAGACCGAGGACCGGACCGAATGTGTTCGGTCCGGTCCGATCCGGTTCAAGAAGGCATAATGGTTGGTTTTTACGTAAGACCGGTTCGGACCGAACCGGATAGATACCGAAATAAGAAAAATGTTGGGATCGAGACCGGACCGATGGTCCTTCGGTTCGGTCGGTCGGGTCGGTTTTCTCGGTCTCGGTCGATCTTGGGTCTGCGATGCTCAGCCCTACTATTCGGTATTCACAAACAACCCACAACCGTTAAGATTAAATTCACCACTTTAAATCTCAACTGTTGATTCATTTCCTCTTCTGAATAAATAACCTCTAAAAGCTTCACTCATTCTCTCACACTCTTTGTCACTGTTCTCCCTTCTTAATATATTTATCAAAAAATGTTTCTAGTCTTAAGCACTACCCAAGATCATCTATTGTTTCTGCTTTTAGTTCTTGATGCACAAACAAAAAATGTTTTCTCTCTTTGTTGAAATAGGTGATCTCAGAATATTAAGGTACGTAAAATCATCCCAGTTTATCATTTACAATAGCAATATTTTTCTGCTTAAAAGTCTGATATAAAGCTTCATGAACCAACAGCTGTGCTGCACAAGTCCACATTGGTTGTCCTTGCCAACTGGTTCCTCAAGATCGAAGCATTTCTAATGGATGCCGACTGTTGTCATGGATGAAACGAGGGAATACCGTGAGAGTGAGAGTCTGGACGGTTTCAACATTTGGAAAATAGAAGGCGAAAAATGCTCTTTCGATTTTAGAGTGAGTTGGGTTAATTAAGTGCCGATAAGTTGGTAATTCGTTGATGCAAATAAAAGAAATATTCAAAAAACAAAGGGATGATTTGATAGGTGGTGGTTGTTATGATGGAAACTATTTTGTAATGCAACCACACAAATTTTGAAAAGATAAGCTTTATTTCAAATCCTATGGACATACTATTACTCCGTATTATGTTCATGTAAAATTTGTATTCAATTCCATTATATAGCATTTTTGCTACACTTGATGTATTTTAGCATTGGATTAAGACTTATGTATTTTACGGTATATTAAACGCACTATATGAGAACTCGACATTCAACTTGGGTGGTGCAAGTGGTGTTCATGACACATTCATCCACAACATTTGATGTCGTTGAATCTATAAAAAGCAGCCACTAAACTCGGGTAATAATATTGAAAATCAACACTACAATATGTGTCGAGTTCTACATATCTGAAACATGGTTGATACATATGATAAGTCATCAGGAATGTAAATGCACTCTTACGTCTCTTACAGTACTTATGCAACAAGAAAATTAAAGCACACTTACAAACATATTCGACAAAGTAACATTATATAACTACGACATGCACTGCTCCTTGCTGCAGTTACTTTCAAATTTCACCAAGAAAGCTTGGTACTAGTCCTGGAAGCATGCAAAAATAAAACCAAGTTAGTGATGATTTATTAACAAACTCATGTAAAATCAGATTATACAAAATGGGAGAACAGAGTACCTTATATATTTTGAAGCACATCGAGAATGCGCTGCAACTCGTTGACAACCATTTCAATTTTCATACGTTGTGGTGGGGAATCCACAGAGCACGATACTCCAATCTTGATAATTGCAACCAAACATTCTTCCACTTTCTTTGCATTCGCTTCCGTACTTTGCAACACAATTGCATCATTATCAATAACATCAATTACATGATCTGGTAATGCCATGTAAGCAAATTTATGAAGGCTAAGACCTTCAATAAACATGTCGTCTGTCGGCTTTTTACCAGTCATCACCTCTAGTAATAATATTCCAAAACTGTAGACGTCCCACAACTTGTCATCTCGCTCCCGATACCATACTCTACAAATGAATAACAATTAATTAATTTACAAACTTTAACCTGTAAATAAATATAAGCATCATGGAATAAAAGTGGAATTACCTGGAGGTGCATAACCAATTGTTCCTTTAACCCCGGTTGAGCTGTTTTGGTTTAAGTTTGTACCAAGTAGTCGAGCTAAACCAAAGTCTCCAACATGAGCCACCATATCATCATCAAGTAGAATGTTACTTGGCTTCAAGTCACCGTGAACAATCGTTGTTTGGCAGCGATTGTGAAGATAATCAAGTGCAGTGGCAACATCTCTAAGAATATTTATTCTTTGAAGAAGGTTCAGTTTCGATGTATTTTCACTTGAATGAAGCCAATCGTGTACACTTCCATTCGGCATAAACTCATAAACCAGAGCTTTAAAATCATTTCCTTGAAATCAGCACTTGAACATGAAGTTATTATCTTCAACAAATTACGGTGCCGAATATTCCGCCATGCTTCACATTCTGCTAGAAAACTTTTGTGAGCTCCTCGATTTTGAAGATGCAGAACTTTGATTGCAACAAATTTGCCATCATTG
The DNA here is from genome assembly GCA_022545495.1 of Chrysanthemum lavandulifolium. Classification (NCBI taxonomy): domain Eukaryota; kingdom Viridiplantae; phylum Streptophyta; class Magnoliopsida; order Asterales; family Asteraceae; genus Chrysanthemum; species Chrysanthemum lavandulifolium. Next base: position 14,217,186 of record CM040241.1, read on the forward strand.
GAATCGAGGATCCTTTATAAACACAACTGAATGCACCTTCTCCAATCAAATTTGCTGCAGAGAAGCCATCAGTAGCCTTGAGAAGTTGACTGTATGAAACTTTCATGAACCGTTCACCCCGATGATTGAGATGGTTGACTATTGCATTTCTTCTTACACAAAAGATATACACAACATAATATGATGAGCAACGTCGGTGCAATCACGATGACTAATATGAAGAAAGGAAACCTTTTTTCTTACTACCCGTCTCCTTGCATTTGGGTAACTCAAGTGTAACCAAACCACCACAAAGCTTATTGTTCCCAAAACTGAAAATGCACTTGCATTGGCAAACACTCCTACAACCGGTACTTCACCCTCAAAATCATTAAAGGATAGGTTCAAATACTCTAAGGATTTCCATTTGCCTAAAAATTGTGGAATTCTACCTGATAAATTATTTTTAGAAATGTCGAGTACCCCAATCCTCCCAATGAACTGAATGAAGATGGTATTACGCCTTGAAATCTGTTGCCACTTAGGATTAATGTTGTAAGGCTGATGCAGTCACCAAGGCTACTAGTAATGTTGCCTGATAAATTATTGAAAGATAAATCGAGATAGCTCAACGTCTTGAGATCTTTAATCTCTGATGGAATTGAACCAGATAGGCTATTTTGAGAAAGATTTAAAAATAATTTAGTGATGGAAGTTGAAGAAGTTGTTTGGGTATGTTTCCAGTGAGTCTATTGTTTCTAAGGTTTAACCCATTAAGTTCTTTACAATTCCCAAGGCTTGATGGAACATGACCTTCTAATTTGTTGGTTCCTAAATAAAGTATAGTCAACATTGATAAGTTCCCAATAGCATCAGGGATAGGCCCTGAAAATTGATTGCTATATAGACCAAGAACTTGTAGCTTTTGTAATTTACCAACGCTAGTGGGGATGTTTCCTTTGAATCGATTAGCTCCTAAACCTAAAGTGGTCAAACCAACTAGACTACCTATACTTGAAGGTAGGCTTCCAAATAATTGATTGTCTCTTAAATCTAGATAGTTGAGTTGATGAGAGAGATTACCTATTGATATAGGAAGCACTCCTATAAGGTTGCAACTCTGAAGTTCCAAAACTACTAATCTGGTGCAGTTTTCAGAGAATCAATAAACCTCATGTCATCAGCTTCTCCGCGTCCATGGAAGTTGTTAATCTAATTAATTGTATTAATATCTCTTAGTTTTGAAAAGTCGATAGTCAACTTCCCACTAAAATTGTTGTCATGCATTTCAAGAAACCATAATTTAGAACAATTAGAAATAGAAGGTGGAAGAACTCCTGTCAGTTTGTTATCCCTTAACTGAAGGAGCTCAAGATTTGGGAGCTGATTACCAATTTCTGAAGGAAGACTACCAGTGAGGTGATTTTCAGCTAAGGAAAAATTAACTAGGAGTGAGAGGTTGAAAATGGAATGAGGGATGCTTCCATATAAGTTGCAGCCACCAGAGTAAAATTCCTTCAAGCTTTTCCAATGACCCAAGGTATCTGGAATGCTCCCACCAAACGGGTTCCAGCAGCAGAGAATCCTTCCATTGATGTAATATTCCCCAAGAAAGGTGGGATTCCACCTGTTAAGTTATTGTCGTAAATTGCAAGACGAGTAAGTTTCGAGAGTAAACTCATCTCCTTGGGTATGCTTCCCACTAATTTATTTTGATAGAGCCAAAGGTCTTCGAGGTTAGAACAACCAGACAAGTTTGTTGGAATGGCTCCACTGAATTTGTTTATACTAAGATAAAGACGACGTAGCCTAAATAGACGACCAAGTTCATGAGGAATGGTTCCTTGAAAGCTGTTGTTCCTGAGAGAAAGCTCACGGAGGAAGCTGAGGTTTCCTACATGAGGAGACAACGAGCCTTCTAAGCCTTGTGAATCCAGCCATAAAACAGTCACTCGTTTGTGCCGCTTTCCACATGAAATACCACTCCAGTCACAGAAATGAAAGGAATGGTTCCACGAGGTTAGAACTTGGTATGGATCTTGGGTGATCTTTGACTTGAATGACAACAGCGCAAGATAATCAGTCTCATTACCGCCATAGGAAGCAGAGATGGTGGCGGAAGTAAGACACATAATCGCGAGACCATAAAGAGAATTGAAATATGAGAAGAAGATGATAAGTAACTTAATGCTGGTGAGAGACTTCATTTTGGAAATTTAATTAAAATCATATGAATAAGTATTGGCTTTTTATTCAGAATATACTAGCAAGACAGAAGTTTGTATAATCAGCGAAAACTTTTAAGAAGACTTATATAACACTAATTATGCAGCCTAAGGTCCACACACTCCATCTCAGCTTGACCAAGAAAATTTGACTTATAACAACTATTTTCCATGTATGACTTTTAAGAAGACTTAGGGATACGGAAGACTACACTTATATTGCATATATCGTAGACAAGTAACTAACAAGTGTCATTCGTAGCTGCACTTCATTGCGTACTTCTAATGTTTGTTTACGTAATAGTAAGTGACACAATGAATTAGGCTATCGTGCGTTGCGATGAAGCCAATTTATGTTCAAATTGTTTTCAGTAAGTAGCTAAATTATATGCTCGATCTCAACTATGTTGTCGGAAAAAACTTTTACTAACAATACAAATCAATGTATTCTTAGACAATGAGAAAATGATATAGAACACACTAATTTCAAACCGATGTTTAATTTAAGACCCGGTGACCATATAAATGATGCACACACTAAATTCCAAAATCAGTTGCTAGTTACATATTTTTGGTTATCGATACAACTCACAAATCCAAACAGTAATTGCAATTATAAACATTAACTTAATTACATATCAATGTTTGATCGGATTTGGTCAAAATATTAACTTCACAAATACCAAGTCCACATCAAAGTTTAACAACCTCATTTGACTTTCAATTCAAGATCAACCAATGACCTGCTCATTTGAGTCTGTCATGGTCTTTTGACAATATCTTATGGGTCTTGACTTAACAATTGAGAATGTGTGATATTCACATATTTTTTTAGCTTTTAGGATAATATTATCGAATTAAGTTTCCTAAAGAAAATTAGAAGTCTTAACGTGATTTTTTCTTTTAAGGAACCATTTGCTCTACTTAGCAACTTCCCATCCAAATACTTAGCAACTTCTGTCCATATGTCCTCTACATCACAGTATATCGTTAGAACCCATAGACGCACAAACTGCTACACTGGCGATACATTTGCATCCACTTCGTAAATCGACATGTATTTAAATAATAGTTTCAAACAGAACCCATGGCTAAGTGATCTGTACAATGTATATGCACGACTGTAGCATAACCTAATCAATCAGTAAAGGTATGTAAACCGTAAACTCACCAACATACAATTCAACTAAAGAATACTCTCACTGAAGTAACAAATCAAACTGGGATCTAATTTTAAACAGCTGACTTATGACTTTCACTCACTCAAGACTACAAATTATTGGTAGTGCTCAAGTTTAATTGGTAACTATATGGCTAGAAATACGTGAGCCTATTGGGGGCATACACGTATGCACCGATGGTATGCTTTTAATTAATGTAAGTAATATATTTATAGTATTGTATTAATTATATAAATTAATAGTTCACGGAGATATAGACTTCAGAAATACCAGTCCACAATCAAAGTTTAACAACCTCATTTGACATTCTATACAATTATAAACACTAACTTAATTACATATCAATGTTTGAGCTGATTTGGTCAAAATATTAACTTCAAATACCAGTCCACATCAAAGTTTAACAACCTCATTTGACTTTCAATTCAATAGCAGCCAATGACCTACTCATTTGAGTCTGTCATGGTCTTTTGACAATATCTTATGGGTCTTGACTTAACAATTGAGAATGTGTGATATTCACATATTTTTCTAGCTTATAGGATAATATTACGGGTTAAGTCCATAGATAGACAACGAATTTTCCTAAATGTCCTCGTCTAGGTAACAGACTTAGGAATATCTCATTACCATCGGTATAACTTTTGAATTTGTTCCAAAGTTACCAGTTCCGTCCTCTTTCTTGATGGGTTACCTATTCATAAGGTAAAATACATGGCATGTCATTTTTTATTTTATTTTAAAATGAATTATCTTTTTCCACCTCACCCTTATGACTTTTTCCATATTTTGACTTTTTCAAAATAAATTACTTTTGCATATTACTCTTCATTTTTCTTTAAATTTGCCATTTTTCTTCAACGTCTAATCATGGTTTCCATTTACTCACATTCAAGAATACATAGCTCAAAAATAAAATTTCTCAACTAGAACAATTTTGAATCTTAACATCCACGGTTCAAATGAAAAGAAAAAACAAAAAAAAAAAAAAAAAAAAAAAAGGTTCAATATTTGTATCTTATCATCGATCGTATAATCATTAGGAAAAATTAAACCCACTTCATGAGAAATCTAACCACAAGGAAATCTCATCAATTTACCCGTTTAATATGTACATGCAACAAAAGTATTATACTATTGGATTTCTAGAGCACTTTACAAGTTCAGGAATTTTGTACCTAAATGGAACAAACATCATCAGCACTTGGACCATTGTAGCTATCCATTGTATCGTCTTCCTTAACATTTGCTAAAACATGAAGAAACTTGGGAGGAATAGCTGCAGGGTCCAGGTCTAGACAACCCTTTGGAGCGTTTGCAGATTCTTGACCCGTGAGCTGGTATGAAGGTATTTGATGCGATATTTCAAGAAAGTCTTTTTCCGGGATAACTTTTGTTTCTTTGCTGTCGAGATGTCGGTGAAACACTGTTTTAAACCCCGCAACTTTGACTAGTGGTGTGACGGTAATGCGTGTTTCTTCACTGGACTCGTCAACCTCCACAATTTCATAAGCACACAGTGTTTTATCGTTTTTATACTTCCCTTTTTAGGGAAAACACGAATGTTACCGTTTTTCTACTTTGAAAAGCTAACTTTGTGTGAGAAATAGTTTGGGGAGTAACGTTTTCTTGTTTTCCTGATTGATACTCGCCGAATGCTTCCAGGAACCCGGGAAAAGGAAGTGGTTTCTTGTCAGGTTTTGAGCTAAGCCAACATACTTTCATCTTAAACGGGTTCAAAGAAATACTTTGGAGTGACTTGTTTTTTATTTGTATTATTTTAATATGTTAATGTTAGGTTCATTCTTACCGTTTGATAATTCTCCGGATTATATTTGACTGAAATTGGTGATAAATATATAATTTAGTGTTTACTTTCAAAAAATGGGTGGCCTATATGATTGAATATCCAAATCCGAATAAAGCATTATTCTATTTACTTGAGATGATGTGATTGAATATTTAAATCTTAATTATTCACAAGTGGGATATATGTAGCCATACTTTGTCGGTTGTTATTCACCTTGGCTCCAATAAAATAACGTTAATAATGTATTCACTTGACAAACATTTATATGGTGAATGTTTATTGGATGAAACTGTGGTCCTAAAAGATGAAATATGTCATTCTGGTTGCTCGTGTTCGTTTGTCAACGATGGCTTTTCTACTTGTTTGCATATGTCTATTGACATATCTAACCTAAAAGATGATAGGTACGTGGTACATTTTCGAGATAGGTAGGTGGTATGTTTAATTTTTTATCAACGGTCAATTGTCAAGCTTTTGGTTATACCTTTTGAAATGGACAACAATGCATTTTTGGCTATCAAATTCATATTTCTAGCGTAAAACTTGAAACGCATAAAACTGTTAGTTAATGATGATCGCATTACAGTGTTGAAATATATAATAGAAAGAGAAGTAAATAAATCATGGGCCCAAAAAACATCCATGGGCCAAAGCTAAACTTAAACTAAACATAATCCATATTAATAAAGCACATAAACACCATATATGCCCATAAAAGGAAAAAAATGGTTGCCCGAGGTGAAGTCGACGGCTCAGTTGAGATGATGTGGTGGTAGTCGTCGGTGGGTTGGCCGGAACTTTAATGAGGGATAAAGAGGTGTGTTTGTGTTTATTTGTGTTTTTAGATGTTGAAATGGAAAATGATATGTAAGAAGGCAAATTAATGAAAAACTTTAATGAGATGAAGAAAATAGATGGGGATGAACAAAACATATGGGGTTTCAAGATTAATTGTTGGTGCGTGTTTGGATTGTAAAAATAAGTAGGGATGAAGAAAACATGAAAATTATAGTTTACATTAATATGAGGTTGAAGTTATTTTGAAGAGTTTTAGTACGATGAAAGTTGTTCATGAGTTTTTTTCTTCTTTAAGAAAGAAGTCTTAGATTTTGGTGACTTTGATTAAAATCGGTGACTGATAGTGAGTGATGGTAAGAGAGGGATTGTTGTTGGTGATATCAAATGAAGAAGATGAAGAAGAGTTAGTTGAAGAATATAATATAGTTAGTGGATTTGTGATTGATGAAGATTTAGATTTATGTAATAATAATAATAATAATAATAATAATAATAATAATAATAATAATAATAATAATAATAATAATAATAATAATAATAATAATAATAGGTTTGTCAATTATATTAATTGGAGGTTACTCAGGTGAAAACTGTGAACTTCGTGGGATTTTATTAATCTTATTTTGGGCTTAGGATTTTATCTGGTTCAGCTTATAGCTCACAAGCTCATCTTTATCCGGCTTTTTTCTAGCTTATGAGCTTATCTTCCATCTTTAAGACATAATAATCTCACAAGTCCTAAGATAACCTGTAAAATATGGCCCACAAGTCTTATTTGGTTCGGCTTATATTCCATAAGCTCTTCTTTATCTGGCTTTAGTTTATGAGCTTATCATCCATCTTTAAGTCATAATAAGCTCACAAATATGAAGATAAGCTAGAAAATATGGGTGTATGAGATATAAGCATTGTCAAATAAGCTCATAAGCAAAAAAATAAGCTTAAACAAACATCCCCTTATTTAGCCCCAGTTTAGTTTCTATTTGTTTGAGCTCCAAAATACACCCTAAAGCTTTACATTTTTCTAAAGCCTTTAAATAGTTGTGCATAAAATTTGTTTTCTTGTGACTTTAGATATACATATCATATAAAATTTTCGAGGCCCTATAATTTGGAGGCCATGTGCGACAGCACACTTCGCATACCCTCATATACGGCTCTAACCTCGAGTAACTTGCAGCTTGAGTATGTTGACCTGTATCTTGCAAGTGTTCAGAATACAAAAGGTTTCATCATGAATTGTTGTATAACTAAAAGCTCTTCCTTATGATCATAAGCACACCAAAGCACGGTAAAAGGAAAAAATATATATAATAGAATGATGACAATAATTTATCTAATAACCTAGTACTCCTACAAAAAAATAATCCCCTTGATTAATTTCTATGATCATAAGCACACCAAAACTCATCTATCTTGTTTGAATTCTACACCAAGTAACTTGGTAATCCTACAATAAACAATCACCTTGATTAATATAATTAAATTAGTAGCATTCATACAATAGCACAAAAGATTAAATAACTTTTAGCTAACAAACAAACCAACAAATAAGAACACTCAACAAAACCCAATTTTAAATTAACCATGCCTAACTTGATAGGATATTCGATGATGTTGGATTAGATCATATTATTAAATCGCAGGGTTAGATATGAATCTGTTGCTGATGGTGGCTAATGGCCAGTGAAGGTGTATAGTTGTGGCGTGTGGTTTTTGGTTATGGTAGGGATACGCATGGGAATACGATCTTTTGGTATCTGGAGTATAGGAGTGCGTTTTTTCTTCTAAATTTACAATTAGGTGCAAAACTATTAGGTGTTAAATATCAAGTACATTATTACTTTATTAGAAAGCATTATTTTTTTCGAGTTACAAAAGTCCCCACTAGAGGTTTTCCTTTATTAGGAAATGTTATTTTTTTCGAAATACAAAAGTCCCCACTAGAGGTTTTCTTTTACTATATAAAAGATGACCAAATATTCTCTTGTTTAGTATATATAAATTCAAGAACATGAGACTTAAAGATTAAAAAAAAGGGAGTCTTACAAAGGTTGTGTGTAGATTTCGGCAAGAAGAAAATCAAGAAAGACTTTCAAGACCCAAGAATCAAACTATGACCCAAGCTTTCCAAATTTACCCAAGAATACTTCCTAGCTTTGTCCTAACCCCCTTGTTTATGCTTTGTATTAGTGAGAAAGTTGCAAAATGAATTTGCATGTAAGTGTGTATGCTCGTTGAGCTATAAAGAAACAAAGGAATGATTTTTCTCTTGTGGTTAACACATAGCAAAAGTAAGTCATGGTACAATTAATAAACTAATAGGCTAGATAGGTTAGATGAAAAAATAATAATGATATAGAGGACCGATCAAATTCGGTCTCGGTCTAGGGTTTTTACCCGATTCAGTCTCGGTCCAGTTTTCACCCGATGAGCAGCCCTAATAGTGAGTGTGGTTGGTTTGGTTTCAGCCGAAAGAAGAGGAGGAAACAAAGGGGAGCAAAATGTTTGTTGCTAAGTTTGCTTATCCAAAAGTTATAGGGTTTTATTTAATGGTCATTAAGGTCAAAGTCAATACTAGTAAGTAAGGCATTTAGATTATAACAAAAAGTTTAGGATAGTTTTCACAACTTGTTACATAATTTGGGGGCCTGGTTCGTAATTTCTTTCTTTTTACCGTCATATTAAACGGCCTTTGACCGATTTTGCCGTTAATTTTGAAGAGCCGTTTATTTTTGCTAATTGGTTGTTGATAAATTATTAATCTTTACTCATATTAGTGTTACATACATCAGTCCATAAAGACAAACCCTAATGATTCAAATAGATTCGTTGAAGTTGCTGATTTTGTGATGCTCTCAGGTATACTTTTCAACTCAATTCATTGAATTTTTGTGTTTGCTTCAATTAGGTGTTAGTTATGGAGATTTGTGATATTATTATAATGCGATAGAGGTGAATTAGGTGCATGTGTTACACGCGGATATGGTTTAGGTTGTGCACGAAAGGTGTTTGATGAATTGTCCATTAGAGAATGATACTTGCGTAATATTTATCGTTAGATTTTTACATGCAAAAATTGTTTGGCGTGTCATTTAGAATGAAATAATAAGTTTTAGTCGTTAGTATGATAATCAACTCCGAAAACATTTTTAGTCATTCGATAAAGCAGCTTTTAGGTTTAGTTTTGCTGTCGATTGCGAAATGGGAAGTTTTTGTTACTTTTTGCTTCTACGGCTAGTTTATCACTTCTTCGTTTGAATCGATAGATATTGTTTTTAAATTGCCCTTAGGTATTCCGGAGCAAAGGGCATTTTGTGTGCTATTCTTTGAGTAACCGTTAACATGTATATATATATATATATATATATATATATATATATATATATATATATATATATATATATATATATATACACATATATATCTACCAATGCAACGCAAATTTAGCAATGATGTTACATTAGTTTTCATGTGATTTGCAGTTACATAACACAATGTGGGCTAATAGATGCTTAAAGTTAGCAGAATGGTTGGGTTGGGTAACCGATGATAACATGAGTACTTTAATATGTTTAGGCACATTTATGTTATTTGAAAACTTTTTTATAAACATATGAGTACTTTAATATGTGTAAAACCAAATACCTACTATATAGATTAATAAAAATATTGTTCGATAATAAAAATATAAAAGAATCTTACGGCACAAAATTAATTAGTATTAAGTTTGCATATAGGTAAGTCTAGCTTAATGGAGATAAGAATGTTATAGTTTTCATGTGATATTGGATAATGAAATTAGGCGAAGTACCACAATACATACCAAATCATTACATACTTTTTACCTATTTTCATTCATTTTAGCGTGTAGAATGGATATATAGTCATCTGGATAACTGTTTATTTACCTCGGATTTTTCAAATTTGTGAGCTAATCATCCGTTTATTCTTGCAAGCATCGAGCTTTATGTACTACTGCGTTTGATAACATAAAGTATATATATATATATATATATATATATATATATATATATATATATATATATATATATATATATAAATTATCAAGTAAGATACTAGAGTAGATATTATGTGAAACTGATCCACTTACCAATATGGATGCTCTGTACTACAATAGGCGCTAAAGAGCCATTTGAGTGAGAGATTAGTTTATGAAACACGTTTCTCTAGAAATTTTCCACGTTTAGTTTTAGTTTTCATATATTTTTTATGAGTTTGGAGTGGGTATTGTAAGTGAAGGATACTGATACTTGGAGTGACATTAGTAGTTTTTTTCAAGCTAACTAAATCTGGCCAACTTAAATGTTTTCTTCATCTCTTTTGAAAATTTAAAACTAATTAGAGGGGGGAGGGGGGATCATCTACGTGTAAATGGGCCAACTCTGGTTTGTGTTTCTCTTGAGCCCCGGGTACAGTCGCGTTTTGGCTTGGGCTGGCCGACGAGCCGAGCCTATGGCGGGAGGAACCACACCGAGTGTGGGCTGGTTTCTCTTGGTGCCATCACCACCAGCTCACGCCATCGTTGTTCTTTTTTTCTTTTTTCTTTTTTTCCTTTTTTTTTATAAACAAGGTATATGCGGGGTTGCAGATATATGCTTTTGTGTTGGGTGAAGAAGATGACGACTCAACTTATTTGCATCTAGCTCCTTAAAGTTTCTAGCTTTTAAATTTCAAACAAGTGTTTTATTTTTTGTAGTTTAGATTTCAAACAAGTGCACAGGGTTTAAATATTCAACGGTTTCACCCCTTGTTTTGAACCATTATCACAAATTGTCAAGTACATTTTGTGAAACATAACGTGTGTTATAAAGTTTTTGAGAAAGTAATGAATTTTTATGTATTTTTTAATGTGTTGTTTTTATTAATGGAATTTTAATTTTAGTTTAGGATGTTGTTTTATTTGAATAAATGAAAAGAAAAAACAATTGCGGGGGTCCATGTGTGTTTTACGGCACCATTTTTACCTATGGCACCACTTTATGTTAGGGAGGAGTGTTTTGTGCTGAGTGATAGATTCTGGTGTTATAAGAAAAAGTGCTGCTGTGGCAACACTTTTTCCACGGCACCGGCTCATGGCACCACACCGTACCTAGCGCTCTTACAACGGGTCTGTTGGGTAATCTAGATGGGCCAAGTATGTGGGTCAGTATGTAGGTCATTGATAAAGAAGAATGTGCCAGTGACTTGTATTAGTTTTGGCTATATATTTAATTATGTTATGCGACCCGGATATTAACTAACTGTTGAATTACTTCTTTACTAAAACTTTATTGACCATTCTCTTTTTTAAATGGTTGCACGAAATTGTCAAGTTTATATCCTTCTTTCGGTTGTTTAGCTTAAATTTATCTTGTTTTTTTTGTTTTGTTTTTTTTTTTCAAATAGCGTGCACATTAACAATTTGGTAGCATATGCTTGAAACTTTTTCTCTTTACTTAAGATGTGGCGCATACATGTAATATGTGAATAGTGTCATTTCCGTGCATCATGTGTGTCCTTGCTTGTTGTATGTATCTTAGAGGACGAGTCATGTACGAGGAACTGGCAAAGAAATGTGCTATTGCTGCTATAATATATGCATATTGTGACTCCCCCTCTCTTATCAGCCAAACTGTTAATTGCAATCAACACACCATTCGATTATCTAGTTGTATTTTGGTACACAAAAGCATTGGAACTATTGTCCTAACTTAGATATGGTTGATATATACCTTCTTGAATAAGTTGAATCTTATAGATATGGTAATGTGAAGGCGCTTGCATTAAACCATATTTGTCATGTTATTAGTTTAAATATGCCGAGTCTTTGAGAATGAATAAATAGTAATTAATCTAAATAAATAGAGCATTTGAATCATTTGTATCATTCACTTAAATAAAACTAAAAGTAATTTGAAGTTAATATGCACACTAGATGAACTACATCCGCTTCAGAATTTGTGACCTCTTTTAACATGTTTAGTTTCATAGGCAAAATGTTGATTTAGTTGTTACCGTGATGGTTTAGGTATAGGTCAAATGGGTCATGGGTCGAAACAGGTGAAATGGAAACACAAGTCAAACGGGTCGTGGGTCAACTGGCTTGGGTTGGGTCAAGATTGCCAAGTTTATGTTGTATTAAAAATAGCTTAGCGAAACACTTTAAGAATGGGCTTATTAGGTTTTTTATTTGAAGGTCACTGTAGTAGTAGTAGTCAAAAGTATGGAATCAACATGGCACTTTTTAATATGATTCAGTTTTGTATATAGAGACACTTTCTAATACGTTCTATATATATGCAATTTTCTTTGATAGATTTGGAAATGAAATGGTCATTAATTTGACTTTTGTTGCAAGATCCCCAATTTTGCTACTGTAAATGGTTGTTTTGAGACTCGTTAACACCGTAAACCATATATATGACATGTCGGTCCTAACCGTTGGTAATTCCCATTTCTTAGTATTGCGAAAAGCATTGGCTAATGCTTTATCATCACATTGTAGATGTGGACCCTTGGAAATGCGGGCTTGGGAGCCTTACGGGTAACCTATGATCTAAACTAGAGGTGTTCCATAACGAGCGACTAGTCGGGTTGGCAAACAAGTCAAACTGGTAATTTTAGTTTGATGGATCGAGTTGACACCGCAAACGTGGTATGTCCTTTTCTTAAACTTGTTTAAAATAATGATTAATGAATGTTTTCACTGTTGAACCCATTGAATATAACACATGTTAAGCAACAAGGAAAAAGCTGTTTGAGATGGCAAAACTCCTCGACGAAAATCGCCGTGATTATCTTGAAGAAACTTCCGATAAGCTAGGAGATCCGGAAAATTTCTTTTACCTTGTGTATTTCCAGGAATGGTTGAATGCTTTGCCTTAGCCGATCTTGGTGCAAGCATTAACCTGATGCCTCATTCAGTATGGAAGAAACTTTCTCTTCCAGAACTTACCCCTACATGCATGACTCTCGAGCTTGCAGATCGTTCAATATCACGTCCACTTGGCATTGCCGAGGATGTATTTGTGAAAGTAGGAAAGTTCCAGTTTCCAACTGATTTTGTAGTTGTTGATTTCGATGCTGATCCACGGGTTCCTCTCATTGTTGGACGAGGATTCCTAAGGACGGGCCATGCCCTTATCGATGTATTTGAGCATGAAATCACATTACGTGTGGGTGATGAAGCCGTTACCTTTAACCTCGATCAAACTTCGAGGTACTCCTAAAATTATGATGCTGAATCGATTAACCGAATAGATATCATTGATGTTGCTTCAGAGGAATACTCTCAGGAGTTTCTTGGTTATTCTCATGATTCTGTGAGTGGGGATCCCACCACATCTTCTCAACCTATCATTTCTGACCCTTCACCTTCTCTTACTCCGTTTGAGGGAAGTGACTTCATCTTGGAAGAAATTGAAGCATTCTTGTCTAGTGATTCGGTTTCATGGGAAATTGATCACGCTCCAATTGACATCGAGGGGGACATTCTTCTCCTTGAAAAGTTTCTCAATGATGATCCATCATCAATTCCAGATTAGGTTAATAATAATGAGATTAATCTGGAGGGAGATATTCTTCGTGAAAAGTTGTTAAATTAGGACACTTCTCCTCCACTCCTTCCCGGTGAGCTTCATACCAAGGAAGTCAAGTCAGTTGAGAAAACTGAAGAATTTCCTGAGGTTGAACTTAAGGACTTACCACCTCATCTCGAATATGCATTTCTTGAGGGTGATGATAAATTACCCGTCATTACTGCTCGATATTTGAGTAAAGATGAAAAGACTGCTCTTATAAAGGTCTTGAAGTCAGACAAGCAAGCAATTGCTTGGAAACTCTCCGACATTAAGGGTATCAACCCTGAGTTTTGTACTCACAAAATCTTGATGGAGGATGACTTCAAACCAGCAGTTCAACATCAAAGAAGAGTAAATCCAAAAATCCATGATGTTATTAAACAAGAGGTTCTCAAACTTCTTGATGCAGGATTAATTTACCCAATCTCATATAGTCCTTGGGTTAGCCCGATTCACTGTGTTCCTAAAAAGGGTGGCATTACTGTTGTCACAAATGAAAATGACGAGTTAATTCCAACTCGATTGGTTACGGGATGGCGTGTTTGCATTGACTATCATAAGTTGAATGACGCCACCCGAAAAGACCATTTTCCTCTACCCTTCATGGACCAAATGCTTGAGAGATTAGCAGGGAACGAATATTATTGTTTCCTCGATGGTTTCTCAGGTTATTTTCAGATCCCCATTGATCCACGGGATCAAGAAAGACCACATTCACTGTCCATACGGAACTTTTGCCTACTGACGTATGCCTTT